>CM046333.1:14332559-14932559 GCA_025403435.1 Artocarpus heterophyllus
TTCCACAAGTCCGACTGCCGCAGTATGTGGGGCCCGCTTCTTCAGCGCACTTAAAAGAAGTGCGTTCCGATGTGGCGTGACTCGAGCGGTTTGACGTACGCCTGTTTCTTCCCCAATTCCCACCTGCCACCTGTCACCCGTGGTCCACTTCTCCATACTCTAATCGTTCGCCGCCACAGGTCAATCGCGTCAGAAAACTTGTTTTGCTGATTCCTTTGGCTACTGGCATGGGAATCAGGAAAGGGAAACAAACTAAGTAGCCCATCTGCTTTTTATATTGGAATCAAAAAAGGTCTTTAATCAATAAGACTGGTACTTTCACGCAAAGAGAAAGGCGCTTTAGCATGAGGATTGTAATGATCAATAAATTATGATAATTAAATAATGTAATATGTAAGTTAATAATTTTTTGAAAATATCATGTTTAATTTTTGTGATGGAAGGATTTATGGAATTGATATAAGTATTCTAAAAATTCTATAGAAAATTTTAAAGAATTTATTAACTTTTGTGATTGAATGATTCGGTTGATAAATTCTATCGCGATTTAAAGCAAAAGAAATTTCAATCTATAAATAACTTAAGAATTTTAATAACAAAAATTTTTAAGTGCAATACGATGTTAGCAGTGTGTCGAGAAACACTCTAACGCTCAACAAGTGCTTGATTGCCAATTAAATTAAAAACGGAGTTATACGACTAGCAATTTCGGTAGAAAATGCTACGCGAACTTGAAAATTACATTGTCGTAAAACTATGTCATTACCGAGTCTAGATGCAGAAAAAATCAAATTTAGATTTTTATTAAGTCTGAAATTAATTGTAAGACTAAAAATAGTCAAAAATTGATATGCGATTAAAACATATATCGGTATCAGTTCATGTTGTGATTGGTGTGTAACTATATTTGAGAAGTGGAAAGGACCCATCAGAAATTAAAAATTTTCTATCAGCTAAGTTAGTCATTTTCTAGCGGTGCAAAATATATTTGTTTGGTGGAAATCTTTATAGATAAGATCAATAAGAGTAGATTTGACAATGACTTAGATTTGATTTGAAACTTGTCCTTGGTGCATCAATGAGACAAGAGTCACATCTCCACTCCTTAACCCATAGGCGCCAACACTTATGGGGTTTTAATCTAAATTTTAACTCATCAAAGATAATTAGGAGCCTAGTTAAGCATAATTTAGGTGGAGTAATTAATTTAGCTTTGGTCTATAAATATATGTGCCTACACAAGACCCCATTTTTAGTCCATTTTCTCTTCTATTTTTCTCCCAAAACTGAATCCAACACTAAGGGTTCTCCAAAAAAATTTCTCTTCATTTTCTCTCCCAAAAATAAGCATATCACAAAGGTTCTCTAAAAATTTTCTTCTCATCTTCACCAACTAAGAATGGGTTCCAACACAAAGAGTTTTCAAAGATTTTTTTCCTCTCAAGAACCGGTTTCTCTAAGCCATTTTCCTCAAAAGTGTCTTTTAATTCCACCATAATAAAATCATTAATAAAAGGAGGAAAGTGAAGAACTAGGAGAGATTAGAAGAAAAAAGAAAAATTCAAAGTTTTGATAGTGATTATCAAGGGTAAATTCCAATCCTTCCTTTCATTTACTTAGATAAAACAAGATTAGATTTTTATATAGAAAAGTTTGTGTTTTTCGTAACCAACTAAGGAGAAAAAGAGGAGGAACAAGGCTTTCTTAGAAGTAGTCTTCAAGAAGGATTCTCCAAGGGTAAAACTCTTAACTTTTTCTCAAAATCCTTTCATTAATTTCAAGTTTATATATTTATGAGTTAAGTTTATGTTTAAGTGTAAGAAAATAGGTTGTAATAATTTTTATTTATGTTGGTTGGTGTGTTTTATTGTAATAAGTTAAGTTATGTAAGTTTAGTTTAGGTTTTATGTGTGTTTAATGTTGTAGAAAATTTTCCATAAACTTTGATTCTGAAAAAGGAAGCCTTAGAGTCGAATTTTAAAACTTTTTCAAACACAAAACTTTTAGATTTTGACATTTTGAACAAAACTCTGTGACTTAGTGAAAATGCAGTTCTAATTCTAGGATAGATTTTTGGACAGTTTTTCAAAAATGCCTGTGGATGTCTAAAACAATTTTGGTTGTTGTCAAAACTGTTTCCAACTGGCAGCCATCGTTTTTTACTATCTCGTGCCCAAATTATCATTTTTTATGAACCAATTAAAGTAATAATGTGAAAATAGAAATGCTAAATAAAAGATACCACATCAGGATTTATAGTGATTCACTCAATATTGAGTTGCATTCACTGTTGATAGGAGTTTCTTCATTATCGGTCAACCTGCTACAAGTTACAACAATACTTGGAAATAAGATTCCAATTTACTTACAAAAATATGGATGAGACGGAGAGAGAATGTATGTGTATGTGTAGAGAGGATAAGGTATTGGGAAAGAATGTCTAAAATAGAGGATTCTATGATTGTAATCTAACTTAACCAAATGGTTATTCAGAATATAGTGGTCTGAAACTTGTGGCCAACCATCTGACACATGTCTTACTCCATTAACCACTACACAAACCCACTTCTCTTTGGTGAGAACTCCATGAGACCTTTATAAAGTGACGATTTCAAGCTCCAAATTGATCATTCTATGATGAAGTAAAAAAATCAACCACAATGATCATACAGTGCATCATGTACTAAGTCAAACTTATCCATTCTAGATCACATAAATCGCGTAGAAACCTACCATCATCATAGTTGTGCTCGCTTTGTGCGCCATATAATTTGAGCTACATGCTCGTATACTTAGAGTAGGCTTTTCAATTTAGGCTTCTCTGAATCATACCCTAACAGTTTGCCTCCCATTCCTTAGTCGATTAGATCAACTATAGGAGTAAAATCAAACTCAATGAGCAAAACGATGCTCCTTTGCTCACAACTTTTTCTTTACTCACACAAATGTCCTACAAAACCATTATTGATGCTTACCGTTGTTCGGTGTCGGATCAACACTCGCATGAGGCTGCGCACGGTCTGACCTCTCCTTGGGCTCGCCTCTGGCCAGAAGTGCTCACCTGCAAAAGGAGGGATGCTTCGGAGAAGATAGTAAGGTTAGTCAATAGACAAGGGCTCTCCGATGCTCAAGGCAGATATTACTCGGTAGAGTTCAACAGCTAGTTAGGTGTGAAGAAGAAGTCTCTCTCTAGAATGTCATAAATGCATCCTATTTATAGGCCACCACTTGGATCGGGTGTAAGATGGGTTTTGCCCACCACCCGGGTGTCACATCAAGGTGTGTCAGGCAGTAGGTAACAAGTGTCGTGCCCATCGCCCAATGGATTAGACTCTATCGAACGGCAATGTATTTGCCTTGTGTTGGCCTATAATGGCGAGTAGCAGCCTATTTATGAGTAATGTTGGTCCGACCCGAGCTACCGTACGTCCCGAGGCGGCAGCCTTCTTGGGGCGCAACCTTAGATGCCTGAGAGGCACCTCGGGAAGAAGTATAAAGCATCAGGGGCCAACAGCAAGCTTCCTGAGTCTGCCGAGCTTAATAGCCGACCATCAAAGTTAAGGTCCTCGGTGGTGGCGCCGAGCTTACCCTCAACATTAGCCCCCCAGTTCACCTGGTTGGTGTTCGGCCAGGTGGACTATGCCGAGTGTGTAAGGTCGGCTCAAAGGAGGAAGGCCAAATGACACTTAGAAGCAGGGTGAGATAAAAAGACGTGCGGATCAGACAGGAGACGCGTGTCGCATCGCGGCCGTCTGCGCGCCTGTCAGGCGTATTAATTGCACCTCCTGGGTTTTTGCGCTCGAGTTTCCCGCCCAAAATGGCTATAAATAGGGCCACCCTCTTTGTAATTTGCACTTTATTTTTAGAAATTTTACGCCCGAAGAGTTTTAGCTGCCGAGCTCAAGTTATATAGTCGAGGATCGCATCTCCCGAGCTACCGAGAACCCTAGCAGGTAATTTCCCTTGAGTGAAAATGAGTGATTTGTCTGATTCCCAGAACGTAGAAGTTTCCTGGTCGGACAGTAGCGCGGAGAGTAGTAGCTCTTCTTCTACCCAATCCGACGCCGAAGTGGCGTCCCCAAGATGGGACAGGGCCGGCCGGCTGGAGCAAATCCTAAGGGTCGATTCCCAGACGGTACCTGAGTATGAGTTTTTAAACATGCTGGACGGGCGCAGGCTCATTAGGCCGTCCAGGGAGCAAGACCCTTATGTAGGGGCGGCTACAGCGGGCTCATCCCGAGTTCTTCCAAGGGAGAGGGCCGAGCTTCAGGCCAGCGAGGACGCTCTGAGCACCTCTGGTCGGAGTGCTGGGGCACCCGTCCAAGTCACAGGGGTGATCACGGTTGACGTCTCCGATGAGGAGCATGCAGCCGAGGAGGCGGAGGCAGAGCAGTCGAAAATGGAGCAGGAGGTCCAGGTCACCCGAGTTCGGGGCGTGACGGCATATCGGGTGAGCCAACTTGGGCAAACCTCGACGGCAGGCTATACGAGTGCCATCACGGAGTCACGGTTAGAGAACCTGCACGCCGAGTATGGCATCCCGGACGATGTGATTCTGACCGTCCCTAGTGAGGAAGACTCACCCTTAGACGCGCCGGAGGGATTCATCATGCTCTACGTCGAGTTCTTCAGGGCTAGGCTGCGTCTATCATTGCATCGCTTTCTCCGTCGGGCACTCAACAACTTCAACATGTGCCCGGCTCAACTGAACCCGAACAGCTATAGGTCGCTAATCGGGATGTACATCCTATGGAAGTACCACCGGAGTATCGAGATGCTGCTGGAGGCCTTCAAACAAGTATTCAAGATGAAGAAGCTTCCTCGACAGTCCGACTGGTACTACGTCACCAGCTTCCGGAAGGATTTTATCCTGGGCAACCCCGACTTAGACAAATTATGGAAATACGAGTGGTTTTACGCCGGGGGGAACTTTCTAGCCCGAGCGGATGAGGCCGTCCCTGAGGATCAGTAAGTGCCGAGGTCGTTCGAGCAGGGGCACATTTGGACCAAGCGTCCTTGGGCACCGAGCCGCGTAATTAAGGCAGTAGATGAGCTGTTCGAGAAGCCGGAACCGTCCAGACAACAGTCCTTCCTTCTGAGGAATGACACTTTATCCAGTTACGGCTGGTTTGGGGAGTCCAGCAGTTTTCCCCGAGCTGTTCGTCCTGCCCGGGCGGCCGGGCAGGTTACAATTGCTCGTCCGAGTGCCGCGGACGTTCCGGGGCCAAGCACTTCCCGGTCCGGGTGGCCAATGGGGGAGCCTTCTTCGTCCAGTTTTGGGGACTCGTCCAGTGGCTCCTTCGATGCAGGGCCACCTGTAGCCGACGAGGATCTCGAGGACGTGATTAGGTTCCTATACCCATCTCGCCAACTCTGGATCGGAGGTCAGCTTGAAACTTTATTTTTAATGTCATCTTTTCTTACCCCGACCTCGCTTTGACTTCACATTTCCTTATGTAGAAATGACAGCACCGACCTCCCACGCCGACAGACGCGCCCAGATGACGAGTTTACGGAAGCAAAAGGGCAAGGCAATCGAAGCCGGGAGAAAGCGTAAGCACACACCGAGGCCCGAGCTTCCAACCCGTACCGGGAAGGTCTCCACATCAGTCCATGTCCCGCCACCTCCGCCACAACTGACCACAGCCTCGCCAGAGGTCACTCCAGTAGGCGAGACTGCCAGAGGCTCGTCCGAGAACGTGCAGAGAAGACGTCCAAACTACCGTGGCGTCGTCCTAGAGCATCTCAGAGACGCGGTTCCTCAGGATGATTTCTTCATGAACATCCAGGCCGAAGACTTCCAGAGTCTCTACAACACGTCCTTCCGAGCCGCCGCCTCTATAAGTATCTGAACTTACCAATAGTTGGATAGCTTTTATCATGTTGCCGAGGACTGACTCCTCCTCTTACAGGTGAGCGTCGTTCTGCACATGGCGCACTCCACCGGGATCAGGGAGGTGCACAAGGAGAAGAAAATGCACAAGAAGACCTTCCTTCGGATGCAAGATTCCGAGAAAAAGCTCAATGATAAGAGCATTGAGCTGGATCAAGCAAAGAAATCCCTCTCACGAGCCGAGGAGGAAGCCTAGAAGGCTAAGGCCGAGGCCCAGGAGGCAGCAAGGCGGCTCAGAGAGGTGGAGGATAAAGCTGCACGGCTTGAGGGGCAGCTGAAAACCCTGCAAGTGGAGCACCAACATCTTATTACCGAGCTCCCTAGTCACCTGGCCGGTGCAGTTGAAGAATTTAAGACATCTCCGGAGTATGCCGATCTCTACTACCACGGCATGACAGACCTCCGCGAGTACCTGATCGAGAAGCACCCCGAGGTTGCAGGATTCGATTGGTCGGTGATCGTTGAGGCCGACCAAGAAGATGCCGAGTAACAGCTGGGTGAAGAGGACGAGGTCGTCGTGGTAGACGGTGATGACGACGGGGATGAGCAGAGCACTGAAAGAGGCAGAGACAAGGACGCGGCTGGGGGCGAGACCCAGGCCGATTGAACTTGTAGTTTTTTTTTTTTTTTTGTATTCGGGCTCAAGAGGTGCCCGGTTTCCTAATACCTCCCCGATAAATAAAGATTTCATGTTTTGCTCTCATTGTTTTCTTACGTGTAGTTCTATTTTATTTTACATCCCATATAATTTTCCAAGTGCGAGTGTCCTCGGGTTAACAATCTTAGCTTTAGGTGCACCTTAATGCGACGTATTCTTCGAACATCTGGTTACTGTCATCTAGTGTCAAGTAGTCGTTATTGTCCAAGTTTGGTGCTTCTCGGGAAGGATCCCAGTTTGGGAACCAGCTATCTCGACAATGATAGGGTTGGCTTCAGTTTACTTTGCCCGCTCAGTTAATCTGAGCATGTAAGTTTCAATCTCCGCCTGGTGTCGAGTTGTCCGAGCAGAGGTGAATAGCACCTCTATTCTCAGTTAATCCGAGTAGTTATCCTTCTCTGCTTGGTTGAGTAATCCAAGCAGGTTTAGGTTTCTAATCTCGGTCGGGTAGAGCATAGCGTGTGCGACCACCCTTACCCTGTTACCCCTTTAGACTTGCTTAAGCTTTAAAGAAGCTTTACAAGTGTAGGACTCTTCGGGCACAAGAATGTGCCAAGCAACTTAAAGGGTTTTCTGTACGGCGACGGACCTATGATCGGTATACCGACCAGCCCCCCAGCCCAGTTTATTAAGCATGACTCTCCCTAGGTGGGAGTTATTGTCTTGTCCTCCGAGCCAGAGTTGTGGCATCTTCTTGGATTTACTTTTTCTTTAAACACATTACTCAGGTGGAATGATATTAGGGAAGTTGTGCTCCATTAATGTGATATATACATGGATTTTCCTAGCCCTGTTCAGCAGGTCTAGTTACAAAAGAATTGTGGCCAGAGGTCAAAAAGGGAGTCTGGCTCTGAATTTTAACAATAGAATCTTTTTAAGAGCTCGGCATTCCATGGATGTCCGAGCTGATTCCCCTCTATGTCGGCCAACCTGTACGTGCCTGGTCGTACGATGTCTGCAACTTTAAACGGACCTTCCCATTTTGGACCAAAGGACCCGAGACCGGGTTGTTGAACCGTGACCTTTTTCAACACCAAGCCACCAACCTTAAAGCTTCTAGGCTGAACCCTTTTATTGTAATACCGAGCTACCACCTGATTCCGACCTGCGTTACGAATCGCTGCTTGGTTTCTTTTTTCCTCTAGCAGGTCGAGCTCGGTCATCATCAGCTCCGCGTTCAGAGTCTCCTCATAGTGTTCAACTCTAAAGCTCGGTAATCCCACTTCGGCTGGAATGACAGCTTCTGCCCCGTAAACGAGAGAAAACAGTGTTTCACCGGTAGCTGTTCAGGCAGTTGTTCGGTATGCCCAGAGCACCTGGGGTAGTTTATCAATCCACGTGCCCTTAAGCCCCTCGAGTTTTTTCTTCAGGTTATCTTTGATTGTCTTGTTGACAGCCTCAACCTAGCCATTACTCTACGGATAGCTCGGGGAGGAGAAGACCTTCTTAATGTCGAGCTTCTCGCATAGACGACGTAAACCTGAGATTCAAACTGCTTAGCGTTATCGGTCACAATGGTGTACGGGATCCCGATCTGACAAACGTTGTTTTTCCACACGAAGTTGGTACACTTGGCTTCGGTCATGTTGGTATAGGGTTCAACTTCGATCCACTTTGTAAGATAGTCAATTGCCACGATGCAGTACCTAAATTACGATCGGGCCGTTGAGAGGGGTCTGATCAAGTCGATGGCCCACTTCGCGAATGGCCATGCCGAGGTTACTAGATTGAGGGGCTCAGCGTGAGAACTGGGAATTCTAGCATATTGTTGGCATTTGAGGCATTTTCGGGCAAAGTTTCTGTAGTCTTGCTGCATGGTAGGCTAGTAGTATCCCTGCCGGAGGCACTTTTGGGCCAAAGAGCGTCCCCCAGAATGATTGCTACATAGGCCTTCGTGGATCTCGCTCATCAGATACTCGGCCTCCTTAGGGTCCAAGCATCTCAAGCATGGCGTGGTATAGCCTCGTCGGTATAATTTTCCACCGATCATCGAATATCGAGCCGAGCCATTACGTACCCGACGTGCTTCCTCTCGGTCGTTGGGCAACTCGGCTGTGGTCAGGTATCGGATGATAGGGTTCATCCACGTACTTCTCGGCTCCTCGTCCAGGCTCATAACCTCCTTAACTATGCTTGGTTCGGACAGTCTTTTGATGGGGACCGATGTCAAGTCACTTACACCCAATCCAGAAGCTAGTCGGGTGAGGACGTCGGCTTCTATGTTTTTCGACTGGGGGATTTGCTTGAAGGAATAGGACTTCAATTGTCCAAGGAGTTGTTTTGCTTCCTTTAAATATGCCGCCATCGAGTCTGTTTGGGCCTGAAATCCTCCGGTGACCTACTGCACCACCAGCATTGAGTCACTGTAGATGGCGAGGCGGTTGACGCCGAGATCTCGGGCAATTTGAAGTCTGGCCAGCAGAGCTTCGTACTCCGCCTCGTTGTTAGAGGCCTTGAAGTCAAACCGGAGGGCGTAGATAACCTTGTACCCGTCTGCGCTCGTTAAAATCAGCCCGGTCCCCGATCCGTCGCCGCAGGTAGAGCCGTCGACGTGCAATTTCCAGTCCGGCTCTTGGGAGAGGCTGTCTTCACTGGAGCTTGGTGTATTGAGCATTTCAATGGGTGACTTATCAACTTGTGGAGTCACCTTGCCAGCCTTCGTGAATTCAACAATGAAATCCGCCAGAACTTGAGCTTTTATTGCCGTTCTCGGCACGAAATGCACATCGTATTGGCCTAGCTCAACCGACCACTTGGCCATTCGGCCCGATATCTCTGGGCTCTGGAAAACCTGCCGTAGAGGGAACTTGGTCAGGACCTTAATGGTATGGCCTTGGTAATATGGTCGCAGCTTCCAGAATGATGTTATTAAGACGAAAGCCAACTTCTCCAGTAGTGGGTACCGCTCCTCGGCACCTTGAAATGCGTGGCTGGTATAATAAATGGGTCTCTGGCTCCCGTCTTCGTCTCGGACCAAGACCGAGCTAACAGCTTTCTCTGACACAACTAAACAGGTGATTAAAGCTTCGTCGGGTAAAGGTTTGGATAGGAGCGTGGGCGTAGCCAGGTAAGTTTTTAAGCTTTGAAAAGCTTCTTCACACTCCATGCTCCACTCAAACCTCCCCTTAAGTGCCTTGAAAAATGGGTGGCACTTGTCAGTAGCCCGGGAGACAAACCTTGATAGGGCAGCCACCATGCCAGTGAGCCGTTGCACGTCCTTTACAGTCCAAGGAGAATGCATGTCGATAATTGCTTGGGCTTTCACCGGGTTGACCTCAATTCCTCGTTGATTGACCAAAAATCTGAGGAATTTGCCCGAGCTGAAGCCGAAGGCACATTTCATCGGGTTGAGTTTCATCCCATATTCTCAGAGAATGTTGAAGCTAGCTCGGATGTCGCCATGTGGTCTTTCGCTCGGACAGATTTTACAAACATGTCATCCATGTAGACCTCCATAGTTTTCCCGATCAACCGAGCAAACATCTTATTGACGAGGCGTTGGTAAGTAGCCTCGGTGTTCTTCAGGCCAAACGGCATCACGACGTAATAGTACAAGCCCTGGTCGGTAACGAAGGAGGTTTTGACTTGGTCTTCCTCGGCCATCCTTATCTGATTGTACCCGGAGTATGCATCCATAAAACTTAGAAGCTCGTGGCCAGCCGTTGCATCGACGAGCTGGTCTATCTAAGGAAGTGGGAAGCAGTCCTTCGAGCAGGCCTTGTTGAGATCGGTGTAGTCAATGCAGACCCGCCATTTGCCATTCGCCTTCTTGACGAGGACAACGTTCGCTAACCATTCCGAGTATTTGACCTCTCTAATGAATCCAGCCTTGAGGAGTTTCTGGACTTCATCGTTGATTGCAGCATATCTCTCCGGGTTAAAGGCCCTTCATTTTTGTATCACCGGCCTGTGGCCAGGTTGGATGTTGAGCCGATGGCTGATATTGCTCGGATCAATGCCGGGCATGTCCTCGTGGGACCATGCGAAAACATAACGATATTCAGAAAGAAGGCATTCTAGGTCGACCCGGATCTCAGGTCGCAGCTATGATCTGAGTTGGACTGTGCGTTCTGGCCTTTCAGGGTCCAGGGAAAATGGCACTAAGTCTTCAACAGGAGTGGCCCTTACCTCTTCCTCGGGCAACCTGGGGTCCAAGTCTGCCAGCATCTTTGGTGTCGGGTCGGTTGGGAGATCGGTCTCATCGATCGAATAGACGGCCAGAACGCCATGTTGCAGAGCGGAGGCTGCTCGAACAGTGCTAGCGTAACAAGTCCGGGAGTCCGCCTGGGATGAGCGTATCACTCCAACGTCGCCGTCGGTCGGGAATTTCATGGCCAAATGATATGTTGAAACAATGGCCTTCAAGCCGTTCAGCGTCGGCCAGCCGATGATGATATTGTACTGGGAGGGTTTGTCGATAACTAAAAAGTTGACTACCCAAGTGATCCTAGCAGTTCCTTCTCCGAAAGTTACCAGTAAACTGACTTTTTCGGTTGCCAGGACACACTCCCCAACAAAGCCGTAAAGCTGGGTCCGGACTGGGACCAAGGGGGCGTTACTTATCTTTAGTCTGTCAAAAGCCTATTTCAAGAGGATGTCTGCCGAACTGTCGTTGTCGATTAAGACACGCCGCACTACATTGTTGGCGATGGACAGTTCGTATACCAAGGCATCGTTGTGGGAGTGCATCAATCGATCCGCTTCCTCCTCGGTGAAAGTGATCGGGGTGTCTTCTTGACGGCATATCTTGTTGATGTGCTCGGACATGTTTATTAATTCACCCCGCTCGACCCGCCGAGCTTCTCTGACGTAAGATCGCTGACCACTTGACGTGTCCCCGGTAACTGGCCCACCAAATATCGTGTGAACAATATTCGGGGGATCCGGGTGTTCCCACTGTCGGTCTTGGGTTGGTTCTGTACGTCTCGGCCCAACGAATCATTCCTTCCAGAAGTGGCCCTCGGGGTTATAACACGCTCCATGAATTCCTGTAAAAGACCTTCTCGGACCAGTCTTTCTATCTGGTCCTTCAACTGGATGCATTCTCGAGTAGTATGCCCCACATCCTTATGGAACTCGCAAAACTTTGACTGATTCTGCTTCACCCTGCTCCCTCGGAGCTTGGGTGGTGGTGTTAGCAAATTTTTGTCACCATCATGGGCGAGCACCTCATCGATGGTCGCCACCAATGGTGTGTAGCTCTGAAACTTACTGGTTGGCCCCTTTGGCTTCTCGAATTTCTCTTTCTTCTGCTTCTTGGCATGCTCGGCGCTGCTCTGTTTCGGCGCCTTTTTTTGCTTCTTATCCTTCTTTGTTTCACTCGGGCCAGCCTCTTCCCGATGGCTTTTCATGTATTCGGCAGCGTCCGCATGTCTCTGGGCATATACAAGCATTTGGGAAAACGTGCTCGGCTGCTCAAAGGCCAAGGACTAGGTCAACTTTTCATCTCGGAGACCCCCTATAAAAATGTGCTTTAGGGTCTTGTCTTCGACGTGCTTGACCTCAAGAGCTGCCCGGGTGAACCGGTTAATGTAATCCCTAACGCTGTCGTCTCCCTGCTTAACAGCATACAGGCATGTTATCTCTTTTCTTCGAGTTTTGGTGGTGGAAAATGCCAAAGAGAAAGCGTCGGCCAGATGCCGAAAAGAGGGAATAGATCCGGGCTCAAGTCGTCGGAACCACTACCGAGCAGGGCCCGTAAGAGTGAGTGAGAAGGCTTTGCACATCGCCGCATCACTGGCGTTCTGTAGTAGCATGTGTCCCCAGAAGAGTTCAACATGCTCATCAGCATCTGTGGTCCCATCATAAAACTTGATCTGCGGGACCTTGAACTTTGGCGGCATGGGCGCCCGCATTATGTTATCCAAAAAAGTTGGGTCCTGAGCTCCTGTCTCATCTAGGCCAAATCTACAATTCTGGATCTCGTCGATTTGTCGTTGCAGTGCCCGGAACTGACGGCTATTGGTGTCTTCAGGCAGTTTGACCCAATAGGGTACTCTGCCCTCAACACAGCCTCCAACTCCAGCGTCGTGGTTTCTGTTTATTCCTTGAGACCCGAGCCGGTCAAATACCGAGGCTCGAGAACCTTATGGTGAGGGGGCACAGGCCGCTTGGCGCCCCATACGGCGTTCCTGAACTATTCTATTATCGGCAGGGATTCCTCTGGTGGATCCTGCAGATTGCTCGGATTGGGCTTCTTCAAGGTTGGTCGCACTTCGCTCTATCCGACCCCCAGCCTGGTCAACCTGAGCTGGGGGTGGCAGGGCTGGTACGCCTTGACGCTAAGCCTACTGCGCGAGCTATTGAGTCAAGATCCAGACCGCGTTTGTAAGTTCCCGGATCGGATCTTGGGTGGCTGGGGCATCCACCAGCTCTGCCCTCGCTGTGCTTCCTTGCCCCTCGAACTGGGATCTCGCGGTCCGAGGACGGCCCCTAGGCCGACCTGCAGCCGGTTGTCGATTTCTCGCTTCGCCCGACCCCTCCTGTCGGGCTGTATCATCTCTGGCGTTAACACGGGTCGTCATCTCGGTAGTTAGAGGTGATGTAGCTGAAGTTGGGATGAAGGCGTAGGTGCCCTCCTTCTAGCGCCAAAATGTTGATGCTTACCGTTGTTCAGCGTAGGATCAACACCTGCGTGCGGTTGCGCACGGTCTGACCTCTCCTTAGGCTCGCCTCTGGCCGAAAGTGCTCACCTGTAAGAGGAGGGATGCTTCGGAAAAGATAGTAAGGTTAGTCAATAGACAATGGCTCTTCGATGCTCAAGGCAGGTATTGCTCGGCAGAGGTCGGCAGCTAGTTAAGTGTGAAGAAGAAGTCTCTCTCTAGAATGTTATAAATGCATCCTATTTATAAGCCACCACTTGGATCGGGTGTAAGATGGGTTTTGCCCACCACCCGGGTGTCACATCAAGGTGTGTCAGGCAGTAGGTAACAAGTGTCGTGTCCATCACCCAATGGATTGGACTCTATCGGACGGCAGTGTATCTGCCTTGTGTTGGCCTACAATGTCGAGTAGCAGCCTATTTATGAGTAATGTTGGTCCGACCCGAGCTACCGTACGTCCCGAGGCGGCAGCCTTCTTGGGGCGCGGCCTTAGATGCTTGAAAGGCACCTCGGGAAGAAGTATAAAGCATTGGGGGCCGACAGCAAGCTTCCTGGGTCTACCGAACTTAATAGCCGACCACCAAAGTTAAGGTCCTCGGTGGTGGCGCCGAGCTTACCCTCAACAACCATCATGACCGTTTCTCGAGAAGGCGCGAGTGCCAAAGGTGAGACACATGGCACAATTTCTCTAGTCAAATTTGAAATATATCGAGCAGTGACGTCACTTAGATTTGACATGACAACACCTTGGTTTAAACGGGAGATTAAAATGACATCTAATATCGACCATCAAATCATTTCAGTATGCCAAAGACGCTTAAAACCCATCACGTTCTTTACTTGTTCTCATTTGCATTTTCGAGCCAAGAAAGAGAGATAAATTCCCAAGTTTACTCGAGATTCTTCAGGCAAGATGTCTTCCCCATTTCTTGCTTTTTTACAATTTCGATTCCATAAAGTTGTTAGTTTTTCAATTCCAATCATTTCGGTGTTGTTAGTTTTTCAATTCTGATCATTTTGGTATAGCTTTCTAGAAACTTTGAAAAAGTTCTTTTTGTTCTTGATTTTTCCTCCTTTTTAATCCTCTAAACCCTAGATTGCTAAACTTTCCGTGCTTTTAGGGCAAAACTATGTCCAAAAAACCAATAATAGTTAATGTAGTCGATAACTCTAATGATGAGAACTAGCATACCGATGACAAGGAGGAAATTGAGCGAGCGATAGCCTAAGGATGGAATGGGATTCAAGGGTCAAAGGAGGGAGCAATAACTAGGTCGAAGAAGAGAGAAATCGACCTACGAGCACTTTCGAACACCATGCCAACGAGCAACGCAAAGCCCCCATTAAAGTCGGTGACAAAAGGAGAAGTATTTTTGAAGAAAAACAACTCTAAGTCAGTCTGATGCCTTGGAGACTTTGTGAGGATTCGTGCTCGTTGCAAAAATCCTTAACACTGAGCAGTCATCCAGAACGATGGGTAGATTTGTATGTATGAAAAGTACTTTGAGCTAGGACTATCCCTATCCTAGAGTTTATGCTTGAAGTGATAGCTCACCATGGCATGTGTGTGTCTCAACTCATGCCTAATAGGATGATATCGAATTCAAATAAACTAAATAAAGATTAGAATTCAAATAATTGCAAAATTTGGATTACTAGTTCCTTCATATTGAGTGAACCACTATAAAAAAATCCTTGTGTAGCTCAATATCAAATTCATCTTAGTCTATTCACTATCTGTCAACTTGGTACAAGTTACAGCAATTTTTGGATACAAGATTCCAATCTACTTATAGAAATATGGATGAGAAAGAGAGAATGGGTCTGTGCATGCGTAGAGAGGATGAGGTATTGGGAAAAATGTCTAAAATAGAGGACTATATGCCTAATTATAGAGGTTTCATGGAGTTCCTGCCAAAGAGTAGTGGGCTCATGTAGTGGCTGATAGACTGGGACACGTGTTAGATGGCCATTAGCCACAAGTTTCAAACCACTGCATTTTTAATAATGCTTGACTTAGTGAGATTACAACTTCCATTTGGCGGTTTCCAGCTCTAAATCGATCACTCTATGACAAAGCAAACAAATTGACTACAACAATCATAAAGTTCATCATGATACTACGTTGGACTTATCCAATCTAGCTCACATGAATCATGCACATCAAACACTAAGATGACATCATCATATTTGGGCTCATCTATTCGCCACATAATTTGGGTTGCATGCTCGTGCCCCGGGAGTGGGTCTTTTGAGTTGGGCTTCTCCAAATCACACCCCAATAATTCTCGTGAAAAGCGTGCCTCGAAAGCCTTTGCGACCCCGATGATAGGCTACATTATTGAAATCGATCTGAGTGTGATGTGGTAGGGGGAGAGAGAAAGAAACAAGGAGAGGAAAAAAAGTGAGGAATTTTGTGTAGAAGACATTTTCAGAATTTTTGTAAAATTATGTTATTTTTTCGCACCTAAAAAATATGCTATTAATTTTTATTGGGCACCTTAAATTTTCTATTTCTTTCTTTCACCCCTTTAAAAAAGCACCTTTATGAGTGGTGTAAATTAGGCCCATTAGCACCTATAAAGTCACTTATCCGCTTGTCACGTTTTCACAAAGATGACGGAATGACCCACAAATAGCATATGGATTCAGATTTTTGCTACATATTAATTCGTATTTTTGTTCAGTTGCTTTACTTTTCAGACACCTCCATTGTACATTGAAATTACTCAATTAACCTCGTCCCTTTCCCCAATTCAAACCCTAACAAAACTCTTTGTTACTTCATTTGGCACTAATTATCTTTCTCTGCCAGTGTTTATTTCACCGACATCTGATGGATTAGGTGCAGTAATTTGAAATATTACCCTACAACAAGAGTGGGCAAATTTATTTACTTATTTTTTTATTTTTTTTTTTAACTCTTGATTTTAGCTAGCCCTTTAGAGTGGCTGAAACCTAAGGCCTCTTCGAGCGTGATAGTAATATGCCTTGTTCTTGCAGCATTCTTGAAGTGTTTATTTGAAAACTAGCGGTTGCATAATTATATTTTTTAATTTTTATTTTTATTTAATTTATTTTTTTATTTTTAAAAATTACAGAGACATCATTTAAATTTTAAAATCTTATTTCAGTTTTATCTTTATGAATAGAAAATTTAGGCAAAACAATATGACTATCCTTAAATAGTTTTGCACAATATTTTATACATTAGCAATATTAAAAAGTCCAAAAACAAAACATTAAAAATCTCAAAAAAAGATCTTAAACTTAATGACTTTTAAAATTTTAAAACATTTTTTTAACAAATTCCCTAAAAAAGAGTAATATATTTTATAAACAAATTAGGTTTACTTAAATTTATTTTATCTTATCTTCATGTTTTTCAGTTAAAAAAGACTGTGAGGGATAAAAATAAAACAAGTTTTTAAAATTCAAAGGATATTTTTGTAGTTTTTAAAAATTGAAGAATAATAAAAAAAAACTATGAGGTATAATTATATATTTAACTCTAAAAACTAATGCCTTGTTTATTTAATTTGTTTAACCATAATTTTAACTTTTTAACTATAGTGTTTTCTCTTTGAAAAGTATAAATTTATGTTTAAAACAATATGTTGAGCATATGGACCAAACTAGCCATAAATCTCTATAAGTGTATTCTTTTTTTAATTGACAAATCTTAACACTTTCTTAACTCATTCTTCCTTTTTGTTTCTTATCTATCACAATACTTTAAAGTGGCTTAATAAATTTCAAATACCTACTACTTATAAAAAGTAAGTTTACAAAATAACATTTATTAAAGGGTTTTTTTTTTCATTTTTATAGCTGCATTTTAAGAGTCTTAAAAAATCATACCTTGTATTTTACACAGTTGTATATTTATATCTCTAGATTTAGAATTTACGTTAAATTCTTACCTGTTGTCAATTAACACTTCATTTTGACTAATAAAAGAGCTAAATGCCCTAAGGCAGTTAATTTCAAGAGTAAAAAATAAAAAATAAAAAACAAAATAAAAACTTTCCCAACTCTTTAAATGATAAAATTGTATTAATAAAAATTCCTTTGTATGAGATATGAGCATGATTTTCTTTCCAAAACCCAACCAGTCATGTTGTGTGGAGAAGATGATCTAGAGGGACTTGGTCGGGATGACGGCATGGCAAATAGTGCTTTGGAAGGGTGTTGGGTTGCGGCTGGACAAGTCCAGTGGCGGCATAGATCTGGGAGATAATTCGATATCAAGATCTTAAGCTGCCCAGTTGGCGACACAGTTAGGGTCGTACCGACAACAATCGTCATGGGATCTTCTGAGCCCTTCGTTGTTTTCGTGAGATCTGCGGAGTCCTTAGCCATCTTAGCATAATGTATATCGCTGCTGTCTTCATGTCATTCTCCATCACTTTCTCATTTGCGGGAGTTCCAGTCTATCGCTGGTGAAACTGTTAAAAAAATAGTACGCAGTAGAATTTTAAAATTTTTATATCAAAGTATTTTCTAAAACACAAGTTTGACATGCTATGTGCATAAATTAACCAGATCTTACTAACCTTGTAAATGCCGAAAAGCTTCCTCAATCAATGAAGAGAAGTAACGTTCTAGAAATACCTCAACCAACTAGCCTTCTTTGTTATTCTCTATCCAAGATCGGAGTAAGTGTGGGCTCACACGTACAGTTCTTCCACCAGATGACTCTCCTTCCAACCAATTGAGAGAACCCAAACTAGTGTTCGTAATTTGTGAACAAGAGCTGTCAGGGAGTTTCAGAATCTCACCAGTAGAGTATGACTCTTAATCTCTCAATTGATCTAAATAATAGTGAGACTCGCTCCCTTTTTATAAAGGTTGGGGCTAAGAGTCAGTCCTTATCAGATAATACCTCAAAATTTGAATCAAAATAAAATTTAGATCAATATCTGATGAAATCCGCGTAAAAAACACATGATTTTTTTATCCCACGGTCGACATGCCAATCTGTCTAACCGGCATGCCGAACTTGCCCATTTGGTAGGTCGAGCCTAAGGATCGGCATGCCAAACTGTCGATAAAAATCTTAGCGAATCTTTTATTTTCCACCCGACATTCTATAGGATAAAGTCTCAGTTTTAATTCAAATAACCCAATTAAAAAATTATCTAATTAAAACAACTATATCTAGAAAATCTCTAAGAAAATAAATGAATTCCTAATAATTCAACGAGTTTATCTTGAATTAATTCAAAATTAATCCAACCGATAAACAGACATGAATTATCTGATCCCAATAATTCAACAAGTTTATCTTGAATCAATTTTGTCACAAAATTAATTCAACCAATAAAGAGACATAAATTATTTGATTCTTTCAAATTTTAGCCAATCTGATAAATTTGACATAAGTCACCAATCATTGAAAAAACACATTGTATCATTACAGGATTTTTGTGAGCTAGCAAAGGGGACCTGATGGACCTATATAGTTCAAGCTCCCAATGCTTATGAAACCCAATATCCCAGATATATATTTTATAATTATTAACTGTAACGCTACTCTATTAAAAGCTTGGAGTTGCACTTTCAAACTATATAGAATTACAAAGCCCATATAACTAAGTCTCCATGACATATCATAATATATCATGTCCCCATAGGATTATCTATAATCAGCTTAAGGACAAGTTCTATCTTATCTTCCTGATTATTTTTATCTTACGTTTCATTATCTCACTATTGGAAAACTTACCATCTAAAGACAGTATACCATTTGGTTACATATATGCATCCAAATGGTTAAGCGCTCCAGTTTTTCAATTACAGGATAACATATAAAAGAGGATATCACTGCTCCTAAAGAGGAGTTATGGGTTTCATATCTATGAATAATAGGTCTACGCTATCGAGAGTCATGTCTCCAATGTACCGACATGCGTACCACTATTAAAATGTGGGTGTCACTTTTTAGTACATCAAAAGACACAAGTCAAGACAACGGGCCCACTATTTATCCCAGTATTAACATATAATATAAATGATTGTCTAAAGTGAATCGATTTACCGAGACAGAATTATTAATTCAAATCAATTCACTTTATGTCATGATCCAACACATTGTCACCTATGACAATGTACCAATGTTTCTATTCGTGGAGTCCACCTCTGATGGTCAAGACAAACTATTTCCTAATAAGGATATAGACAACATAACAATCTTTACATGAATAAAGCGCCCAACTTTATTCCCTCGATTACAGATCTTATGTTTTAGACCGTCACTTTAAAAATCGTGTCTTCCGCATAATCTATCCATCATATGCCCAATTCTTAAAGGTTTAGACCGACAGTCTCAGACTATTGTTTGCTTAACATACATTCAACAAATATGAACATAAAGAGGACACGATTTCGTATATTAATAATGAATGAATTTTTTATTGATAAAAATGTCTTCAAAAACATATTACATTTTTACTACTTAAGGCATACACGTCTAATAGAAACAATGTCCTTTCTTTCTAAAGAATGAAGGCTCGAGTTTGGTTTCTTTAGTCCACAAAATTCTAAGAATCATTACATTTGTCAGTGGATTTTGGTGGAACTTAGAAGACAATTTATCTTGCTTTCTTTTGTTTTGGATTTTTTTTGGTTATACATCTATGGAATTTTCTTTTATTTTTTCTTTTCTTTTATTTAAAGGGCCTTTATGTCTCTTGATGAATAAAAATAGATAATTAAATGGTGGAAGGTAGGATTTAGTGTAAATTTAAAATTTAAAGGTACAGAGTAGAGATATGCAACTGTCCAAAATACAGGTATGATTTTTTAAAATCCTTAAAATATAAGGTATAAAAATGAAAAAAAAAACTTTTTATAAAAATTTCACTACTTCTAATTCACCTGTAGGATGGTTTTAAATTTTTGTGAGCTCATGTTTGTGCCAATGGGTTTGGCATTTGCCCCAATTGAGCCCAATATGAAAGAAAAAGGTTGAGATTTGAAACTAGTAAAAAGAGGGTTATGGCCATTGGTCAAATAAACTCGACATGCTTTCATGGATTTTGGTTAGCAATTACCCGTAGATTTCTAGCGAGACGTGATAATGTCAGGATAAGCGTTTAATATAGTTATATGTTATGAATATTTAATTATATAGAATCATTATTTATTCCTATATTTTATCTTTCCCATATTTTTAGTGGACGATAATAGGCAAAATGAGCAAACAGAAAAGGTTTCAAGACAATAAATTTTACTGATTTTGCATAATTTTGTCATTTTGATAGAATCTTGAAGTGAACGGTCCAGACAAGAAACAAAAATCTTGTAGTGGTCTGGTTTACTGTTTTTAGAATTAGAGTATTGAAGAATACAAAAAAATAAAAATAAAATTAAAGCCAAATCTAGAAAGAACCAGGTTAACATCCAAGTCTAACTCATTGACTATTAGCTTGACTGTGAATCTCAGTCACAAATTTCAATAAACTGGGCAAGGAATAAGCCATCCTTTTAAGGCTTAAAGAGGTTGGGACATTGACAAATATGTTTGACGGACGAGCATTGCTCGAGGAAGTAGATGAAAAAAAAAAAATTGCTAAAAAAAAGTTGGAACGGCCTGGTCCAGTGAACACATGTAACAATTATAATTTTATTGAGACGAATAGGGCCAAGAAATGATGGGTTGTGTAGTCCTACATTGCTTGAAAATTGATATAGGTAGTAGTTGATAAGCAATGACACCATCTTTCAATAAAATCAGGCCTTTTGAAGTGAAGTCCAAAAGCAAAACCGTAAAGGCTTAAGCCCAAAGCAAATAATATCATACCAAACAAATGGTGCACAAGAGGACGGCATTTTGGTCTTATATTTGCTAATGAAGACTATTAGCAAGCCATTTGGAACACGTAGAAAATGATTGTTTGTTGTTTTTCTTTCTCATAAAGGATTTTCAAATTGGTTACAAGATAAGTTTCCTACGAGTGTTTTGTTTTCATTAATTTCAAATCATATAATAGAAACAAAGCACGAATCATATAGTAGTGTGCTTCGGATTTCTCAATTTTGATCTCAATTTGTCAACTCCAATGCCATGCTCACGTATGTATCATGGTATAAGAGATCAATGGAGCTTCCATTGTCAATAACAATGGTCAAGGTGTCAAAGTTGGCCATCATTGCAGTCAATGGAGAGTGCCATTGTGTGAGGGAACAAGACTTTGTTTGCGTCTGCCTATGCAAAGGTATTGTCATCAACTCCCGCAAGCGACTCCCTTTTGTCAGTCTTGTCATCGTGTTGAAGATGGTCACCAGCATATGACTCCTAAGATCTGTGCAACTCTCCTCTAAGATGGGCTCCTCCAAAAATAGTTGTGATGTGACCATGTGGCTCATCTCGCCATCGTAGCTGTCCTTCCTCGTAGCGGTCGTAGTCATTGTATGCTCCTCTGGATCTTCTCAATTTTTATGTGGTTGGACGGTTTTATATTCTCTCAGATTGTCTTGTCGTACTAGGGCCTCGACCTTTTCTTTCAAGTTGAAACATTCGTTAGTATTGTGACCAACCTCCTTGCGGTACCAAGGATACTTGTTTTGGTCTGTCTTCATCACCTGTTACGATGATTATTATCCGTCACTCAAGATAAGACGACGGTTTTAAACCCTGGTTTCATATGAAGCATTATTTGTGTGAAGATCTTTGCCAAGTCCATGATCATTCTATCAAAAGCTGATAAACAGGCAAAGATTTAAGAATCAATCAGAAAATTTAGTAGAATAAAAACAAAATACATACACACAAACACAGAAAAAAGCTACCACTTGAATACCGCAACTGCCGTGGCTACAGCCACCGCCAAGACCATTTACGAGATCAGACAACTTCCTCATACCGATTCAATCACTTAAAAAATCAGAAGTGTCAAGTTTTGGCATTTCAGCAACTCGTGTTTTTATTACACGAAGCACGTTCACTTCATACGGATATTCGATTAGCATAAATGCAGGAATTTCCATGTTGTCAAAGTTGGCATAATCCTAACAATCTTGTCGTGGATTGGTGCATCCATACAATGGTGTATATATCTACACTTGAGCATTAAAAAGAGTGGACTACTGCAACTATCTTGCCCTAATTCTTTCCCATTCTGGACTTCAATGATACGAACTCAAACATTAACTACTATTTTGGTGGCTTTTTGTCAGATCATGTACAATGAGTTATATGACAGCAACAAATCAACACTGATTTTGAGGAAGAAGTCATACAGGAAGTGGTTCGGACCACCTTCTCTTCAACTCTGATTTCCATCGAACCTCCTTCAGCTTCCCGTCTACTCCATAATCCCTCTCCATAACAAGGTTGATTCCTTCATCCGAGTACCATCCAACTCCAATACAAAGGATGCCGTCCTTTCTAACGTCGACATAGGCAGTAGCACCACCAGGAAGCCAAAGCATGGTAACATCTTGCAGGTCTAGCATTTCTTCCTCTCTGAAGTAGATGGGATTGTCTGGCAAACTCCTCTTCTTCAGAGTCTCTGTGCAAAGATAGACGTACGGAGAGCCATTGGCTTCCTCCTCAATCACGTCCGCACCGACTACTGGTGTAGCACTGACCTCGAACACCTTCCACGAGCCTGTCAGTTGAGACGGTTGGGTTCGCTCGCGGAGAGAGAGTGGTTTTGCATTAAAGGCCATATCACTGATTACAGAGAGTATGAAATTAGTTTCCACAATTAAAATAGAAACGGTAAAAAAGGTATATAAATCGATGCAAATTCTATATTTACTCCGCCTCAATTTTGAAGATATCTGGGAAAAGAGTGGATTTATCTTACAGCAGACGGAGGAAAATAAAAAAAAGCCAATTTACATCTAGATTTAGACATAGGAATAGAACTTCTTGCAAGAATTTTAACCTTCTTATCTCTTTTTGAAATGAGCAATAAACGAAATTTAACACTTTATCTGCCAGAGAGTCAAATGTATAATTAGGTTTGACAAAAAGACCTCGTAATAACTCTTCACCAAGCATCAACCACCAATCTGCTCAGGCAGCAGAACTAAACATAGGGAAATCACAAGCATGAAAAAAACTGAAATGTCAACCTATGTTTGTGGAATTTCAATTTGTATAAATAAAAAAGAACATTGCCATAAGCTCTAGCACAATCATTCCAACATTAGGTTGTGGATATAGGTGTCTCCTAAAATGTTGTTCACCTGTAACTTGAATATTATTTAAAAAAAAAAAAAAACTCGCGAGTTTATAGTAACATTTCTACTTTTTTGCTATACAACTATATGGCAATAATCAAAGAATAGATTATAACAGAGTATTGGAAACCTCAGTGGAAAAAAAGAACTTAAGAAAATGGGTACCTTTCATCATGAATATTGGCAGGACTGACCCACTCCTCTTCATAAACAGCAACTCTCAGTATCTGTATGTCTGAACCGCCATTACTGAATTCTATAGTGTGAACAATGCGAAGCCTCATGTGGCAACCTTTGACCAAGCACTAAGCAATGAAACATTTAAAAACCGAGAAATCAATCACTACAAATGAGATTAAAAAATAATTGATAAAACATCGGCATATCTAAATATGATCTGGATATTACTTTCATGAATTTGCAGGCAAAGTTAGAATACATACGTGATACATATGAATAAACTGATGGAATTGTTACCATCAGGGACATATATATACAGATATATCAGGGGCGTATTTATACAGATATATCACTTTGAAAGCCAAGCCACTTAGCAAATAGCATCATCAGTACATGTGAGGAAAATGGAGAGGAAGGAGAGTACCTTCACTATATTTTTTGGTTGCTATGACTCCCTCCTTTGTTCTCTCCATGTTGGAAATGATTAAAATTGGGGATTTTCAAAGGATTTGAAATCCCTCACCAATCCATTCCCTCATCTTTCCTCTCCTATTAAACAACCATGACTTCCAAAATCCTTTCGTTAGTCCCTTCACCCCTCTCCCTTCTACCAAACAAGCTCTGATCGTCTCTCCATAACTACTAATTAAGAAGATCCTCCATGTGGAAAAGATCCACAATTTCCTAAGAAAATGGATCTTTTCCTAAGAAAACATTACTTTTGGCTTCAGCATCTTGTCTATGAGGACTGCTTACCATGTAAATGGTTAGCAGGAAATATAAAAACTTGCAGATTTTGTGGTATCCATACTTTAACAATTCAGCTATGATTATCACATGGAACATCTCCAATGTCACAATCAGGCTAGCGACAACTTTTCTCTGATAAAAGACCATATATACAAGATACTCATAACAAGCAGGAAGAAGAATCCAGTTGGAACACCACAGCCAGCTAGAATATTTACATGGAAATATAATCTTTCTAAAATATCAAGTCCATGCCATATATAGACTTACTTCCCTGCCATATAAAGACTTACTTGTTCAAACTTGAAAGTTGGCGAAAGATAATACTCAGAATCATCAGTATCACCCACTGGAATATCAAGAGGACCCCTGGAATATGATCCATCCTGCAAATTAACCAATTAGACGAGTTATTGACCTTTTGTATCCAAATAAAACATACAAACCAGAACTGGCTAATTATATAATGATAATGCCTCTATGTATTCTTCATCTAGGCATCCCTATTACTGGAAAAGAAATGATCATCCATTATATTTTATATATCATGTTGTAACGTAGATAGTTTGATTAGTTTTATGTTTTTAACAATTATCATCAGTTTTGGGAAACCATGTTTAAGTTATTGTACTGCACAGACAGCCAACAGAAATAACTATTTGTATTTATTGTTTGGAACTACAAAATGAGGAGGAACATCAAGCCTCTAGAAAAACATATAATGAGGAGAATAAGAATAACCCATTAATACAATAGAAACTGCAAAACGGTTATAAGATCCTAGAACAATCTTGACCAACGCTGTGGAAGCATGTTTTCTATAAAACAAGCAAATTTAATGCTACATTAAAAAAATTTTAATGCTACATTAAAAAAATTAAATTAAAAATTAGCTCCTTCCTGCTGCATCAACACTTAGTTCGTTAAAAAAAATCATTATGCATTTCCCATGCAGCAACAAAATCTTAAGGCCCACAAGCCAGTAATTAACAATGCCACCACTTGTTTGGTAATCTTCAACTAGTCATTGGAGTAGGAAAAGATGGTTAAATTATACCTCAAAATAAACAAGGCCAGGTTCATTTCCCATGATGTCTTCTTCCATAACATCACTTCCCTCAAAGTCAAAAGACTCAAATTTTGGCAAATCCTGATATCTTTTAGTTTCTTCAATCACTGCCTCCATGGAAATCGATGCATCTCCATCTCCACTCCCATCTTTAATTCCATTGGTGTCTCCACTTTGTTGTAGCATCTCACCATAAGGATTCAAAGTCACCCAATTTATCTTCCTTTGTATTTGTGATGTCTTCCCTCCAACAGCTGATGGAACAACCTCAATGCAGGAACATGTGTAGCAATCATATAGATTTTCATTCTTGTTTCCAATTTCAACTGGCTCCATTTCTGCAGTGATGGGTGAAAAGACTGCTCCTACCCCCTTCCATATTCCACTTACACTGCTAGCAAATGTATTCCACACTGGTTTTATTACAGGTTCCTGAGAGGAAAATGACCCTTTTCATTGGATTATTTTAGCACATACCAGAGTATGTGAAGAGAACACTAAAACATTTAGAATATATCATAAGTTTCATAACCATAGTACAGTACGGACATAAATACATGCACGCTCTTCTATTAACAAGCAAAACAAATAAAGAAAATGCAACCAAAACTCACAGCAATTTCTGCATCATTCCATATTCAACAGAAACAGAAGCTTCAAAATAAAAACAAAAATCCAAGACTCAAAATGCAATTTTAGCATAGCCCACCATAAGCTTTAACTATGTAGTTGCAGGCATAGTCTAGCAGTAATTCTACACCTACTTCATTTGTTTTCAACAAACAAAATAGATAGATTAAATATAGCGAAATAAAACATAGCAACTGCGGCATTGTTTCTCTAATTCCACTAAGTAAGTATAAATTCATTAATCAAATGACCAAAAACATGAAAGTGCCACAGTTTTTACAACTGTTCAAACTCCACGAACTAACAAAGAAACAACTCCTAGCAACTACAACAAAAGCAGGAAAAAAAAAAATCCAAGACCAACTTGAATCTTCTAATACTTGCAAAATATCAAAAGCATTTACGGGTTTTAATAATTTGGTAAGCAAGCAAACATCCCACCATTTAAAATATGTTGAACAGCACCAACTAGTTCATATTCTGTAATTTGAATCTGTAATTACATTTCCAGAATTTGGGAAAGCAAGAAACAATCCCTACTTTCATAGAACATGTACAACACAATTTAGATGATCGCCCAGTTCTTATTTCTCATTTTCCGTGCTTTCCGGGGAACCAAATGAACACCTTTTCAACACCCATTAAGCTAAAAAAGGAAGAACACATATAACACAGCATAAACAAAGAAAAGAAGAAGAAGGAATTACCTGAGTTTGAAGAACGGTTTCAACCTCCATAAGCATGGCACCAGAGACCATGACGATTTCTCGGCCATCGTTACTTCCCTTCTTCTTCTTCTTCTTCTTCTTCCTCCTCCTTAAAACCCTCCTTTCCCGCTGCCTTTTCAGAGCATTTCTTCTGTCTTTGCTCTTCGCAGCAAGCTCGTTGTCGACGCTCCACACGTTCTCCTTCTTTCCCTTCACTGATTCGACCGGTCGTCGTCCTTGGGGTACGAACTTCTGGTTCTGAGAAACGACGACGTTTCTGGGGTTTGGCCTTGGGAAATTGGAGACGATGGATGGAGATAAGATAAGCTTCTGAGTGGCTGAAAAGGAGGAGAGAGAGCGGTGACACACCAGTTGGTGGTGGTGCAGAGGCAGGGACGGTAACGGCATTGTGGGTATTTTACAGTTGTCTTTGTGTTGTGCTCAAGAAAGATATAAAAAGCATTTTTTATAAAGCATGTTGACTGACTACCTATTTAATATTATTTCCAAATATTTTATAAGTGTAGACAACCTATAAAAATAATTACTGTTTTTGAAAATAATATTTTTATTGGTTGTTCCACAGGTTTTATAAAAAAATAAATATTTTGAAAACTTAATAAAAATAAATAGCTTTTTTTTAGCCCTTAAAAAAAATATCATTTTATGGAGAATTTCGTATTATAGGTCCTTAAAATTTGTAACATTTAACATTTAAGTCTACACTATCAGAATTTGAATACTTAGAATTTAATTGATGTAGTGTTGTTGGGGGAGTCCTTAGACCGACCTCCCAAGCATCTCCTTGAGAATTGTGCCAAGCATCGTAGACGATCTTTCCATCAACTAAAGATAGCAAGAACAACTGGTCGAGTGGCTTACTTTAAAGGCCTCCTCGGTGTGCGCCGACCATAACGACATGGGAGTTAGAACATACCCAACCAAGCTGCTTGCTCAAACCCATTGGGCAAGAATGTGACAACACTTCCACACGCGAAAGTGGACGGCCTCTGAAAGACCATCACGTGACACCACCTCAACCCTCCGATGGGAAACCCTCTACATTTGGAGATCATAACACCTGTCACCTGTCACCTACTATCTCGACATCATACAATAGTACACCTGGGTTAAAAATATGAGCATTAACTCCACCTTTAAGATAAAGTGGATTCTTTTTCCTTCTCTTTATACCAAATAAGTACTTGACTTGAGCGTCGAAGAGCTCTTAGCAAGCACCACACAAGTGCCCCCTTAACTCCATGGCATTCTTTCTTCTCATAGATACAACTAAAGCAGGACACTTAGGGGTCAAGAAGGCAGTCCGACCACTATATGTAGCCACACATGGTGTTAATCTGCTCAAGAGCATAAATATTTTGACGCTAGAAGGAGGGTGTCATGCCCTTTTAGCATTCTCAACTCTCTACTCCCCATGCTAACCAGGGGACAAACCTGAGACAATGAAGCCCAATTGGAGACATCAAAAAATGTTACTAACTGGGATCTGCCACCACAAGCCTCAGGACGGAGGCCCCAAGCTACTCAGCCTAGGATAGCCGATAGTGTTAATAAGAACGAGTCGGCGAGGGATGTCAGCCCGGGACGCGAATGACTCATTCAGGGAACTCACTGAGGTGGTTCACCTTCTAACACGCTAGGTAGCAATTTAGTAAGCACAATAGCGGGCCCCTCCTCTAAATCTCTTTCGACCAGCCAAGGAAGTCTAGGTTGGTGGCCAAGCAGGGCAGGGGGATGGTCTGAGAGTTGATATTGATTCGGAGCACTCAAGAGCTCAAACTTCCAAACATGCTTCCTGGTCTTAGGCGGCAATGTTGATCGGGCTACCTATAGCGCAAGCAAAGATCGCTCACCTCAAGGCTCATGGGCTTCTATCTTTGACAGACTCAAGCATAGGGGTGTTCAGTTGGCCTAGGAATAGGTACCCGACAAAGTTGATAACCACTGAGAGATCGTCCCTTACTAGGTGGAGCTGCCCAAGAACACAAATAGTCATAACATCCAGAACCTCCAGAGGTAGATCAATTAGCTCATGAATTAGTGTTTTAGCATCATCTATCCCAGTATGATTGATACGCCCTTCACCAGCGACATATGATGGTACAATCAACATCAAAGAGCACTTTGAGACCTATTGAGGGTATATAGTCCTCTAGAATGCAAATGACGGCTCAATGTGCAAGGCATTTGTGCTAACCTTGACTGCCACTATCTGACAATGGTTCCCACGGATTGAGCTGAGCATGATGAGCTCATTGCAATAGTTATCCAAGGCTTTCTCAGTACATTTGTGACTTCAAGATCGAGAAAGAAAGAGATCACCCTCTTGTACTCTGTGAAGTAAGGGGAATCTGAGTTTGTTCTAGATTACTTCAAGCGGTTTACCCAAGTAGCTTTCGAGGTCAAAATTGCAAGGATGGAACCCTTAAGAATGCATTCCAAGAAGGCCTTGGAGACAAAAAGTTGCTTTGGCCACTCACCATAGACCAACTGAGCATGTAACACCCACCTAATATTAGTTTAAAACACATAATGTACTTATATTAAGTGTTTTTATTTTTAGTTATTTATATTTATAATATACTAGACATAAGAAGAATATAAATATATTAGAAAATTTGAACCTTCAAAATTTTTTCATAACTAGAGTATAAACTTTGCTTACAAGCTTAAACATGGCTGATTTTATATTTACATTATAATGCATATTTCAAAACGAAATCAGCCATGTCATATTTATAGCCTCTAAAGGCATACAAAATGAAACAGTAGTGAAAAGTATCAAAAACAGGTCAACTTTGTCCATATACATAAATCCATTGATTCAGTGGAGTATATCAATCAACCATTTAGCATCCTATTGTCGATGCTGAGAATGTCCTCGTTTGCATCACCATAACTAAGTGAACCTATACCTAGTAAGTAGAATTGACGCATAACATGACTTACTGTACCGTGTATGATCTCATAAAAGTCATGTTTTTCTTTTGAAAACTTACATTGTACCCCTTTGACATAAAACATAGCGGCGTACGGTTTTCTTTAAGATTTCCTGTAATCGGTAGTGTTGTTGGATGAGAGGGATCAACCCATGATGCGCAAGTGTTGTTGGATTCTATCTCCAATCTAGAGAAACACTTTCCAAGACCATCACCTGGTATAAAAAAATAATGTACCTAATGTTTTCAATTAAACAATTATTTGTTGTATTGTCGGAATATACATTAATACCACTTGTTATTTGTTTAGGGAAATTCTATTTATTAGATTCTAGATATACGAATATAGATTGTTTCCTTGCTCCATTTTGAGGAGTTACATATCACTTGTAGGAGTAGAGAGAGCGATACCAGGGTCCTCGTTCGTCGAAGGAATTGTTTAGCTATACCCACTCCTCTCTTCGCAACTGCAATGAAAGGACCTTTGGTGTGTGGAAGGCGAGATTACCAATTTTGAAGAGCATGAAGCCCTTTACATTAAATAAAAAAATATTGATTGCTATTGCTTGTGCTGTCGTCCACAACTTCATACGCATGTGGCAAAGCAAAGATGAGATCCTTAAGCGGTACTATGATGATCTAATTCCGATGGCGGAGATAGGTGAAAATGTGAATCAAGAATATAGGGTGCAAGACGATGATGTGGTTAATGATAAACCATTGATTCAAAATAAGGCTGATAACAGCTACATAAACACATGCAGGGATGTGATGGCGATGGAAATATAGGAAGCTTATGCCTCACCCTTGGTACATCTCTAGGCATTAGTATTTTTGTGGATAATTGTTGGTTGGTTTGCTTATAACCACATTCCCTCAACATAGTTGAATTGTTAGAACGTTGCTGTGTTATGTTTTTTTCCACTGTACTTTGCCTTTACAAATTCACTGCCATAAAGAGCCGCTTTTGAAAAAAAGAGCATGCTCTTTTCAAAAACAAAATGAGGATTTTTATTAGTATTTGTAAATGGTAATTTAACAAAATGTAAAGTAGTATTTTCCTACTATATTTTTTTAATTTTAAAAAATAAGTACCAAAAATCCGAATATGAATTTCTAATGCATGGGCCTGTTTGTTTCGATATTCGAATCACAGTTTGGATCATTTAGCTACAGTATTTTCTCTCACAAAAATTTAAATCTTCATTCAAATATTCTATTTAAATACTCGAATCAAACGGTCCTAAATATATATTCATAACTCAATTCAGGACTTCAAACACTTACTAAACATATAATTGGATTTTGTACCTAACTCAAAATTTTAAAAACTCTTCTAACTAAACACTAACTTGGATTGTAATTCAAATCATAATGCTCAAATCTGTAAAGGCAAATCATTTTGCTACAGTAGTTTCTCTCACAAAAATTTAAATCTTCATTCAAATACTCTATTCAAATACTCGAACCAAACGAACCCGCCAACATAATTCAAGTATATTTACCAAACAGATTCTAATTGAATTCAGATATTATATGAGGACTGCAACAATACTGCACAGTGCATGGGTCTTGGACCCACCCGGAACAGTAGAAGTCAGACTTGCTGAAGCAAATTGTTAAGGGCCTTCATCACTGTGATTTGTATCTTTGCGCTTAGAACCTTTTTCAATATTTGAGAATTGGAATTCGAATATATGCTTCCTATCTCGGAAACAAGCCCGTTTGAGTGCATAAATATTAATAGAATTTGTTAATTACTAGGAGAACTTGTATGAGGGGCACGTCCCTTGTCAGCAATTCCTTTTTTTTTTTTAATCTTCTATGCATTCTCAGAAAAAAAAATCTTAAATTATTAAGTATGTTAACAATGTTTTATATGAAACTATTTTGCTAATCATTCATCATTGTAAAATTAAATAGACAAGTAGTTGTTTTAATTCAACTTACAACTTACATGTTTATTTAGAATAGTACTTGCCATAGCGTAGAGATGAAATATTATTGTTAAATATAAGAACCCAATTGTTCTAAAATTCTAAAAATAATATCATAAAATTTTGAAATAATTATCTAAACTCATTATAAATTTGTGAAATTTAATTAACGTATATAAAATGATTGTGGACCAAGAAAGCATGCAGGCATTTCTTAACCCTCAAAGATTGAAGTAAAGTAAGGGTATGTTTGGTTGAATATTCAAATCAAGGTTTGAATCATTTTGCTACAGTATTTTCTCTCACAAAAATTTAAATCTTCATTCAAATACTCTACTTAAATACTCGAATCAAACGGGTCCTAAGTTTGGTGTTTTGATTGAAACATGGAAACAATAAACATAAACTATATTAGACCCATTAAGAAAAATATTATTAATTTGAAAATAAGAAAAAAAAATCTATTAGGATCATATGTGAGAAAATAATTTTAGAGGACAAAAAAATCATGTGAAAAAATAAAATAATAATAAAAAAACTAAGCAAACATTTATGAGAAAATCTTATTATTAACCACATTATCATGTTATCATAAATTTACTCAAATGTTTTATGGACATATATGTGTACCAAAGCAAAAGATATTTATTGCCTAGGAGAAGTTTTTATGGACATTTGAATCTTATTTAAAGAGAAAGAAAGAACCAAAAAAAAAAAAAGGAAGAAAGAAAGTTATACAATTTGATGCACGAGGTGTAAGAGAGTAAAGATACAATAAAACACAATTTCAAAAAGAATCCTAGCACAATTTTTAAAATGTTTTTATTTTTAATTTTTTTCAAAAACAAAAATTAAAATTAAAACACTACCAAATAAAGCCATATATATATACATGCTTCTACATACATACATATGTACAAAAATATATATATATATATATAGAGGGAACAAAAAAAATTGAGGAACTCAAGCCCTCCCGCCTATACTTTCCCACCGTCATTGCTTTTGGGGTACATTTATATTTGAATATTCCAAATACTTGTATTTATGACATGAAAACTGTAAAATAACTTATTCATTTTTATAATTGAATTAAAGGTCACTGCACATATAAGTATATGGTCAGTGTATATTATTTGTTAAGAAAAAATACGCATAAATATGATATTTTCCAAACAACACACATGTAGAAACAAAAAAGACATTTTTATTGCAAAACTTAATTAAGACTCTGATTACTTACTCTGGTACTACATAAACTCGTAGGGTACAACTGTCTTGCATCTTCATCAAGCTTATTCAGAGCTGTCTTACAAATGGATTATTTCATCATTCTACAACAAGGGCTTGTATAGAAGTAAGTTTACACTTAGAACACAATAAAACATAATATTACTACTCCAGCTTTGCGAAATCAATGGTATGCTTCCCGTCGTGAGTCTTACTGAAGAAGTGTTTGCAATAGTCTGAGTACAAAATTGGTTTATAATTAGGTATCTCGGTGTTTGCAAGCACCTCAGGAAACAGAGAAATGATATCCTCAAGCTTTGGGTTGATAAAAAGAGGAAGTAAGATGCTGTTGTTAGTTCCATTAGCAGCGACTCTATGCTCAATACTTTTGTATCGTCCATTACAAAATATTTTCTGGCGGAACGTGGACCCAACTATCCTTAGCCTCCACTCGCATGTAAAGCCCACCAATATCATCTTGAAGGAGAATAGTAATGCTGAGACATCAGAGTGACGGCCAACTCCCACGGTAAGCTCTGGGTTTGGGCCAACAGGATAGAAATTGAGGTTAAGCCTCCTTGAGCCTGCTACAAGATGCTCTTTTTCACTATCTATTTCTGTTATGTTTAACCCATTCAATAGCACTCGTAATAGTCCTTTCAATACTATCTCACTTTTCTCCATATATGTCAACACTTCATCCCGGTAAAGGGCATAATATTTGTTATGAATAACATCTTCATAATTCACTCTTAAAAAGACGTGCTAGTAATTCAATATGGAAATCTTGAATATAGATATATATTAAGAATAAGTACGCATGTGTTGGGAAATATTGATTCAAAAATGCAAAATGATAGTAAAATGTTATTTAGAGGACTTTCGATCATGATAATCAATGAACATTAATATCCTTAACTAATGATAATAGAAAGATATAGTATGCGTGCATGAATTAACAAGGTAAATTTAAACTACTCTTACTTGCAAGGAGGCCAAAGCCTAGCTGAGGTAACAGACCCTGGAAACTGAATTCTCTATGAAGTACTTGTTCTTCTCCACAGCAGGTAAGTCAAAGAACTGATGTGTCGCCTTTATGACATTATCAAGCACTTCTAGAGGCATGCCACGGTTGATGATCCGAAAGAAACCCCATTTCTCTGCAGCATCGCATATTGCTGTCCCACTTTAGGATCATCCCAGTTTGACGCGTCGATGATCGGAATAGACTCTCCGACCATGACCTTGCTCATAGTCCTCTCTTCAAGAGGCTGAATGTACTGGTTGGTAAGGGCTTTGATGCCAAGTTCTGAGAGACCCTTCACTCTGTGACCTTTATATATGACAAAGTCTGTGACAGAATCAGTGGCGTATTGCAAAGTGCTGGTTTTAGAAGGTGCCATCATCAGCTTAGAGAAAACTGAGAAGAGAAAGCTGAATTGGTGTGTGTGCTTTACAAGCCATGAAACTAGTGGTATTTATAGTGTTAATGCAAGTGTTATTATTGAAATTAAGAATGTAAGATATTCTATTCAAATATTGTATGGCATATATTAATATTCTAGTCGCAACCAGGAAACTACCTTCCAATGATCTAATGGTCTAATTTAGTACGTCAGTTTATATTTATTTAGCAGCAAGATTATTGTTAGTGCTTAGTTAACTTTAGTCGATAACTAATTTTACACTACCATCTGTTGTTGACCTTTCTTCATAAGACTTCATATGATATAAATTAGAAAAGGAACACTAACTAAGAAAATAATAAAATATGATTCTTGAAGAATAGAAATTGAAAGATCTACTTTTAACACTAACCGTATATCTTTTCTATAGATTACATAAGAAGTAGTGGCTATAATAGGAAACAATATGTATCTGCATATATATAATCAAAAACAAGCTTACATAATATACATAGTTGTCTCTGCCTCTTAAAGCTTAACCACCTAGTTGGCTCTGCTCCTTAAAAATAAGCTTGAGACGGTATACCAGGGCCTTGATATTTGCATTTAGGTTCTCTATTTATCCAGAACAGGGAAGACCATATTAGTAGAGGTAAAATAGCTCTGTGTTTTTTAGGACATTAACTGAAAATTCCAAGAGACAATTAGGTGGAAATACATTTTTTATATTGTTTTGTTGACGAGAGAGTAGTAGTAAGATAACTAGTTAGCTAGTGGGATTACTTACAGAGCTACTCTTTAATTGTGTGTTAACAAAGAGAACATAATTTGTTCACCAAAAATTGAGTACATCATAATATATGGGCGTGCATGTGTGTATAAGCTTGAAGACAAAATGAAACTTAAAATAAAGCTCATGTATAAAAAGCAAGTATATGTTGAGGTATTTAACAACCTAAACAGCAAAAAGAAAATAAATTATTATGGTCTAAAGATGTCAACCATCAAGAACGTTAACCTAAAATTATCCAAGCTTTCGTTTTTAACCATTGCTACTCATGAAGCAACAAAAGAAACAAATTATGGTGAGAAATCCAAATATTTTTTTCTCATGAAGCAAAAACTAACCAATCTATTTTTTAAGTCACTAAATAACAACACTTTCTTGCTAACGTGTGGAATTCCGGCTTTCTTTCAGTAAAGGGCAAACGAAAAAATCAACCTACTTTTCATACAATACTCAGAACTAATTCATTTTAGATGCTCTGAGATATTAATTAGATTATTAAAGACTGTCCCAGATTGTCATTACATCTAGCAACTAGAACATAGAACAGTCAAGCAAAGAAAAAAAAAATGAAAAATATTGTTCCAAAGAGTTGAATCAGAGCAGGTGAGTGAGGAAAAAAATGCGAAATGTTGTTCTAAGTGAAGTAGTTGGGTTCCAAGAGGCAGAGACTTGCTTAGCACCTTAGATTTAGTTGTCATTGTAGACCTCTAATCTATTTGTAAAAGCAAAATAAAAATAAAATAACTAAATCTCTAGGAAAAAAGCATGATTCAGAAAGAGTTATCTTCTATATAATAGAGTGAATTTAATTTGTTGACTAATTGAGGAGGAAAAAATTTGAAAACATGTTCGTCCTATAAACAAGTGATATTTGCTAACTTAAAAGTGCTGAAGCCATTAGAATTTCTCATCTAATACTTCAAAAAGATTAAAAAAAAGAAGTAAAAATCTCCAATAAACAAAGAAAAATCTCGTATCAAACATCTGCAATGAACCACATGAAAGGGAAAAACCTTAAGTAGACCACCAGTTGTTACATCAGAAAAGTAAATAGCAAAAATAGAGATTATGCTAATACAAAAACGTCTCCTTTGATTATGAGAAAACCAAAATATAAAGAAATAGACTTTAAGCACAAAAACTGACAAATGAAAAAAATGAACTAGAAATCAGGGCTTAGAAAGCCCTAGAAATTTAAGGAGACAGAGAAAAACCTCACTTTTATCCTTTCGTGTGCATCCCAGCTACCGAAACCCCATAGAGAGAGAGAGAGAGGAATGACAAGCGATTGGGCTATAGTCGCCATTAGAAGAAGAAGGTCATCGTTTGTTCGATTAGGGCTTTTTTAGGAGAAGGCATCGAGCCGAGTTTCTGAGCTTGGGGGTCTGAAACTCTTGCAAAGATTGGAGTGCCGAAAGAAAATTTGGAGAAATGGGTTAGTGGAGATTGGGAATTTCTGGGTTAGGGACTTGGACCTCTTCTGCACTCTTCCTAGTTATTTCCTCTCAAAAAATAAATAAAAGGAGTTCAGGGAATAAATAAAAATTTGTATGTTAATGCAATAAAAAGATAGTTTTGTTGTAGTTAGTCGGATAATTTTAGACATGTTAATTGGGTCATAAACGTGTCATATGAGTGTTGTTATCGTGTCAACATGTCACGACACTTTTGATAATCGTGTTAATCGTGTCACGTCGTGTTACGCGTGTCATAGGCATGTCGTGTTCGTGTTTATATTTTTGGCACGTTTATTAATCGTGTCGTGTTCATGTTCAAGCTAAACGTGTTGTGCTATAAACGTGCCGACATGAACATGGCACGAACACAATTTTGCCACCTCCAGTTGTAGTGTAAGGTCTGCTTCTTCTAGCATGAAGATCTGTGGAAACATTTCCCTCTAAGCCTAGCAACGTGTTTGACATAATAGTTAAAATTATTTTTATTGTAGTATATAAGAGTTTTATGTTGTAGTATTTTTTTTATTCTTATTATAATATATAAAGGTTTTACACTGTTATAATTAAAAAGTTAGTTTAGACTATTTTTACCAAACGACCTTTTAACATGCCTCTTTAGTTTCCTTCTTTAAACTTAGTAAAGCCTTCCTCTAGGCCAACCCACTTCTTCCTAAAATTATTAAAGACTAACATCGTAATAACCATATTGGTTATGATCGGAAACTTAGTAAATGTTTTCCAACTCTTTTGCTGTTGAAAACACTTGAAATTCGTATGTATTTTAACATGTTTGACTGTTCATCTTTGTTTACTCCATAGTAATATTGTACCATTTTGTACCAAGCATATAAAATGATATTAATATTATAATCAATAATTAATAATCAATAAATAATTATAAAGATTTTCCATTATACTATGTGATATAACTCGTATGCTTGAAAAACAAAAAGCACATGATTTTGACGAGAGGGCAAAAAAAATTTTCAAATTGAGAAAAAGTCCTTTTTTTTTTTAAACAAAAAAAACAAGTCTTTTTGTACAGATAAACTATCAAATTTGTTTAGTGTTTTATAAAATTTTAAATTTTTTTCATGCATCCATTTTCCCTAATATTCGTCCACATTCACATTCCTTCCATTTTTTTTTTCTTTGTCCGACATTTTCTTCCTAGCTCGGCATCGATTATTCATGATATGTTTTGACAACAATATCTAAGAAGGTGAATTAGTTTTTGCATAATATGAAACTTCTTTTTGCCAAATAGAGGAAAATACATTTGATTTTAGTAATTTTTTGAAAGGATTTTAGTAATTTTTCCGTCAAAGACAAGCGGAGTTAACAATAATTTAAAATTTTTATTTTAAAAACTAAAACAAGAAAAAATAAATAAAATAAAAGAAAGAAGATTAAATACAACAAAATAATAATAATTTCTAGACCGCACGAGCATCGTAGAACAAAACACAAACAATAATAAATTGGGAAAATTGAGCATATGTTTACCCTTTAGATTAAGCTCCGCTCTCTCTCTCTCTCTCTCTCATTCGCACTAGTCTCGCCAAACTCTGCTATTGCGGCTAGGGTTTCTGTCTTTCTGTATCTTTCGCGCTGAAAGTTTCATTCTTTCAGATCTATGCATACAGAAATATCCCAGCACACGTATATTTTTACTTTTATCCATCGATGGAAGCTTTGTTAAGCTAGGGTTGGTTGGGTAAGTTTCGCCTTTTGTGGGGGGTTTTTGGTGTTTGAGCTTATTTTGTGCAAACATTTTGGGAATGGCGACCATGAACCCTTTTGATTTGTTGGGCGACGACGACGCCGAGGACCCATCGCAGCTGATCGCAGCTCAGCAGCAGGCGGCGGCGCTGAAGAAAACGCCTCCATCTCAGGCTCAAGCCAAGTCGGCGGCGCCCAACAAGCCACCGGCTAAGCTTCCTTCCAAGCCTCTCCCTCCTTCTCAGGCTGGTAAGTTTGAAAATTGTGTCTTCTTAAAGCTTTGGTTTGTTTTTTTTTTTGGGGTTGATTTTTGAGCAAGGTATTAATTTTTTTTATTATGAATAATGATTCTTCTTTTTAAGTTTATGTCCTCCTTTTAGTTTCGAGGAAAGTTTGTGTTATTCTGAGTAGTTATTTATTTGTAATGATATGAATGATGATTTTAATTTTATCTTTTGGGGAAAATGTTGTTCTGTTTGTGCATAATTATATCTACTCGCCTATATATTTAATTGTTAATTGGTATCTGTCTATTATCAACTTTCATTCCGCACATGAAACATATAAAGAATGGTAGGTCGGGGAAAGTTATATGTTTTTCTCTCTCTTTTTTTTTGGGTTTTGTTATGATGATATATTATCATGTTTTCCAGATTAGCGATGAAGTTTTTGCTGGTGTACTCTATGATGAATAGAAAACAAATGTGCGTGTTTGTATAATCGAACAATAATGTAAGCGTGTTTTTGGTTACTTCTTTCGGGGATTGATAAATGCAGAGAGTGATAGTATTTTAAAGTGTTTTCCATTCTTTTTGGACATGCTAGAAAACAAGTGTTTTCATTGAGCGCTTGGTCTTTTCGGGAGAACTGTTTTATATAATTGTCTTGCAAATCGTTCCCAGAGTCTGTGTATATATTATATACATATGTACTACATACATGGACGTGTATTCTTTTTGCTAAGTTGTATTAATATTGATGTATATAATGTTTCTTCAACACAGGTTTTAAGTATTTGATAGTTTATAATAATTGAAATTGTCTAAGCATGCTTTTGGGTTTTTTCTATGTAAATAATTTTCATTTTTCTATGAAAGTCTTTGTCCTTTCTGGTTTCAATTATTTTCTACACTCAGGGAAACCTTTGCTTGCTTCCTCTGGTATCAACTTATATTCTAAAGTATAGTTCTAAATTCTTCTTAATAAATTATCCTCCTTGAAATTTTAGATTTTTTTATTATTTTTGCAGTGAGGGAGGCCAAGAATGAAGCTGGTCGAGGTGGACGTGGAGGTGGACGCGGATATGGCCGTGGCCGTGGCACCAGTGGGTTTAGTCGGGGTTTTTCGAATAATGAGAATACTCCTGCTGGTCAGGGTGCCCTTGAGGAAGGAGAGTCTGGCAAAGCCTCTGAAAGGCATGGCTACGGTGGACCTCGTGGTTCTTTCCGTGGTGGTCGTCATGGTGAATTCAGTAATGGGGAAGTTGGTCATGGAGAACGTCCTCGCAGGCCATATGAACGCCATAGTGGAACTGGGCGCGGGTAAATACTGCTTTTCAGCTGTCCATACACATTGGCAATTTACTTTTGATCGTTTTAGACTTTTAGGCATTTAATGTGAATGTTCCTACGTGCAGAAACGAAATCAAACGTGAAGGGGCTGGCCGTGGGAACTGGGGAACAGAGACTGATGGATTTGCTCCGTAAATATTCATTTTCCTGATTAGTTTGGATATATCTTTTGATTTCTCCTTTTACAAAAGCTGTGTTTATTTTCCTGATAATTTGATGTACTTTTTCATACTCAAGAGTGACTGAAGAAGCCATCAACGAAACTGACAAGAATGTGGGTGATGAGATTCCTATGGGTGAGGAAGGTGCTGCAGATGGTAAAAAGGAGACCCCTGCTACTGAAGCCGAAGTAAAAGAACCTGAGGATAAGGTAAATCTATTTGTAGTCTTAGCCGTTTGTGTCATCTTGATCTCTCCCCTTGTCTTGGGAACCATTTGTTTGTTGATGCACTTATCATATATCGGGAGACATTGAATTTTGTTTGATGATATCAGGATTTATGTTTCCTGTTGACAAAACCTTTCCATAACAAATAAGATTGATGAATTATTTAGAAAGGTTTTGTTTTTAATTGTTGATAAAGGAAATATTAAAATGCTGTTGGCTATAAACTTAACTCGGGGAAGACTTTAAAACCTTGCTCTCGGAGTTGGTAATATATATATATATATATACATATGTGTATATACATTATAAATTTGAATCTCTCTAAGTGTCACAGTGGACTTTTTCTTAAAAAAATTTAAATTTCTTACTGTGCAGAATCCCTCTTATCAGATCAAGATACGACATTTTACCTTAGCGTGCTAACCTTTTATCTTAATGTTTTTTGTTGTTCAATAGGAGATGACGCTGGAGGAGTATGTAAAAGTTCTGGAGGAAAAGAGGAAGGCACTGCAGGCACTTAAGACTGAGGAGAGGAAGGTTGATGCTAAAGAGTTTGCATCCATGCAACAGCTTTCAAGCAAGAAAGACAATGATGATGTTTTTATTAAATTGGTGAAACCTCAACCCTCTTTAGAAGTGTCAAAAATTTAATTCTTTGAATCCCAAATTCAATTTTTTAACTGTCAGTGCCCTTGATTCTTCTTTTTAGGGCTCTGATAAGGATCGGAAAAAAGAGGCTGCTGAAAAGGAAGACAAGGCCAAGAAGGTTTTACTTGCTAGTCTAAATTTTGTATTCAGCTATTGATTTCTTATTGCTATCTCTAGTTCAGTCATTGATCGAGTAGAGATTGAAGGATTCAGTCTTTTTAACCAGCGGCCATTGGTGCTTGATGTGTCACTAACAGTTTAAAATGATCCTTTTTTTTGTTGTTGCACTTGCTTAAAAAATTGGCACGCCATACCATGCACCACAAAAAAAAGACTTGTAGAATATAATATCCCATCGTGATTCTGTGGTATTTTCATTTTTTCAGCATTCGGCCACTTTATGCTTCTGAAATTTCTGCAGAACATGTGAAGTGCATGATCACTCATTAATAAATTTCAGTATATTATTGTTTGCATCCCTAGTCTGTTATCTAATTAACATATGTTTATCTCCTCTTTGGTACCTGCTATCGTCTTTTGACAGCGTTTCTTTTCAACACCCTTGTTTTATTTCATGATCTCATGTGCATATTTTTTTCCCCCTGAATGTGACTAAATTGTGCTTTTCCTATGCTGTGATCGTCCCAGTCTGTCAGCATCAACGAGTTCTTGAAGCCTGCTGAGGGAGAAAGGTACTACAGTCCAGGTGGCCGGGGCCGGGGCCGGGGCCGTGGTCGAGGTTCAAGAGGAGGCTATGGTGGCAGCTACCAGGTCAATGCTTCTGCCCCATCCATTGAAGATCCTGGACACTTCCCATCCTTAGGTGGAAAGTGAGAATCTTAAGAACCCCAATTTGCAAAACGCGTGATTTTTAATTTTGGGTTCTTTTCTTTTATATCGTAAGCAGGAAATCGACTGGAATAATGGGATATTCTCCATTTAAGTTCTCCCCTCTTTGTTTTTATTTTCCGTTTAATTTTATGCCTTGAAGATGTAAATTCCAGGAAAATTCACATGTTCCTATGTTGTAGTTTTCTTTTCTTTTGTTTTGCAAGGGTTTTTCTCTTTATGGCGCGTAGGAGCAATATGTGAAAGAGGGCTAAAAACTCATGCCCATTACTGACAATTTTGTTCTGCGATACATCTTTGAGGCTTTTTTCGGTTTCACCACAAAATGGCCGAGGATTTGTTCATGTCTGATTCCGTGAACTTGAGGCCTGTTTTGCTTTGCGATTTTAAATTAGTTTTCTGTGTTTAGTTACAAAATTAGCTCTTTAAAAACAAATCGCGTTTTCATCATGTGTTTTGAGGACAATTTTTTATGAACAAAGTTAAAAAAAGCAGAAATGAAAACTTTTTCCTTTCGTAAATTAACATTTGGTTCAAATGTATGCCTTGCCCTATTTTTTTCAAAGTACGTAAAATGTTCTGATAGTCATTAATTTTTTAAGAAAGTGATGTTTTGGTTCTTAATTTTTTTTATTGAACCTATTTGAACTTTTTGTTTTAGTTGTTAAAGAACTATTATAAAAGGTAAAAGGTATTGGACATTATTTTTAATTAAAATTTTAAAATAATTGATATATTAAAAAATTAATAAAAATTCAAAAAAAAATTTATTAAAAATCAAAAAAAAATTCAAGCCCAAATAAATAAATAAAAAGAACAACTGCTCAGTCTTCTTCAGATCCTCTTCTTCATATCATATAATGGAAAGAAAAACAAAAAATCAGATGGTAGAAAATTAGCCAATCCTTCGTTGCGCTGCCTAGTTAAAATTCCTCTACAGAGGTTTTTTTCCCGTCTTCTTTCTCTTAAATATTCTTTCATCTCCTTCTCTTCTTGCCCTTTTCTTCTTCCTCCTCCTCGGGGAAAATCAACCAACCCATAATTTTATTTTCCTTGGCTTCGTGTATTTCGATTTGCTCTGCTCTACATGAATCGTTGCATAACGTAGTGTCGTTGCTGCTATAAAAATTCAATTCAAACTAGCAACCATAATTTTAATTCTCTTTTTTGGTTGAAGAATTCACAAAATCAGAACTTACAACCGAGATCCCCTATTTTTAGGGCAAAACAGGAACCAAAAAAAAAAAATCAATCTATCTCCTGTTTGGCTGCCGAGAAAAGGCCAGAAATTTCAATGTTCTAGTCCAAGAAAAGCAGACTGCTTGAACTTTTGCCTTTAAAACACAAATCCCCCAATTATTTAGGAAAAAAAAAAACTTGACATTTCCCTTCTTTGGCTGCCGCGAATTTTTTAGTGACCGTAATTGTGAACACAACAAACAATCCCAAACAAATCAAGCACTCATTTTGCAAAAAATAAAAATAAATAAATCAAATTTCAGTCAAACAAAACCTAACCCTCAAAGAAAAAGTAGACTTTTGTGTTGTACAAGGACAAAAGTAATAAATGAACAAAATTTTTAGGAGAGAGATACTTCTTTTCAATCAAGATGATACATAAAACTGACCGCAAAACAATATCTATAATAGCGTGAAGACAACTGCACTTATTATTTTTAAGGCAGTATTAACCAAAACCCTACAACTAGGAGTTGCTCCGTTCACGTGCCACAAACAAATCCACTAACTAGGACCATGACTCCACTAAGCAAGATGGACTTATTCAACGTAAAATAAATAAATAAATAAACGCTGTAGAATCGAGATTAATGCCAACATGGGGGAGATCAACCTTGCAAGTAGTCTTAGTCCTAGTTAAAACAATCACATTCTCACGACTAAAATTGTTGGCAGTAGCCATTAAATCTGCCAATTTGACCTTAACAAGCGATTTCTGAGACAAAAAAACCTGAGTCAGCTTATGAGCCCTCAATCTCTTAGCCCAATTACCATCTCTCCCAACCCTCATCTCTTCCTCCTCTTGCTCAGCCTCAACTGGTGCCACCGCCATAACCCGAAAGCCAGGAGCAGATTCCCCGTGGTGCCGAACACTCCGGTTATGGTCAGATTCTTCTTGTTCAAACCGCCACAACTCCCCAGAGGCTGCCTGCGGAGCATGTTGTTGCCTTCGAAACCCTCCTTATCCAAGTGGCTCAGCGACGACGGGACCGTCCCAGTGAGCTCGTTATTCGCGACGGAGAATCTCTTCAGCCGACTCAAACTGGCGAACTCGTTATGCCCAATGGGTCGCCAGCTATGGCTTTCTGTGAGGGTAGAGAGAGAAAGAGGGGGTGGAGAGAGAGAGAAAGTTGGGGATTGCGAATTTTTTTGTTTCTGATTTATATTAACGTTCTTTATTTTTATTCCTTTTTTAATTATTTTTTACGTTTAGTTTTGATTTTTGTAAAAAAAACACTAGCTATTCTATTAAAATATTTTATTAAAATGATCATGTGCTCATCACGTGAGGTGGACTTTAACCGACATCTGTTTAACTCATCTTTCGGCAAATAAAATAAAAGATTAGAGTGGATTCAATAAAAAAATTAAGAATTAAGATATCACTTTTATAAAAGATCGATCACTATTGAAGCAATTTATCTAAAAATCTTTTCTTTTACTTTTTTTTAACTAAGAACATTTTATTTAACTTTTGTTGGCTAAGGAACTGCACAGTTTGTGTTTAACTTGAATTTTTGAGTTGAGTTTGAGTCAACTCACTCACGTGCTACTTGTTTAGTGAAAAGGTTATTCATATTTTATATTGTCACAACTGATAAAAGCAATATAAGTATTATTTTGCTTAATCTACGTATTTAAACTTTATTTATGAACTTAGGCTACAAAATTATTATTTTTATTTTATTTTGAGAAACTTTGTTGGATTTATTATTTTAAAAATTATTTGTCTATATTTTTAATAAAAAATTAGCAAATTGAATCAATTCGAAATAATTTTGTGTCAATCCTATCTTCGAGTTGGGTCGATTTTGAGTTGTGTTCTCGTGTTGCACCCAAATAGCCACCCTTACTTGAAATCATCTGTGGAATCTTTACACAATTTCTAGCATACCGTTTCTCAAATGCCAACCCTTTTTTGTTGATCTAGTGGTTAAAAAGGAGTGTCTCAAGAATATATATATATACGGGGTGTCTATGGTACGACACCCCGTTAGTGAAGAACAAAACTTCACTCTTTTAAGGGCCATTAGATCAATCTCAACGGCTGTGAGTGTAACACCCCTAAGTGGAGGTTAACAGTTTTTAATAAATAAAATAAAGATCAAAAAATAAAAATAAAACTTCAAAACAAATTTGCCCGGGATTTAAATAAAAACTCTCAAATCAAAATAAAAATATAAATAATAACAAAACCACAGTTTAATGTAGCACCTTTAAATTAATAATATAAAACTAAGCACCTTTAAATTAATAATATAAAACTATCATTATCATCATCATTTTAACCTTCAATATATCTTAATACAGTTACAGAAAGTAACACTTGATGCTTATGTTATCAAAGAGAACGTTATTAGTAAAAGAAGAGATTCCAACTGAATACAGATACATAGCTTTCTCGATTATATCTCTCATTGTCACCTCACACCTTATAAGTCCTAAAAAGATAAAATATAGGAGAATAAGCAACAACATGCTCAGTAGGGAAAACTATTACTTACCTTTAGGTTTTTTATCATTGCCTCATTAAAACCTGCATGATTAGTTATTTCTCAACATTATTTATTGATATCATCATGTTCATTTTTGGTGGATACTTTATGATTATTCTTACCAAGTTCCATACATACACACACACATACATATTAGTTCAGGATTTAATAATACTCATTTGTATCCGACATGCAATATAGTATCATATCACCCAACTCAACGAAACCCAAATGGGCGCGTTTGAACACTGTACAATCATTCCAAGAGTGTGCGGTGAGGGGACATCAAGCCTTGGATCCTTACCAAGTTGATTCTTATACAGTGGATTCTGGGACTTTCGACCCAACAGAATGCCATCACCTTTCCCCTACTTTACCTTTTAGGGTATTCGTACCCAAGGATGTAACTGTCGCACTCTTCACGTCTTACCATTCCTCTATAATCATTCATTATATATAGAGTTAGTTTTCCTAACCATGCTTCTCAATTTATAACAACACATGTCAAATCAATTTATTCCTCGTTGTATAAGACAAGACGAGTTCATGTCATTGTCTCATAAGTGATAATCATATAATAGCATTTCAATATACATATATATCTTGTAGTGTAAATAACCAATTTTAATTCCATAAAAACCTCACAAAAGATGAGTAATAGATTCCTTATCTCTTGGCGAACACAATGCTGATAACTTCTAGTTCACGATACCATGTTCACTACGTAAGCTCCAAGTACTTCGTTATCTTACACCGTATAAAGTAACTATATTTTAACTTAAATCCTACTCTATAATCATGCCAATTTTACTATCTATTTTTATTAGTATGCCATAATCATTAATATGAAGTCCTTAGAACATTTCGTAACACAAGACAATAAAAAACAAATAAGTTCAGACCACCTGATCGGCCTATTGATCAATTACTTCTGGCTTGCCGATCAAATTACACATTTTAGGCTTATCAGGTGGCCTACCTGTGACACCCGTTATTCTCCTAAGGGTATTAAGGTAATTAGATTAATTACCTAGTATATATATAAAAAAAATCACAAAATCTCTCATAATTCGAAACTCTCTCTCTCTAAAAAAAATTCTCTCTCTCTCCTCAAAGATCGTTTGAGATTTCGGCATCCGTTTTCGACACCTCCTGCACCAATGGAAAGCTCTCGACGAGCTGAGTCCAACGAGGTGCCGCGCCGCCCAAAACGCCGCCGGAGGAGACCACACGCGCCGCCCAAAGTGGCGGCAAAACCCATTTCTTTCTGACGAGATATCTTCGCCGTCCGACGTCCGATCGACGTGATTCTTGTTCCTACACGACCACCGTGATGAGAGGAACAAAACCCACCCTTGGTGGCAGCTCAACAACCGCCGGATTTCTCTGCCCGCCTATTGCCGCCGTGCACCGCCGCCCCCATGGTGGAACTCCGCCTTGCCGGAGGAGGTGACTGACACCACCCCTCCCAATGAGTTCAGAGGATCAAGGGGAGTAAAACCCCTCGATCAATTGCACGGAAGGAGCCGGTTTCGCCGGAGAACGGCCAACGCCGCCGTCAACCGCCGCGGGAGCCTCCGTTTTGGCTCTTCCCAGCCACGTTTCTTCAAATTGGATGAGGGGAAATGCTCATAGGAGGATGGGTAGCAAAAGCCCTCAGCCAATTTTAGGTTTCCATCGTCGGAGAATCAAGATCGGAGCTCATCCATTTCTACCGACGTTGTACTTCACGACCCGCTATGTTAGAGGCAGAATTGGGTGAAATTGACCCCGCCATTGGACTCAGAAGGGTCAATTTAGGGGGGGTAGGCCCGAGCCCAGCTGCCAACGGACCCCGATTGACGCCGGTCAACGACGGTCAAAGTCGGTCAACGCCGGTCAACGGTGGTCAACGCCGGTCAACGGCCAGTCAAAGGCTAAATTGGAATTTTGTGATCCGGACCTCCGATCGAAGATCCGAGACCGCCTCCTGACTCGTTTCGATGCTCTGGATGCAATGGTGACCTCCGTTCGAGCAAATTCCACTCCGATGAAAATCATCCGGTACCAACTGTACGCGAATCGAGGCGATTCAAACAGCAGTATCGGAGTCCAGAATGACGTTTTCAAGAATGTATGATCTTCAGGAAGCATTCCTAGCCATTCATAGTCGCTCGAGGAGCACTACAGAGGATGCTTCGTAGATACAGCGAGATACAACTGGATCTGTTTTGCTTGGAGTTCAAGATCAAGGGAGTATGGAGCTAACGTTAATTGATTCCAGGATTAAGAGACTGTTGATAAGCTTGAAAGGTAGGGATTCTATTACTCATCTTTTGTGAGGTTTTTATAGAATTAAAATTGATTGTTTTACCGCAATATATATATATCTATGTTGAACTGATATTATATGAGTATCACATATGAAACTATGACATGGACTCGTCTTGTATTGTACGGCGAGGAACATAATGAATTGACATATGTTATAAATTGAGAAGCATGGTTAGGAAAATTAACTCTATTAATAATGATTTAATATAGAGAAATTGTGAGACATGAAAAGGGCGACGGTTACGTCCTTGGGCATGAATACCCTAAAAGGTAAAATAGGGGGAAGGTGATGACGCTTCCTTGGGTTGAAAGTCCCAGAACACACTGTACAGGAATTGATTTGGTGAGGACTCGGGGCTTGATGTCTCCTCACCGGAACACCCTTGGAATGTTTATAGGGTGATCAAGTGCGCCCATTTGGGTCTCGATGAGTTGAGTGATACTCAATTTAACATGGATACCTAGGAACAATGATGATTGGTAATATTTGTATAAATGTGTAATTATGACACTTGGTAATGATTAACCACGGTATCCATAAGATGTGATCATAATAAACCTCATAATCTGGAATATGATGTGACTTACTAACCATGCAGATTTTAATGTGGTAATGGCTTTCTCTACTGAGCATAGTGTTGCTCATTCCCTTATGTTTATATCTTTTCAGGACTCACTAAGTGTGAGGTGGCTACGAGAAATATAGTTGAGGACGTGATGTAGCTATATTACATTGGGACTGCTTCAATTGTTGAGAATGTTCTTCATGATAATGTAAGCATCAATTGTTACTTTCTGTGACTGTATTACAATGTGTTGAGGGATAAAATGATGATGACAACAGTTTATATTATTAAATTTAAGGTGCTACATTAAAACTGTGGTTTAATTGTCGTTTATATTTTTATTTTTGAGTTGAGAGTTTTCATTTAAGTCCCGGGCAAATTTTATTTTTAAGGTTTTACTTTTACTATTTATTTTTATTTTATCTCATTAAAAACTGTTAACCCCCATATAGGGGCGTTACAGAATTTTTGGTATCAGAGCCTAGGTTCGGTTAACCTAGGGAGTGTAGCACCACTTTAAAAAAATATATTTTTGAGATGGTTTTGAAGCTGAATTTTCATTGTCATCATCAAAATGAACCTTCACATTGATTTATACAGTCTAGAAGGATGTAACATGGAAAGGCCATAGAATGAAAATACTAATGGTTATATGAGTACAATAATTATATAGAAGGAAAGTATTAATAGTTATAAGAGAATGATAATTATATGGAATGAGTTTATAAGTAGAATGCTTATGAGAGATTCGTATAATATTAGGATCTATAAGCATATCTAATTCGTATAAACGATGAGAAATTCATGTAGATATGAGGATTTAAGAGCCTTTTGTTTCGTGAAAAACAACAATAAGAAATATAAGGCTTGATTTATTGATTTTAAAGTTTGACATAGATATGCCAAATTTTTCGTAATTGATTCAAACCTAAGTAATGATTATGTGTGGATTCGATGGAGCACATAAGTGTCAATATCTTTTCTTAAAAGTTCTATTTATTTGAGGAATATGATATAAGTTGGGAATCATGGTGTTGAATTTTGAGAGAGATAAATGTTAGACTTTTGGTCTGTTGAGACTGTGTAAAGTCTAGAATGCATGAATCTCAAAATTGGAATATTTTGTTACGTACATTGTATTTAAGTGTATCAGTGAATCTTTTGGTTACCTAAGGTTTTGTTATATGAGGAAATTATATATTGTATGAGTAGAATTGTGGGGATTGTAGATGTTCTTAAGTAGTAACATCTAGTGTCTTTGTTCACTGATATGGTCTATGTTGAAAGACGTAAATCGTATTGATTTCAAGGTTAGTCGCATTCTAAACCCTTGGTAGTAATGATGATGAATCCATTGATAGATGTTAAGTATTATGAATAACATATGGGTGTATGTATTGTTCAATAAGGTTTTGATTAAAACAAAATTATTTGAGTTGCTGGAAGATTATGTTGTTATGAAATGATTTTAAATATCATTCAAGAAGATCCTTGTTGTCGTTAAATTAGATTTGTTGTTCATAGTTAACTTATCTATAGTGGACTTTGAATTGGGTTTAAGATTTATACAAATTGGTTTACAATTTTATGTTTGTTATTTAACTCGTTCTAAATGTGTTAAGGCCTGAAACAACCTGACCATTTTCAACTAAGAACATTTGGGCCTAGTTCAAATCCTAAATCAGTTTGATTCATACTGTCTCTCCCACGTGGTTTCTATACGTGTCATATACAGTGGTTTAATCATTGTTTACATATACGTTTACTGTGCATAGGAGCTTATTTCTCCGAGTTCACTTTTTCTCTCTTAATTTGTTATTTTCTCTCTAAATCGCAAATCCTCTTCTTTTTCATTAGAAATTCTTCTTTTTTTCTAAAAGAAGAAGGAATTCTAGGATTCTGTAATTTACTATCTTAATTTTTCCTTTCTATTTACTCTTCTTTCATCTCATCATGGACCCAAAGTACCAACACCTGAGAAAGTATTTCCCATCACTCTCCCAAAAGATTCTTAGAAAGAAATACAAGGCTAGAATTACTCGGTTGTGGATTCTTATGCATTTTGGCATCCCTTGTGATGTGAGAATGTTAATAGAGGGGAAAATCCGTCCGAGTGACTTTAGTCAAGATGTCGGTTTACCATGAACAGGTACCAGTCGTAGCGCAATGAAAAGAAGAGCTCGTGCCATCGTGGTCACTTGTAACAAATGTGGAAGACAAAATTGTAACGGTAAATGTACTTCACCTGGTTATATGTCGACGAATAGAGAGGATAAAATAAGGTTTTGTAGGGATGGACTTTCAAAGGAGAACTTGGATAGCATCCATCCTCCTCTCCACGGTCACCCTAGTGGATATGTTCAAGGAGCTATTTTTAAACTCTGGCCTAAATTTTATACAGAAAGACAACACCTCAGGAATATGGTATTTCTAGATCCTGTTTGTCAAGCCATAAGAAAACTGGATGGGGAATAAGTCATCGCTCTATAAAGGTTATTTAGTCTTTACTTATTTGAAGCAGTTTTAGCTGATGTTCAACAGTTTGTGTTTTTCTTTTACTCAGAATATTTGCTTTTGTGTTTGAAATAATTGTGATTATTAGATTGATACAGTAAGTGTTAATATCTTATTTAATTTATGATTTTCTTAAATATATATATATAAGATAAAATATATTATCTTATCAGACACGTCACATACGGTACAGTAACATGTTTGAATTTTGAAAAACTTATCCAGATATTTCAAGATTTGTGTCTCAAATTTCAAAAGTTCTACAGTATTTGTCGTTTATATTAAATTTCTAGACTTGGTGTATATTTGTCAAAAAGTCTACAGTTGTGTCATGAGGGTCTTCTGTCAAATTGTTCTCAATTGTCAAAAGTTATACAATTAGAGTCTAATCTTTTTCAAAAAGCGAATCAGATTTTCTGTAAACTATCAATCACCTTATCTTACTTTCTTATCCGCACAAGATTTTGTTTAAATCTTTGGATTACCTTTTCATTTCCTACTCGTCTATCTCTTTAGCCCTTTTTGTATATTTCTCATCTTTAAAATCTCATGTAGAACCCGAAGTCTAAGTGGAGCAGACATTAAGCAACCACTTCTATAAACCAAATATGTCTACCTCCCAGTCCACGAAGAAAATAAAGAATGTCTGTGTCTTTTGTGGTTCCAGCCTTGGAAAAGATAAAGCTTATTTAGAAGCTGCAAATCACTTAGGGCAAGTCCTAGCACGCAAGAAGATTAACATAATCTATGGGGGTGGTAGTATAAAAATGATGGTAAATATGGCACTAGCAGCTAGGTCTAGCGACGCTACTGATGTAAGAATTTGGCCTCATATTCCAGTTGAAGGAAACCTTTATAAGGAAGCCATAGGTAAGGGAGAAGGAGTCAGGAGTATCCCTAGAAATTTTAAAGACATAATCTATAATTCTGATGCTTTTATAGCATTACCTGGTGGTCTAGGTACTCTTGAGGAAATATTTATAGTTGCTTGTGGGCAATTGTTGGGCTTTTATTCCAAACCTTTGGGACTGCTGAACGTAAAGGGTTTTTATGACGGTCTTTTGAAATTTCTAGATTACGCTGTGGAAGAAAACATCACTACAGAATCGGAGAGACAAATCTTTGTCACTGCTTCAACAGCTGAGGAATTGATAGATAAAATGCAAATCATACATCCAGAATCCGACACTGCAACATCCAAGCTTGAATGGGAAAGGGAAAACCGAGAGCGGCCAATTGATTTGAATCTCCATCTGTAATCTTTTTGTTTTATCTTTGGCATGTAGGCATGTGTGTCCGTATTTCGTGTGTTACGAATAACCGTTTGCCTTGTATTCTGTGTTTCTTGTGGTACGTTGTTGTTCAATCTTTTAGATTCATTGAGCCTAATGCCGGGATGGCTGGATACGGAGTACTTGATGCTCTCGAAACGCATCCTTCTTAAGGTCCGATCTTTTGTTTATCGATGTTTTTGTATTCTATAAGCATGCATGATATGGATAGCTGGTATACGGAGTGCCTTGTACTCTCGAAACGTATCCGTATTATGTTTGTAATGTGTAATATTCTGTTAATATTATGTGGAAGTACCAGAGTCAGTTATGGGGATATTCCATATGAAATATGAGTATATTATTTGGATTGAATGTTTGTGTCATGAGGATAGCTGTTTAATGAAAAATATGTCGGGTATGTTTGCAACCAGAGATTCCGTTTAATATCTCTATGAGTAAGTTTAATGTATGGTTTTGAATAGAAGTGTTTGTGATATATGTTTTATGATTATGTTTTAGTTTATTAGTTGAGGTATGAAATCAAATATATTTGACTTTTCCTTACTTAAAAAGGGAAAGGAACCTAAAGATGAAGTATATAAAATTTCTTTGGCAATCTCCTTAAATGTGATTGTAAATCATAGTCCATGGACAATGAAGGACTGGAATCATGATATGGTCAATATGTATGCCTGATCAGATTCTTAGACTATTATACGGTGTTATAAGTTGAAACTTGTCAGAAATACTCTCATTGAGGGATTTAGGAGTAAGATTTATTATGCAAGTAAATAAGTGGAGATACGATAACTTAAATTTGGAGGACAAACAACATTAACGGTTTAGACTCATAATTGGAATCATAATCTTTACTAGTATTACTAGAATTGAAATTTCGAGGACAAAATTTCTTTAAGGGGGGTAGAGCTGTGACACCCGTTATTCTCCTAAGGGTATTAAGGTAATTAGATTAATTACCTAGTATATATATAAAAAAAATCAGAAAATCTCTCATAATTCGAAACTCTCTCTCTCTCTACTTTCTCTCTCTAAAAAAATTCTCTCTCTCTCCTCAAAGATCGTTTGAGATTTCGGCATCCGTTTTCGACACCTCCCGCACCAATGGAAAGCTCTCGACGAGCTGAGTCCAACGAGGTGCCGCGCCGCCCAAAATGCCGCCGGAGGAGACCACACGCGCCGCCCAAAGTGGCGGCAAAACCCATTTCTTTCCGACGAGATATCTTCGCCGTCCGACGTCCGATCGACGTGATTCTTGTTCCTACACGACCACCGTGATGAGAGGAACAAAACCCACCCTTGGTGGCAGCTCAACAACCGCCGGATTTCTCTGCCCGCCTATTGCCGCCGTGCACCGCCGCCCCCATGGTGGAACTCCGCCTTGCCGGAGGAGGTGACTGACACCACCCCTCCCAATGAGTTCAGAGGATCAAGGGGAGTAAAACCCCTCGATCAATTGCACGGAAGGAGCCGGTTTCGCCGGAGAACGGCCAACGCCGCCGTCAACCGCCGCGGGAGCCTCCGTTTTGGCTCTTCCCAGCCACGTTTCTTCAAATTGGATGAGGGGAAATGCTCATAGGAGGATGGGTAGCAAAAGCCCTCAGCCAATTTCAGGTTTCCATCGTCGGAGAATCAAGATCGGAGCTCATCCATTTCTACCGACGTTGTACTTCACGACCCGCTATGTTAGAGGCAGAATTGGGTGAAATTGACCCCGCCATTGGACTCAGAAGGGTCGATTTAGGGGGGGTAGGCCCGAGCCCAGCTACCAACGGACCCCGATTGACGCCGGTCAACGACGGTCAAAGTCGGTCAACGCCGGTCAACGGTGGTCAACGCCGGTCAACGGCCAGTCAAAGGCTAAATTAGAATTTTGTGATCCGGACCTCCGATCGAAGATCCGAGACCGCCTCCTGACTCGTTTCGATGCTCTGGATGCAATGGTGACCTCCGTTCGAGCAAATTCCACTCCGATGAAAATCATCCGGTACCGACTGCAAGCGAATCGAGGCGATTCAAACAGCAGTATCGGAGTCCAGAATGACGTTTTCAAGAATGTATGATCTTCAGGAAGCATTCCTAGCCATTCATAGTCGCTCGAGGAGCACTACAGAGGATGCTTCGTAGATACAGCGAGATACAACTGGATCTGTTTTGCTTGGAGTTCAAGATCAAGGGAGTATGGAGCTAACGTTAATTGATTCCAGGATTAAGAGACTGTTGATAAGCTTGAAAGGTAGAGATTCTATTACTCATCTTTTGTGAGGTTTTTATAGAATTAAAATTGATTGTTTTGCCGCAATATATATATATCTATGTTGAACTGATATTATATGAGTATCACATATGAAACTATGACATGGACTCGTCTTGTATTGTACGGCGAGGAACATAATGAATTGACATATGTTATAAATTGAGAAGCATGGTTAGGAAAATTAACTCTATTAATAATGATTTAATATAGAGAAATTGTGAGACATGAAAAGGGCGACGGTTACGTCCTTGGGCATGAATACCCTAAAAGGTAAAATAGGGGGAAGGTGATGACGCTTCCTTGGGTTGAAAGTCCCAGAACACACTGTACAGGAATTGATTTGGTGAGGACTCGGGGCTTGATGTCTCCTCACCGGAACACCCTTGGAATGTTTATAGGGTGATCAAGTGCGCCCATTTGGGTCTCGATGAGTTGAGTGATACTCAATTTAACATGGATACCTAGGAACAATGATGATTGGTAATATTTGTATAAATGTGTAATTATGACACTTGGTAATGATTAACCACGGTATCCATAAGATGTGATCATAATAAACCTCATAATCTGGAATATGATGTGACTTACTAACCATGCAGATTTTAATGTGGTAATGGCTTTCTCTACTGAGCATAGTGTTGCTCATTCCCTTATGTTTATATCTTTTCAGGACTCACTAAGTGTGAGGTGGCTACGAGAAATATAGTTGAGGACGTGATGTAGCTATATTACATTGGGACTGCTTCAATTGTTGAGAATGTTCTTCATGATAATGTAAGCATCAATTGTTACTTTCTGTGACTGTATTACAATGTGTTGAGGGATAAAATGATGATGACAACAGTTTATATTATTAAATTTAAGGTGCTACATTAAAACTGTGGTTTAATTGTCGTTTATATTTTTATTTTTGAGTTGAGAGTTTTCATTTAAGTCCCGGGCAAATTTTATTTTTAAGGTTTTACTTTTACTATTTATTTTTATTTTATCTCATTAAAAACTGTTAACCCCCATATAGGGGCGTTACACTACCGATCTGTAGCGTTCGGCCTACTGGTCTGACAAAGTTTGGCTTGTCGGTCTAAAGGGTTCGACCTGTCGAATCTGTCGACTGGTCCAGCCTGTCGATTGACAAGTCTGGCTTGCCAATAGAAGAATTTCTAGAAATTTTAGTTTTACATTTTTTAGGGTTTCAAACTTTAAAATTCAATCCGATCCTTTTAATCAACTTCTAGGACGTAGAGAATGCATAAAAACTATGAAATATTACACTCAAACACATATAAATCATCTTTCTTAAAATTCCATATTCAACATACAAATCTAAACCAAAAATCAAAACTTTCCAAAACTAGTTCAAATCTCATTTTAAACAAATATCGATGTAAATCAAGCTTAAAAAAACATTGTATAATTACTCACAAACATTAAAAACACATTTCTCACAAATCTCATGCTAAAACATGAATTTAGATTAAAGTTTTAACTTAGAAAACTTACCTCAAGCTTAAAGAAAAAAAGTGATTTTGCGTGCAAAAAATCCTTGATCTTTGATTTGTAATTTTGGAAGATCTAGGAAATTAACCTTAGATTTCTCTCTTGATTGCCTTGAAGTTAGGTTGATGATCTCAATTTTGAAGCAAACAAGGGAGAGAGAAAGAAGAGAAAATGAGAGAGAAAGAAAGAAAGTTGACGTGATAGAAGAAGAAAAAGGTAAAAAGAAGAAAGAAAACAAAAAAAAGAAAAGAAAAGAAAGGGGAACAAAATGGGATGGGAGTATGTAAAATCAAGTCTCCATTGGAGACTTTTGGAGCAAATAATGTCAGATGGTATTTTTGTAATTAAATTAAAGTTTCAAGGGTATTTTGGTCAATATGCTAAATAGGTATAGACAAATTTTAAAAAATATGAAAATAAATAGAAATTAATAATGTAAAATAGATTTTAGATGAAATAAAGATTTTGATTGACACATTAATAATTAATTTAATTATAATAATACCTAGTAAGAAAATAACAATTATCATAGTAAGATTATTAGGGGCAGTAATAGGTTTACAAACTAGGCATCATCACATCAGTTATCTGTTTTAGTGGCATTCAGTCTGGGTTTTTTTAACAGAACTTTTCGTCTTGCATAGAGAAAGGCTAGACATAATTCGAAGCAGGTCTTTTCCTTCTGATGGGCACGATGAGAAGGAATATAACGAAGGATTCTTTTTGTTGTCCTTGGTTATAGGAGTATCTTTTCAGAGGTTTCAAGTGATTTTTACGAATTAAATTTTTTCCCTTATACTTTTCTCTCTTTTCTTTTCCTCTCTTCTTCACCAGTTACCTGCTTCTTTCTCTCCACTTTTCTCTCAACAATCAGGGCCAAGTGTTTTGTCTTCTTTGTCGATCTTTTTATTTTTTGTGGTTGTTTGGCTGAGTGGTGGAAACCACGGTTTTCACCACAAACTCAATTATAAATAATGTAAAATTCTTACATGTTACAATAATAATAAAAAATTTACTACAGTGTAAAGTTCTTACATGCTACACTAAAAATGGTTCTAACCAACGGTTCTCACACCCTTCCAAACACCCTTTTCCTCTTTTATTATAGATAGATCATTGCTACAAAAGCAAAGCACCAGACCTTCAAGGTAAAAAATAGTCTCATAGAAAGTGTTTATCCTTTGGATAAAAAAGGTGAATGACCTTGTTAAATGGAAAGAAGACGTGAGGGAATCTAATTCTTTTTATCCAAGTTTTGGTCATAATGCGGCAAATAATTTTTTTGGTTGTTTTCAAAACCCCTTTTTGTAATATTTGATGCGTGAACTAAAGTGCAAACGAGATGTAGGGCTTTTTTCAGAAAGAAAAATGTAAAAGTCTATGGTAAAAAAAGAGAGAGAAAGATAGGAGAGAGAATTTAGGATATGTTTGTTAAGTCCGTTGGAATCAAAAGTTGGAAGGTTATGGAAGGATACGGAAGGTTGGGTTATGGATACTATTACAGTTGTTTTTTACTATATTGAAAAAGAGAACTCTGTAATTATTAAAGTATGAGTATATGTTTTGAAATTTTGATTCTTTTAAACTTTATTTTTTTGACTAAAAACCTCATGACTAGAAATTTTAGTCACAACAAAATTGAACTAAAGTTTGTGATTAAATTCACATTAGTCATAACATTTTGTTGTGATTAAAAATTTACTAAAAATTATTATGACTAAAGGTCTAGTTTTTTGTAGTGGTTGTTCCAGATTTAGATAAGCTGGCTGTCACAACAATGGTGCAATTGCTAATAAAAAAATACTCAGAAACCACAAGAGAACAAAGCATATAGAGAGGAGATATCATCTAGTTCAAATTTTGCCAACAGAAGTGACATAACAGTGTGGAAGATCGCATTGAAAGACAACCTTGTAAATCTGTTCACGAAGACCTTGTCGATCAAAGTTTTCAAAAAGCATCTAGAAGGTTTTGGATTAAGAGATATATCTCATTTGTTTTAGAGCCAATGAGAGGTTATTCAGGTAAATGCCTTTAAAGCATATGATGTTTTTTTAATGAACATATCAATAAATAAATAAAGTGATTTTTTATTATATTTGATAATTAAAATGGTCAGTAACATATAATTAATTATTTAATTAAAGTATAGAATCTTTAATTGAACGTTACTAGTATAGCTTATTTCCATTAAGAATGGAATGCTCTTATCCAAACTGTGACATAGTGAGTCATTAAATGAATGCATTGTAAATGATGAGATTATATAGGATCAGGATTATGTGATATGAACAACTAATAATTTTCGTTTAACTATGGCAAGTTATAATCATATCGACAAATTGTCATATATAAGATGATCTTAATCCTGAGTTATTAGTAAACTCTTATTTATGGATTTATGTCTTTTGATTTTCTCAGTATGGATTCAAGAATATAATTTTATCCCATGAAGTTTGGAGGTGTAAGGAAGTAAGTAGCTTAGAATGTTAATATTACAAGATGGAATTCATTGCTTCTCTGATGAGAAGTAGATAAATAATTCTCCCGAGTATTGATTCAGGTCTTGAATTATATAAACTCTCAATTAGTGATTAAGTTAATGAATTTATTATTCATTACAGAACGATGACACTCAAGGACAAAGATGTAATTAAAAAGATTAATAGATTTTACCTGAATTTAATTATGAATTATTTTATGGAGGATGAACTTGTATGCAATGACTATATCAAATAGACGACTCTAAGAAACGAGTAATTATATCTATAATTTTAAGAAAACAATTCCAAGTATTTAGTGGAGTTACGTTGGAATTAATTAAAGAGTAAGATGTAAATTAAAGGGTTAAATTAATATATTTGTTTTATTAGACCTTGAAATTATGGGTCCATTAATCCCCCGCCATCATTGTTAACACTGTTTGGTAAAGTAGAATTATTGGTTTATTTAATTAATTTAGAATTATGTAATTCTAAATTAAATATCACTAAAACTAAGTTAATTATGAATTAATTTATAATTATTAAATAAATGAGATTATTTATAATAAATAATTAATTTTAGAAGACACATAATGGGTGGGTCCCACAATGTGTGGCACCACACTAAGAGCAATATTCCCTGTGTAGTCTAGAGCTGGATTGCCAAGTAGTATTCCTTTGTGCATAGCTTGATGGTAGGTGCCATATGAACAGAGAATCTTTGTGTGCGGCACCAATAGCAACAGAAGGAGAGGAAATATTGTGTCTTTCATTGCAATTATATATTTGATATTTAAATTAAAATAAAGGAAACTTTGAATTAATTGAATCTCTTATTCTTTATAAATAGAGGCCTCCTCTATTCATTCCATACACAATTGAAAGTTTTGGAGGGACTGGAAAAACTCTGTCAGACAACCTAGTTGTAACACCCCTATGTGGGGGTTAACAGTTTTAAATAAATAAAAATAATTTTAAATTTCATATTATTTAAATCAATTAAACAATGCCCATGGGTCTTTAAACAACAAGAAAAATAAAAATAAACGTTTTAAATACAAACCACAGTTTTTAGTGTAGCACCAAATATATATATTACAGTCATTATCACCATAGTACAATTTCTAAATAACTTAACACAGCCATCATAAAAAAAATAATACAACTCTTACATGTTGTAGAAAAGTTACAAATAAACAAGGTCTTCTAACACGAAAATAGTAGGATTGTTTTCGCCTATTCCTCTTCAGATATGTTGCACTGAGTTTCACCTGAGAGATGAAGATATGATAGGGATGAGCATCGACATGCCCAGTAGGGAAATCATGACTCACCTTATGGTTTATCCATTACCACATTAAAACTGCATGGTTAGTAGGTTACATCATATTCCAGATTATGAGGTTTATTATGATCACATCTTGTGGATACCATAGTTAATCATTACCAAGTTTCATAATTACACATTTATACAAATATTACCAATCATCATTGTTCTTAGGTATCCATGTTAAATAGAGTATCACTCAACTCATCGAAAACCCAAATGGGCGCACTTGATCACCCTATAAACATTCCAAGGGTGTTCCGGTGAGGGGACATCAAGCCCCGAGTCCTCACCAAGTCGATTCCTGTACAGTGTATTCTGGGACTTTCAACCCAAGGAAGCGTCATCACCTTCCCCCTATTTTACCTTTTAGGGTATTCGTGCCCAAGGACGTAACCGTCGCCCTTTTTACATCTCACTATTCCTTTGTATTCAATTTTTATTTATAGAGTCAATTTTCTAACCATGCTTCTCAATTTATAACATATGTCAAATCATTATATTCCTTGCTACACAACATACATATTTTACAACATAAAACAAACAAATTTAATTTACCAAAAACCTCACAAAAGATGAGTAATAGAATCCCTACCTTCAAAGCTTAACAACAAACTTTTTAATCTCGGAATTAATTAACGTTAGCTCCACACATCCTTGACCCTAAGGCATGCATAAGGACAATTAAAACTAAAGCACAACGTCTAATCACATTCATAAGTGAATTATGTGTAAACCCGTCTACTAATGCCATTAAAGTATTTTTATGCAATTGTTCTTTAAATACCAAGTAAACAATTTTTATCTTAAACACATTATAAAATACATACAAGCAATTTATATGTTTTAGTCTCTAATAAGAATTCATAAATCATTTAGGATAGTATTGGAAAGGTTGTAAGACATTAAGAGACTAGAAGGTGAGCAAAGTTGGGTTTTTGGTTCAAGTTAGCAGCTGGTATACCATGGCAACTTGGTGGTATACTTTTGCAAAAAGGCAGGTTCATTATCTACAATCAACACACGGGTTAACAGGTGGCTTATTTAAGGTAGACGGGTGGTTTACCACCACTGGCAGGTTTATTAGTTTCTAATCTGAAAATTAAAAAATTCATAAAAATTAAAATACAACTCCGATTTAGGCTCATGATAGCTCGTTGGAAAGCTTAGGATGTCTACTTTTTAAATATGCAAACCAATTTATAAAATTCATTTTCATTTAACTCTAGAATTTTAAGAAATAGCCACTGCCCATAGATGTATTATAAAGTTTATGGGATGTCAAACTTTTCTTTAACCTAAAGCATATTATCCTTGTTTAAAATCTCAAAACCATTCCAAAATATGTAACATGCATTATATAATCACAATAAACATATTCTCATGAGTTTTATACCAAAATCATTATCAAATTATATCTCTAGCTTTTCTTGTAAATAATGATAAAAACATGCTTAAGTTTGCTCTTTAAGCTCAAAACATTAGAACATCAATCTTAAAGTTATGGAAACCGGTTTTAAACATTCCTAACATGTTTCTAACATTGTTATCAAACCAAAATAAAAGTTGGTTGTGGGTTGTAACTCAAGGCTCAAGTTTTTTGTTCATAAATGTTCAAGGATGCATGTTAACATAACTAGAAATTTGCATGAAATTTGACCACGAAAATTATGCATTAGACATGGAGAAAATACATACTAAAAACTAAGTTTAGATTAAAGAAAACCTACCTCAAAACTTCTTTGAAAAGCACCAAAGTTCGGGTTAATAATCAAGCTTGAATTAACTCTAAAACCGCCTCGACCATGGTTAGGGATTATAATTGCCTTGGCCACAAAGAGAGCTTTGTGCTCTGTGTCATTAGTTAGAAGTTGAAGTGAGAAAGGGAGAGAATGAGAAACTAGAGAAGAAGGTGGTGATGGTTAAATAAAAAGATATCAAAATGCTTGAGAGGAATGGGATGTTTACGGGGGAAAGTTGTAAGAAGAAACAAAAGAGCATTAAAAGAAAATATCATCATGTCTCCCATGGAGACTTTTAGCAAATAATGCCAACATAATTGAGGGGACAATTGGAGTGAATTATGAAAGAAGATGAGGAAATAATTAAATAGGTAGTTGAGAAAATATCTCCATGTCTTCTATTAATTGAGGGAAAATAATTCAATGTCCCCTTCGGAGACCTTTAGCAAAATGAGAAGAAGGCTACATAATTGAGCAATAATTTAGGGAGACAAGATTGGTAGAAGTAAGTATTGGTAAATTTTGAATGTTTCTTAGGAAGACTTGGTAAGAAAATACTAAAGTGACATTTTTTTTAATGATCATAAACAACTTAGTAATTTTAAATAGTCACATTTTATTCATTAAATTTTACAAAATCATGCCCGTTAAAAATACGGGTGTTACACTAGTGTAGTCGTCTAGATAGGGAAAAAGTGAGAAGAAGAGTTCTCCTTAGAGTGATAATAGAAGCATGAATTCCGTCTACGCCCTCCCGTAAGTCCATCCGATGCCGAGGACAAGATGAGAAAGACATTGGTATCACATTGAGATCGTCGATTACCGTTAGAAGAGTTTCAGTTTCTTGTCTTTATACAGTTAATATAATATATATATATATATATATATATATATATATATATATATTTACCATTAAACTAATATAACCTATAGCAAGTTTAACAAAAATTTTGAGAACATTTTTGTTATATACGTTCAGTATCATAACCACATTTCTGCTATTTTGTGAGAAACGTTTTCCAAAACTAACATCAACTTAGTTGGGATGCTCTTTAAATCCTTGATATTCGTTTTTTTCTCTTGAAAAATAAAAAATAAAATGATAAATAATTAAGATTAAAAAGTGGTTTAACCAAATATGTTCCAAACTATTTTATTCCCATTTAATGTGTTCTAGAGAATCTTATATTAAATGAGAATATATTTGCCACATCCATCTTTGGTAGTTAGAAAGAATATAAAAACATCACAAACAAAGAAAGACAATAATTAAAATGAGCCTTTAGTAATACCAGAGATAAACTTTCTAAATAATAATTTTTAAAGCATGCTTCAACAACCCAAGCTCTTTATTGTTTCTATAAAAGTCAACACATAAGTGAAAACTATTTTCCAAATATAACTAACGCTTTTGAATTTCCCCACTATTGAAGAGAAGAGAATAGGTACGTGGGTTGCATGTACATATATTCTTGTTGCCACTCCCATTTAAAATGTTTAATACATGAAAGATATGGTGAAGTCATGATTTGAAATTGAAAGTTCCTAATATTCCCTCGTCTTTGTTCTGATCGTTGCTTGGATGGTTTTAGTCAATGTCCAAACCTAACCCGCTACATTTTCCGAAGTTAATTATTCATCATTTCCAAGTAAACATTTCTATTGCGGAGTACCCTTTGATGACATATGGTGAGTCGTAGACTTCATTAACCTAGATCATTGCTTATTATATATTATATGTTAAAGGAAGAGTTACGTGGTGTTTGGAAAAGTAATTCCAACCATACAGTTTTAAGCTCAAACAGTATAATGATATCACATGCTACAATGCGGTTCCAACCACACGGTGTCAGTCACTCTCTCAAACATTCCATTAATTTCATTGTTAGCTCTTCAACTACGTTACTTATCTTATTCTGACTTTGGAACTCAAAAATGTCTTATTATGCTTCCTAAACAATGCTCCTTATATCTTGTTTAGCCCTTCAGTTATAAAATCATTGAAAGCTCAATAGAGTAGAGTTAACCCAAATACTTTTTAGCAAGCGATGAGAGAAATAACTGTGTCAAAACTTAGTCCTCTTGTCCTTCGGACCTTGATTTCCACCACACCTATTTCTGTTTGACTGTTAATCATCTGCAACACATGCTAATTTTAATTTTGTGAGAAATACTTAGCAACTAAAGTTTATGTCCACATGCATACAAATGTTTAGCTCATACAAGAAACCTTTTGCTTTCATGATAATGTTTTGGTGTGTTTTTTTGTGTACTTCTGTTTACTTTATCCTAACCACTTGAGAGTTCTCAATCTAATAATCTAAGAGAAGTCCTCGTCTTTATGGGATTACTTGTGCACAAATAATAGGTTCTGGATTCTGCAATAGTAAAAAAAGGTACCATTTCCTCAAGAAAGCTAAATAAATGCTACAGAACTGAATATTCTGAAAAGCATACTTTAAATTTTCAAATATTATGTAGCAGTTGAAAACATAGAATCATGAACGTGCAACCATGTGTTATAGGTAAACACTTTACTTATTTAATGTGTTCAGTTATTTGATAGTCTGTGCTGAAATATTGGTATGGCAAAATTACTTATGAGAAATTAATATTTCTCAGTATTTGATAAAATCCTTACCTTGTTTTTGATAGATTTTAAATGTCATTATCTCATTATTCTTGATTATTTAGGTAGGCTAAATTTCTAAATCTAATTTTGTGATACGATCTTATAGAGTAACTTATTAATTCTAGTAATTAGATTCTAACTTTAATCATCTCCTTGTAATAGCTAAATAAAATTGTGCATCTAGGATTTGATTGCCTTGAGTAACTTTAGGATTTTTGCACATCCCTAATTCCAGGAGATGATTTTTTTTTTTTATATAATTAATATTTTTTTGCCACTATGTTGCTCTTTTTTCAAAAGTTCATCCTAAGGGCCTGCTAATCGTATCTTACTTACTTTCCCTGTATTTTCCTTTTCTATTTGTATTTTTATTAATTAATAAAACAGATTAGAGGGTTTGGTATAGCCCTCCCTGGGTATAAGTTACTTTCTCTCATCTTTATCTAAAAAAATAAACCTTGAAATTTGATAGAGGGTGCCAACCAATTGATTACTTTGTTCTTGCCTGCTCTGATTTCATAAGTTATTCTATCTCGTCATTTATTTATATATATATATATATATATATATATATATATTGTAATTGAACTTTACCAATAAAGTCCAAAAAAAAAAACACTTAGAGCCTACCAATAAGTGTAACTTTTGTAACACATTAGGTGGGGAAAAGAACAAAGACAAGGAGGTCGACCACTACGTTTCAAATACAACAGTATGTATGATTGGATATAATATAGCCGTCTCACATGTGGAAACAACTTATTAGAAGAGGACACAGCCTTCGGTAGGTGAGTCAACTTTTTTTTTTTTTTCACTTTAAATTTTCTAATTAGCATTACATATTTTTCTACCCAAATATTGCTTAATTAATTATAATATGCTGTCTTAGCTGTCTATATAACATGTTAAGAATCTAGTCTCTTTCTATCAATTCCCTTAATTACCTAAACAGAGAGATTAGCTGAAGCTCTACAGAAATGGCAGCCATGGCGACAGCCCTCCTTGTTCTGCTGCTGGGAGCTCCGGCGGTGTATGGAGCAACATACACAGTCGGCGACACCGCAGGCTGGAACACCGGAGTAGATTACACCACTTGGGCTTCTGATAAGAACTTCACGGTTGGTGACACTCTTGGTAAGATCAGGTGTAAGATGTGTGTCGTTGTTAATTATCTTGTCAAATTAAATTTTTATAGTTGGGATGTCCTAGAGTTCTTTTGTGTATTTCAATCCATTTGTTCATTTTTTTAAAAAAAAATCTACAAAATATGTTGATGAACATTGGACATGATGTTATAAGATAATTTGTTTTCCGTTAACAGAAAATTTGTCCTTCATGAATTAATGTCAAATTTTTATCCTTTTATAGTTTAATTTTGTGATCAACCACAAACCACTACTTAGCTTGCAGTTTCTTGACAAAACTAGCTTTAATCATGCATCAATTAAGTAGTTATCTTGTCTAATTTAATACTTTCCTAAAGATGTACTACGATACATTTATTAGCGTTAGTTCTATAAATAATCTATGAGGTTTATCATTAATTTTATTTTGGTCTATGCTATTTAGAAAGTCTCACTTTTGACCGTAATCTATTACTTTGTTTCAATTTTAGTCCATCTATTAGTTTAATATCAAATATTTAAAAAAAATACTTTTAAAATATTTCACTTTAACGCACTAACAAAATATCTCACATTTGGCACCTAATATAATCTATTACTTGTTTCATTTTTTTGTCCCTCCAATAGCATGGTGTTACTAAAGACTACAATTAAAAAAAATCTAAAGTTAGAAACTAAATATAATAATTTTGATGCATATAACAAAAACCAACAAAATAATATCAAATGTTAGTCAAATGAGTTTTAATTAAAAAAAAGTAAGTTGAATTTTTAATATTAATACGTTTTATTTATAATACAATATATATATATATATATACATATATATTAACAATAATGCTTAGCTTGTTATTGAAATTGCATGATATAGGGGTGTTCACGAACGGTTTAAGCGATTTTTTCTTTTTAATAAAAACCAAATTACTCATAAACAATTGGGTGATTTAATTTGGGCAGTTTAAGTTTAAGATTAAAAAAGTTTTCAATATTTAACTGTAATTATATAATGTCTAAAAATTCATTGTTTAAAGTTTTAATATAAAACTAAGAATACAAACTAAAAAGTCATAATAACACAAATCAAAGTTTACCAACAACCAACAAAAAAGTTAAAAGCACAATTAAATAACATAAAGCAACACAGTTAAGTTTTAAACTTAAATTAACGCTTTCCAGTACTTGATTTTATAATTTGATTTTTTTTTTCAGGTGATGATGAGTGATGCCTAATGTTGTTTTAGTGTGATTAAGGGAAAGTATAATTATAGAGTATAAAAAGGTTTTATCTCATATGTGTAGAACTTCTTTTAACAAGCAATGAAAAATATATATACAAATAATAAAAATTATCTCATGTTAAAAATATTTTAAAAATAAAAATTATATATAAGGCTGTTTAAAGTTGGTTTAAGTGGGTGGTTTAAGTTGGCAGTTTCATGGTATGTGAAGGCCAAACCACCCAAAATTATTTGTGTAAAAACTATCCAAACCGTTTAAAAATCACAAAAAAAAAAAACCACTAGTTCGGTTGCGATTGGATGGTTTGAGTCATTTGGCAGATTTTTTGAACTCCTCTAACACGATTATCCAATACTTATATATTCACATAAAAAAATTCAACTTACCTTCTTTGAATAAAAATCCATCTGACTAACAATATGATAAAGGTATTTTTTTATTTACGTGCATGCAAATCGTTATATTTAGTTTCTCACTTTAGATGTTTCAAATTTTATCATTAATTGTTCTTAGCTCATGGAAGGATTGTAAGTGAAACAATATAATATGTCAGGGACCAAAGTCGAACCTTTTAAAAGTTTTATGTTAGATATTTAACACTTAACTAACAGAGACATTAAAATTAAAACAAAATAATATACAGGAGACTAAAGTAAGACTTTTTAAAAGTTAAAGACTTAAGCAAGACTGTGGGTGCTTAGGGACCATTCATAGGATTAACCTAATATATTACCATTATTTGAAACATCGCCTGCTAATTCTCAATAAAGTGATCGGCATCAATATATTACCACTTTATCTTACCCTTTTTTCCCCCTTCATGTCAATTTCTCTATATATCGTAATTAAAATGTCAACAAACCATATCATCATTGTTGACACCCTAACTAATTCTTATTAATATATATCATGTTACATGATAAATTTAAGACTCGGTGGTTAGTTTTAATTTCTTAAATGACCACCAACATGTAGTGGTTGAAGGACAACCATGAAATGATTTATTTATAAGGTAGTGAATATAATATATTTAAGCCCCAACAAAGAATATCATCTCTACCGGCTTACCTAGGGAAACATTGGGGTCGTTTTCTTTTTGTATTTTTTTTTTTTTTTTTTTTTAAGTTTGCTTGGATACAAACATAAGGGAAAATTCAGACAACTTAGATGAGACAAAGAGAGCCACCATAACAAAGTTGACACATTTCAACCTACTTTATTAAAGTAAAAAACTTTTTCTTACCTGTCTCTATCACCCAAGAGTAGCTAACTAAAGCACGTAACCAAAACAGGAACAAATGGAATACATGCATAATATAAAAATTTCTGGGCCGTTAAAGTTTGGTTTCAAATTTTACAAGAGAAAGCAACGTAACAAATTTAGTTTGAAATATATTTTTAAGTCTTATTTGTCAAACTACCTTTTCGGATTTTTCATATCTTAAATCCTAAAAATTTATAGTAATTTGTAAGCTTCATGGAAACATTATCCTATTGGCTAAAACAATTAAAAAAAAAAATTACTCTTGCAAGTTAAGTTTGGACTTCATTTTTACTCAACCAAATTATAACCCTATTTATGATTGCACATGTTTGATACTCTCAGTGTTCAACTATGACACCTCCCACAAAGTGGACGAAGTGAACGAAGACGGCTATAACAGTTGCAGCAGTGCTAATGTTTTAAAGTCTTACGGCGGCACGACGGCGACCATCGAGCTGTCAAAGGTCAGTTCGGTGTACTTCATATGCCCTACTTCTGGCCACTGCTCTGGAGGCATGAAGCTCAACGTTAACGTTAAGGCAGCTAGCACCACACCTCCTCCATCAGGCTCAAGTAGTACCCCCTCCACACCCACCACCGTAAACTCCCCCCCGCCGCCGCCCCCTAGTGGAGCGGCGAGCATTGTTGGTAACGTGAATCTGGTTGGGGGTTCAGTTATGTTGGCAGTTGCCTTGTTGCTTCACCTTGTTATGGGCTAGGGAAGAGTCAGTGCTAATTATTTCTTAGGTCTATATTTGGTATTGTCCCATATTTAAATTTTCATGTGATTTTCACAGCTCGGATGTTGATTCTACATATGTACGTCTATATGATCTTGTGACGGAATAATCTGCTTTTAAGAAAAGTCTTTCCTTCTTTCTCTGATAATTAATATCCCCGTTTGGCAAATGCGGTTTCTAACTATAATTTTGTAGTTCAAGTTAATTAATTTTGCGTGCAAAATTTGAGAACAACTTTAGTTTGAATTACAATTTATTTATGGTTTAAACACAAGTTGATTACTTAATATTGTTAAGAATACAACTAAAATTTCACATTGGCTATACATGGAAAGCATTTATGGATTTACAAGGATAGAAGATATTTGAGATAAGGTTTTTTCGATAAAGTCCAAAAGTAAATCCATAAGACTTAGTCCCAAAGTGGACTCGGATCAATTACAAGAGTTGCGCTATGACTTTCCATCTCAAGAGGCTTGATGGTCATTAGACTCTACTCCAGCAACTAATCGTTCCATTTTTTGTTATAATGATCCCTTATTATACATAGCATCATGAGAAGAATCCTAATAATTTAAGAAAATTTTTAAAATCTATTTTGTTTCGTTTTACATATTTTTCATACAATTTTTAGTGGCAAACCAACAATAACAATGAAAAGAAAATATATAGATTTTATTAGGATTATTTTTAGGCAAAAAAATATATATGTTACATGTACAAGCCGCCGGCAAAAAGAATATCCTTCTAGATTGTTTCTCCAATCTTGCTTCTTACCCCCACATTCTCATTTTTCCCGCAGGAAAAAAAAAAACGAAAAAAAAAAAGAGGATAGAGAAAAACTAAAAAAGGGGCAGGAAAATTGTTGTCATGTTTCTAGTATTGAATGTTGAAGAATGCTAATAAAACCTAAAATCCCGGCAAAACTGAAAGGTCAGCTACGCCTCTTGGGAGGTCAGCAATATTCTTAAGCAGCGCAAGCCTGTTCTTCCGAATTCTTTCTTCCTCCTGAACATTGGCAAAAGCAGTTATTGGCAATCAATAATTTCCACTCAAGCCCTCTGTCATAAAGTCTTTACAGAATCAATTTCTTCCTAAAAGATTGTTCCCAATTTAATTTTTTTTTAATATGCAAATAAAGACAAAAGTGTTGTTTTTTGTGCCGACTTAGTTGGGTTGTGCTAGAGAAAAAAACATTAGTTTCATTTTATAAAGAAATTGGGAGTCATTGTAGATTCATTCCATATAGATTGTTAGTCTTCAGGTTATGTTTGTTGAAAAGGAAAGAAAATAGGAAGAAAAGAAACACATATTACCAATGTAAGGATAATAAAGAGGAAGAGGACTTTTCTATTATTTGTTTGGATGGATTTCCTCTAATCTGTTTAGAGATTAAAACTACCTTACATAATCCATTTCCTCCTTGTTTCTCTCCCACCAAACAATCGCAGGATCCTAACATCCATCGACTAATCCACTCACTCTTCTTCCTTCCACTTTTCCCTCTTACCAAACAAGCAAACTAAGTGACATTACTCCCACGGTACGGTTTGGACTAGGGTGCCGAAACATATGTGGCGCTAATAGCCATTTGTCCTAGGGGTCTATCCTCGATTCATTTGGGCTCAAGCCGCAGTCACAGAGGGGGCCTCTAGATGGATTGTCCCTAGTACCAACAACTTGAGTCAATACTGAAACTTTCCAAAACTCTCGTTACGAAATTATTATATTAGTATCAAAATGTCGCTCATTATCCCACTTTGCTTTTCCTCTGGTTCTGCATCGGGGTTAATTTCTTCTAACACTAGTTTGTTTGACCATCTGCAGAGGGTGGTAAAGGAGACGTACCACCATTACAAAGACGGAATTAAAGAAATCCTCAAGTGGCTGTATCAGCTGCGTCGATGCATCAAAAAACTCCTCAACCTCAATACCTGTTGCAAAAGTAAATATTAGGGTTATCTCCACTTCCAGACTTCTTATATTGCTTAATTCTTTTCCCTTGAAACTGAGATACTATAGAACTGAAAAAATAATAATAAGAAGTAAATAAATAAATAAATACATAAAGGACCTTTCTGTGAAAGAAAATTGAACAGAAAGAAAATGTCAAATAAAAAGCTGAAAGTACCTAAACATATTTTGCTCTTCACTGACAAGAAAGAACCCCACAAAGTTCTTTCTTCTTCTGTCTCAAAGAGAGCCTCATCCACCTGATCAGGTTATTTTCAATCAAAGCAAGGTGATATTTAGATATCGGATAGATAGTTTAAATAAGACAATAAGATTAAATGACATTGTGTTTCACTGAATGCCCTTGAGATATGAATGTTCAGGAGCAATAACAAATAGAAAATTGAGAATAAGACTCATTTTCTAATTTCAGAGGAAACTATGAAGCGATAAAAGAAAAAGCTAATAACATTTAATGACAATTTTCAAGCTCTAAAAATGGGGAATCTATTATCATATAATCAAAAAGGTACAAAAAGGGTACCTCAATATCAGGGTGCACATCCTTTCCACGAACAATTCTGGTTGGACGAGAGTATGCTTCTATTACCTTAGGGAAAAGCGTGCCTTTTGACAAAGCATCCATCTACAGCCAATAATTGTGAACCAGATAATTAAAAACATCCAAGAGCACAAGAAAATAGATTATTTCTTGCATAGACCGGATTTTAGATTGATTATTTTCTTATAAGAAACGGATTAAACGAGTCCTTCAAATAAAACACGAAAGAAAACAAGTAAGAAGCGTTTGAAAAATATATTAAATGAAGTATCTTTCAGCTCGTCTGCGGTAGATGAAGGACGAGTTTCTCAATCATGTAAGTGGGCATGAGGTCATGGAAAATGTCAAAAAGCAGTCTACATATGCTTGTAGACATCTTTCTTTCTTCTTTTTCTTTTTCTTTTTTTTGTTTCCTCCGTTTGTTCACATCAATGTCCAAACTACACCACCTAACTAGAAGTTGATTTTTTTTTTTTAAACTAACGTGTATCACAAACACTATTTCATACCGACACCATAACGTCATTAACTTTTCAATGGGATAAAAATCAAGCAAATTAATGACAGTCTGAGCCATCAATCAATTCAGATGATAATCAGATTAAACTTCGAGGCAAGCAAACAATTTAAGGAGGAATCAGGAACAACTGGCATCGTCATTTTAGTATCAAAGCTGCTTCCTAAACAAGATACCAATTGGAAAATCTATGAAACTTAACCTAGGAGAATACAGATAATAAAATCGGGGGATTCTATAGCACTGCAATGAGTACTTTCCAACAAAAAAATTGTAGCAGAAATGAGTGCATAAATTACTGGCTAGTAACAGATATCTTATTTACATGAAAATTCACATAAGATCGCATAAAAGACATTATTTCTTGAAGAATTTTTGTGTAGGCATAAAAAGTACAAAACAAAAAAGAAAAAAGAAAAAAAAAAGTAGAAACTTGTAAAATAAAGTTGCTTACCTTATATGCAGACTTTGCTGCTAGAGAAGGAATGTTGGCACGCTCTATGAGGATAGAACGAACCACTTCAGAATTTATTCCCTTATCGACCTGTAGCCAGAAGTTAATCAATACATACAAACGTCAAATCATCTTCCAGAAACACTACATGCCACCCGCACATAGCATCCATGAACATGGAAACTTGGAAAGCAAAAACATATTTTCTGGCTATCAATTATTTTTCTAGCATAATCCCGGCTGAGTAACCCCTCCAAGAACAGCACTGAGTCAGCTTATTCTCAACAATTTGAACTTATGTCTTCTCCACAATAAAAAGGTATTACATCCAGACCTTTTCTAATACTATGACACAAAATAAGCATTATCAGGCAGCTCTTAACAGCTGTATGAATATAAAAAACAATACATCTCAGCAAGAAAAATTCAAGATACATTTGTAAGAAGGAACGACTCTGTGGGAAAAAAAAAAAAAAGAAGAAAAGGAAGGAAAATTACGTACCAAAAATTGCTCTAGTCTCCGAATGACAAATTGATGTACCTAAGAAAAACCAGAATAACACGTATACAACTATGATAAATGTCGTCAAATCAGGGATTTTTTGTGTTTTTGTTATCATTTGAATAAATTAGGAAATCACATAAAATCAGGGAATTAAAGAAATCTTGATTTTATGTTCATATAAATTAGGAAATCACATAAAATCAGGGAATTAAAAAAATCCTGATTTTATGTTCCTATTCCTGATTTTATGATCCTAAAATTAGTCCTAGAATCACTCTCTATTTTTCCTATTTATTTGTACCATCTATTGTTTCAAGAATATCAAGAAAAATTATTCAGACTACTTCCCTATCCTTTTTATCTTCTTTTTCTACATGGTATCAGCGCCGGCATGAATTACAGAGCCGCCATGGTAGGCTCAAGTTCGACCACATCTTCCGCTACCAGTCCAGTAGTGTCATCTGAAGGGAATTCTCAGCCATCTCCTATCACACCCATGGCCGAAAGCCCTCTGCAAATTACCATCCATAATTTAAATGGTAAAAACTATTTAGAGTGGTCCCAATCCGTGCGTTTGGTGATTGATGGAAAGGGAAAGCTTGGATATTTGAATGGAGAAATCAAAGCCCCACCTGCAGATGATCCAAAATACCGGCAGTGGAGATCAGAAAACTCCATGGTTACCGCTTGGCTTGTTAACTCCATGGAACCAACAGTGGGTAAGCCGTTCTTGTTTCTGCCAACCGCTTATGATGTCTGGGAGGCGGTTAGAGAAACTTACTCTGACCTAGAGAATCATTCCCAGTTATTTGAGTTAAATACTCGATTGTGGCGGATGCAACAGGGTGAAAGAGAGGTCACTGCCTATTACAATGAAATGATGACGTTGTGGCAAGAATTGGACATGTTTGAGAATGAATTATGGGAGAATCCAGCTGATGGCGCTCGGTACAAGAAAAAGGTCGAACGAGGTCGGGTGTTTGTTTTTTTGGCAGGTCTAAATAAGGATCTTGATGAGGTTCGAGGACGAATTTTAGGACGGAAACCTCTGCCATCCATCAGGGAAGTTTTTTCTGAGGTACGAAGAGAGGAGGCTCGTAGACAAGTGATGTTAAAGGGTGTAGAGGAGAAAAAATCTGATCAGGATGGGTCAGCTCTTGTAGCTCGCAGCAGTGACTAACATGGAGAAAAACGAGGAGGCAAACAAAGGCCGTGGTGTGATCATTGTCGAAGACCATGGCATACACGTGAAACCTGTTGGAAACTCCATGGAAAGCCTGCAAATTTGAAGAAAAAATCTGGTGAAGATGCATGGACAGCAGGGGATCCTCGGGCTCTTCAAGTTAACACTTCCAATCCGGAGCAGCAGTCATCCTCAGAATCTCTTCCTTTCACTAAGGAACAAATGGAGCACCTGTACAAGCTATTTCAGTCTCAATCCATAGGAAAGTCTAATGCATCTTGTTCTTTAGCCCAGTCAGGTAATTTTTCACCTACAGCCTTTACCTGTGTCAATCCAAGTACCTCCTGGATATTAGATTCAGGAGCAACCGACCATATGATTGGATCCTCGCAGTTGTTTTCCTCTTACATTCCTTGTGCAGGAAATCAAAAAGTCAAAATAGCAAATGGGTCCTATTCCACCGTTGCAGGGAAAGGAAAAATTGCCATTTCTCCTCGTCTTATTTTAAAAGATGTCCTTCATGTTCCTCAATTGTCATATAACCTCTTGTCAATCAGCAAGTTAACTCGTGATCTCAATTGTCAAATTAATTTTTTGTCATCTCATTGTAAATTTCAGGATTTAATCTCAGGGAAGACGATTGGGGATGCTAGACAAGATGGTGGCCTCTACCTCCTGAATAACGGTACAAGCTTTAGAAAACAAGATCAGACTTGTTTCAATTCTATTTCTGTTTCCAATGAAAGTGAAATTATGTTATGGCATTTTAGGTTTGGACATCCAAACTTTCATTATTTAAAACAGTTGTTACCCAAATTATTTATGAATAAAAATGCCTCTGTTTTTCAATGTGAAGTTTGTGAATTAGCTAAACATCATCGTGCTGTTTTTCTTCCACAACCATACAAAAGGTCAAAACCATTTACTATGATTCACAGTGATGTATGGGGTCCTTCTAAAGTGGCAACTTTTTCTGGAAAACATTGGTTCATTACTTTTATTGATGATCATACTCGGGTTACTTGGGTGTTTTTGCTAAAGGATAAATCTGATGCTAAGAGTGTGTTTAAAAATTTTTATAATATGGTTCAAACACAGTTTGAAACTCAGATCAAGATTTTTCGAAGTGATAATGGCAAAGAATTCTTTAATCACGTATTAGGGAGTTTTTTTTATGAAAAAGGGATTATACATCAAAGTTCTTGTAACAACACACCTCAACAAAATGGGGTGGCTGAAAGAAAAAATAAACACCTCCTTGAAGTAGCTAGGGCCTTAAGTCTTACAACAAAAGTTCCAAAGTATCTTTGGGGAGAAGCCGTTTTAACAGCCACTTTTTTAATCAACAGAATGCCTTCAAGAACCTTGGGGTTTAAAACACCACTCAATTTTTTTAATGAGTGCTTTCCGAATTTGAGGTTAATAATGAATATTCCTCTTAAAATTTTTGGCAGTGCCGCATTTGTTCATGATCATGACCCTAGACGAACAAAACTTGATCCAAAAGCACATAAATGCATTTTTGTAGGCTACCCGATGAATCAAAAAGGATATAAATGTTTTGATCCAGTTCTGAAAAAAATGTTTGTTTCTATGGATGTCACTTTCTTTGAAGGACAATCATACTATCACACTCCTCATCTTCAGGGGGAGAAGAACTTTAGTGAAGATGATATTTTTTTAAATGGTTCCGACTTAACTATTGATTTTGAATGTGGTAACAATGATATTTTGTCAAAAGTAAATGAGAAAGGGGATACAAATGAGTTAAATAATGAAAAGTCTCAAGAATCTCCTATAATGCCATCTCAGAATCAAAACCCGGAAACAGTAGAGGTATGTGCAAAGCAATGGAAAGGTCTTGTTTATTCTAGGAAGTACCAAGAAAAAAAGGGGAAGAGGAACACTATCTTACAGCACCACCAAGAATCTGCCCAGAGGTTGGATCATGAGGTCAATGATCCTTTGATCAATTCAGACAATAATTCCCCAGGTAATTCTGAGTCAAATTTCTCGAGTCTGGATGATCTCCCTATTGCTCTTAGGAAAGGTGCTAGGACTTGTACTAAGCATCCTATATCTAATTTTATCTCTTATAACAATCTTTCACCCCAGTTTTATGCTTTTGTTTCACAAGTTTCTAGTGTGTCTATTCCAAGCAATGTACAGGAAGCTCTAAATATTCCTGAATGGAGAGAAGCTATTCTTGAGGAGATGAGAGCTTTGGAGAAGAATGCTACTTGGGAAAAGGTTGATCTACCACAAGGAAAGACAGTTGTTGGATGTAAGTGGGTATTCACTGTGAAGTATAATTCTGATGGAACTCTAGAACGATACAAGGCTCGACTAGTAGCTAAAGGCTATACACAGACTTATGGAGTGGATTATTCTGAGACTTTCTCGCCGGTGGCAAAACTAAACACTGTTCGTGTACTTTTATCTATTGCAGCAAATCTTGACTGGTCTCTAAATCAGCTAGACGTGAAGAATGCCTTTCTTAATGGAGATCTTGAAGAGGAAGTCTATATGGAAGCACCACCCGGTTTTACTGAGAAGTTTGGATCCAAAGTATGTAGACTTAAGAGATCACTATACGGCCTTAAGCAGTCACCTAGAGCTTGGTTTGAAAGATTTACAAAGTTTGTGAAAAGTCAGGGCCATAGTCAAGGGCAGGCAGACCACACTCTTTTTACAAAAGTTTCCTCCAGAAATAAAATCTCAATTTTAATTGTATATGTAGATGACATAATTGTGACAGGGGATGATGAAGAAGAAATGAGTCAGTTGAAGCAGAATCTAGCCAAGGAATTTGAGGTTAAAGATCTAGGGCAACTAAGATACTTCTTGGGTATGGAAATTGCAAGATCAAAGACAGGTATAGCAGTGTCACAACGAAAGTATATCTTGGATCTCCTGAAGGAAACTGGTATGAGTGGGTGTAAGCCAGCCGATACTCCAATTGAAGCTAATGTGAAGTTGGGAGAAGTGAAGGGTAGAGTTCCTGTGGACATTGGTAGATATCAAAGATTAGTTGGGAAGTTAATTTATTTATCCCATACTCGGCCAGACATTGCATTTGCGGTGAGCTTGGTAAGTCAATTCATGCACTCTCCTTGTGAGGAACATCTCGAAGCAGTGTTTCGAATCCTTCGGTATTTAAAAGCTACTCCAGGGAAAGGCTTGTTCTTCAGCAAGAATGAAAATAGAGGAATTGAAGTCTATACTGATGCTGATTGGGCAGGTTCAATCACTGATAGAAGATCAACATCTGGATACAGTACTTTTGTATGGGGTAATTTGGTCACTTGGAGAAGCAAAAAACAAGATGTTGTTGCCCGAAGCAGTGCAGAAGCTGAATTTCGTTCAATGGCTCAAGGAGTATGTGAGGTAATCTGGCTGAAGCGAGTGTTAGAAGAGATTAAAAGGCCAGTTAGTCTTCCTATGAAGCTGTATTGTGATAATAAATCAGCCATCAGCATTGCTCATAATCCTGTTCTACATGACAGAACAAAACATGTTGAAATCGATAGACATTTTATAAAAGAAAAGCTCGAAGAAGGGATAATTTGTACTCCTTTTGTTCCCACTTTGAAGCAGGTAGCAGATATCTTCACCAAGGGCTTGACAAAGCAGCCGTTTGAAGTTCAAGTTAGCAAGTTGGGCATGATTGATATCTTTGCGCCAACTTGAGGGGGAGTGTCGTCAAATCAGGGATTTTTTGTGTTTTTGTTATCATTTGAATAAATTAGGAAATCACATAAAATCAGGGAATTAAAGAAATCTTGATTTTATGTTCATATAAATTAGGAAATCACATAAAATCAGGGAATTAAAAAAATCCTGATTTTATGTTCCTATTCCTGATTTTATGATCCTAAAATTAGTCCTAGAATCACTCTCTATTTTTCCTATTTATTTGTACCATCTATTGTTTCAAGAATATCAAGAAAAATTATTCAGACTACTTCCCTATCCTTTTTATCTTCTTTTTCTACAATAAATTATGTCAAACATGAGAAGTGATAACAATTTAATAAAAATAATAACAATAATAATAATAAAAATCTCAGCAGGGCTTAAAAATGGAATGACTGAAGTTCCTGGGCCTCAGTCGTCCAAAGCAGCAAACCCCAATTTCCATTATCTTTAAGACAAAAGGAGAAAAGAACAACCAGCAAAGAGGCACTGAAAAGCAGTAGCAAGCTGCCGAAGAGTTGGGAATGTTTTAGTTAATGATAGTTAGCTAGTGCGTCTGATAATAAGTTTGAATCTTATAATTCAAATATTAGGGAGTTCGTTAGAGCTGATTTTTGTTTTATTTGTTTCTACTTTCTAGTAAGGTTGAGAATCAATCGGATTCTCTCCTCTATTTGTTTATGTAATTTCTTATTTCAATTTAATGAAGAAGTATATTTTCTCCCATCAAAGTTTACATGGCATCAGAGCTTTGGCTCTTCATCAGCACTCATCCATGGTGAAGAATGACTCATCAATAGGGGATGCTTCAGAGGGTATTAGTTTTAATTCAAACATTTCGTTCAACAACCCCAAAAATCCCTATTCCAATTCTCTTCATTTAACCATTGAAAAGTTAAATGGGGAAAATTATATGGAATGGCTCAGTTAGTGAAACCTATAATTGACGGCAAAGGAAAACTCGGCCATCCAACTAGAAAAGTGAAGAGGCCCACAGTCGATGATCCAAGCATGAAGATGTGGAGATCCGAGAACTCCTTGATAATTGTGTGGCTAATCAATTCTGGGAACCTAAAATTGGAAAACAGTTTCTGTTCTTACCAACAGCTAAAGATGTGTGGATGCGGTCTGTGATACATATTCGGGATTTGAAGAACTCTTCTCAAATTTTTGGATTGAAATCCAAGCTGTGGCAATCAAGGCTCAGGCAGAAAGACAGTGATGTAACTGCTTACTACAATGAAATGATGACACTATGGTAAGAACTTGATTTATGCTACGATGATGAACCGGATTGTCCCAATGACAGTTTAAGCATATGAAGAGAGAGGAGAATAACAGGGCCTTCGTTTTCCTGGGTGGACAAAAGAACGACCTGAATGAGGTTAAAGGAGTAATTCTCGGTCGAAAACCGTTGTCATCACTTCATGAAGTTCTCTTCAGAGGTTCGGAGTGGAGAGGCCCAGCGGCATGTTATGCTCAGTGAGCCTGTACCAAAGGCAGGTCTTGAAATAGAAAACTCTATCGTATGAACTCCCCCACCCGACCCCCACTCCCTTGCCTCCCAAACTATATTTAAATTGTGTTGAAATAGAGAGCATAATAATGGTATAGATGTTTACAAAGTAAAAATAAAATTGAATGCATTATGCTCTTACATTATCTACAGTACTTTCATCAACTTCTAGTGGCTGGACATCAGCGGCAAGCTGCAAAGCTTGTTTCAAGTCCAGAGCTTTATTTTTCTCCACCAACACTTGGACCTAGATCAAACAAATCAAGGATTATCATGCTTCATTAGATGATCAATGAAACACAAAAAGCATAATACTTACAAGACCGTATGAGATTCTTCGCAGGCCAAATGGGTCATTAGCAGAACGAGGCTGACAACCAGCAGCAAATAAGCCAACAATGCTATCTAATCTGTACAAAGTACATCACATTAAACATCGGCAAGCACCATAGTCGGTTCAAAAACCAAACATAAAGACCATTAACTTAACCAGGAAAGAAAGTAAATGGGAGAGGGGAATGATAAAATCCCACGCATGCACTACAATAAAATATTATGCATAAACTATGCAGGGTGAATAAGGCCTCTTATTCGTCTTTGATCCTTCTAGTGGAAAAAGGTATTTAAAGTTGATGGAAGGTTTGGTGCCTTAACTTTTAATATTTTTTCTTAAACCAGCCGCAACAAAAGCAAAGATAATAGCGTTTAACGGATGACAATATTGACATTACAAGTTAAAAATTCTTTTATAAGCAAACCATACCACTTTACAGTGTTTAACTACAGTATTCTAAAAAAAAAACACTAGCCCAGCATCTGCCTTATTGAAACAAATATTTAGAGGCAGTATGACAATTCACCAAGATGAACTACAAGAAAGGAGAACAACCAATCCTCACAAGCAAGAATAGAAAAAAATGAAATAAAGAATTAATAACACATCAGCAATCATTTTTTTTTTTTTTTGAAAAGAAACTGTAAATATTGTAGATTAGAATAAAAAGAGTACACAAAAAGTGGAGATTTTCTCAAAAAGGGTGAAAACTGGAAAGGGACTACAAAAAGGAAAGTCCAAACTCCAATCCAGAAAAACCAATAAAGAACTATGCTATAACATCTATTCGGTAAATAAAGAACATAAAAAAATTAAATAAGGAACTGACTTAATCATCACCTGTCAGCAATGGACAAAACTATCCCAGCCTCAGTTTTCGGAAGTATATCTCCCGAGTATCTAGGAAGAGTGACTTCAAATACAGCCTCCGCTATCTGCAACGTGCGAAATGGAAAATAAAAGAGCGATCTTAAATAAACCAGAAGCAGAACAAAGCAAACATCTATTGACTACAAATTAATGGATTTAGAATGTGTTTATCCTCACAGTAGAAGTTTGATTTTACCTGCATACACATAGAATGCATACATATATATAGAAGCAAGTACAAAGAACATGATACGCAACCTGCTCTGAATAGCCATCTCTAAGAGCATAATGACGAGCCATAATCCCAGCAAGTGATGTAAATTCTGTAACAACTGCAGTAGCGAGATCTGACATAGCAAGTGATGCTGCATCTTGGACAATTTGATGTGTATTCTCATTCATTCGTAGGGCTAAGCTTAGTTTGCTAACCATACTTTCCACACGTATCATCTTGTCTAGCATTGTACCTAGCTTCTCCTATAATGTGTCAAATTTGTACAATATTCATATGAGTCATTGGACCAATATATTCATATACCTTCACAACACATAAATGATTTAGCTTCATTGTCTCTAATCAATTCTGAGTCTATATAAAATTTCGTCCCTCAAAAATGCATCAATTTTCTCATTTTTCACTTGAATCTCTTGGAAATTTATATTTTAGGAGGGTTCCTAGTGATAGAAAATTAGAAGAGGCCTTGGTGTTTTTGGGGTGTTTGGAGGGGGTGAACTTAAGTGAGTATATATCAGATAGATGGTTATGGGAGCACGGTTCAAAGCTGTTTTCCTGTAAATCTCTTTCAATTTCTTGATCGATGATCAATTCCTTCCTTCTTTCAATTTTGGGCATTATTATTTAGAAAGCCTCTGTTTCTACTAAAGTACGAATGTTTAATTGGCTACTTGCTTTAAGTAAACTTGGCACTCATGATTCGTTGCAAAGGTGGAAGCCTTATTTATATTTGTCTCCTGGTTAGCGCCTCAAAAGTACTGGCAAGACCATAGATTATCTCTTTCTTCACTGTCCATTTTCGTTGAATATTTGGTACTGAATGTTGGGGCAGTTTGGATCTGAGTGGGTGATTCCCTGTGGGCCGTTGATGTTTTCAATGAGACTTACTCTATGGGAGGGGCAAAAACAACAGGAGGTTTTGGAATGTTGCGACACTTGCGGTCCCTTGGGCACTGTGGCTAGAGAGACAATCAAATTTTCAAGGATGTAGAGGGAGACGTTAGCAAAGTTTGGGACAGAATTAAGTTTTGGGTTGCTCTATGGATTTTCCAATCTAAAGACTTTTTTGCATTTTCTTTCTCTAATTTCTTTAGAGGATGGGATTTAGTTTTAAAATGACTCCAGTTCTTTTAGTTGGTTTTGTTTCTGTTTTTGGTGAACTCCTTGTCCCTTGCTGTATACCTATTTACCTTTTAATAAAAACTTCTCGTTTCTTATCAAAAGAGAAAAAAAAAATTGTCTTTTTTATTGCATAACACAGTATCATATTATTTATTTAATCATGACTAAAAAAATCATTTCCTATACAAAAAGAAAAAGAAGTTACATGAAAAAGGATCCCTTTAAGTTGGCTTCGGAATTCTGAAAATCTTTTCTGCGTGTCCATCCTGTAGAAAAACTTGGCATCCTCATAACGTGCTCTGCACACATTTGAAAAGGTTTGGTCCATCAGTGAAACTTTATCGAAGGGAAAGAACTAACGAAAGCATTTTCAAGGCCTAATTCCCATGTAATGCAAGAATGAAGCTCAGGACTACAGCCAATTTTCCATTCCAACAAATGAATGATCAAGCAAGTAATAATCATTTTTTTTAAGGGACCTGATTTTCTTTCTATGTGAATAAGCAAATGAACGGTTAAGATGCTCTACCAAGAGAGAGAGATAGAGGTCAGATGCATCGTTACCTAAGTACAGCTTCATTTCCTTTTTTTACCACCTTCTCATCGATTACTCCATTTGCCACCTAAAAATAAACTAATAAGCCTTTGCCAATACTAAGGAGACAATTAGCTTAAGACTCATAGGCAAGTGTCTTACAGCAATGAAGTATGGCAACAACATTCCGTTGTCATCGGTCAAGGCAAAATACTTTTGATGTTTCTGCATGACCTGCATGCATAGTTTAAAAGTCTAAGCAGATTGAAGAAAAAGTTAGGCACACACAAGCATGCATACGTACATACACACACTTGGTTGCGTATCTTTGAGATTCCTATCTTTAAGGACATCAAACAAATTAGTTCAAATTAGTTCAAAGGTTAGACAACTTACCATAGTCAGAAGATCATTTGGAAGCTCTAAGAAGGATTCTTTGAATGCTCCAAGAACAGGGACAGGGGCCTCAACCAGATTTGCAACCTAAATATCTTTTATCAGTTAATTTACTAAACAGTGCTTATAATTTACAACCTAGTTCATTATTGTCACAACTTTTATAAGAGCAGACAAATTCCAACAGAAAAAAAAATTATACATAAATAAAAATCATTCCTACCTCATTAAGTAATCCCTCCTGAATAACAACATTTCCCTTAACACTTTTCGCTAGTGAATTGGACAGCTCCAAAATTCTTTTCTTCCGTTCCTGGGTAAAAGTGACTTGTCAAAAATATTTTGGGAAAATTGTTATAAAAAATACAAAAAAGATATAAGAGTCCCACATTACTTTATGATACCTCAATTTCGATATTAATTCCAGCATTCCTCATCTGACCAGCATAAGACTCTGCAGTTTCTACCTATAACATGCATTCAAGTGCCTTAGACAATGAAAGTGTGAAACAGGTAAAAAAATGTAGAATTACCCTAAACTGGAAATGCACTACTAGGTACATTCGTAGTTCAGATTTTGAGGAGATATATTATTCATCATATTCTGCACAAAAGGCCACACATATGCATTTTTCTTTAACTACAAATAGGAAATATTCTAACCTAATTAATTCAGATCCCTCTGATGAAGAGATTTTCCTAATTGTCCACCTAATTCTAGGGATACACGGTTATTACGCCATTTTTAAAAATACACACATTACAATTTCCAGCGATGCTTCAGCTATCAGTAAATAATAAATTTAAGAGAATAGTAGAGGAAGTTGAATACGGTATTAGACAACAACCAGAGTTTTCTCACATACCACAAATGTAGCTGAACGAGTGTTACGAAGACCATAGGACTTGTTCCCACTACCAAAAAAAGGAAAACGGTTTTTTACGTAGTAAGTTTACATTAATGTGCTCAAAAATGAAAAAGAAAACCCGCAGACAAAGCAGTAGTTATACAATACCATAAACAAACAAACAGGCAAGCAGTTCTGAACAGAAAACTTGTCAATTTACAAGAAAAAAAATGTATTGTGGCACATGTTACTGATGTGTCTGTGCGACTTAATAAATTGAGTTGAAAAGACTCATCAACAAAGACTTGGCAGATAAGAATGCATTCCAGCTATAATTTCACATGGCTACATAAATAACAATCTTTAAACATCTCTAAATACAGTATTATCTGGGAACAGCTAGCATTGTATCAAATAAAAATAATAAAAACAACAACAACAACAACAACAATTAACTCTGGATACATTATTACCTTAGAATTCCAGCAAACGTAAATGGAACAACTACATCTCCATGGAGAGCCAATATCCAACGAATGGGTCTACTAAACATAACCTGCATCAGAACACCAGATCAAACAGGTCTGTCCTTTATTTATCAAATAAAAGCAGGGGAAAATGGCCAATGCCCCCAGCCCTAGATAATTTCAATAAAAGGTAGAAAAACAGAATCACCAAATAGGACATAAGAAGAGTTTAGTAAATTGATCTGCAAGGTTACATCTAGACTACAGCTCCTCACGATTTCACTCCTAACAAACCAGGAAATCTTCTCGAAATGATCCAGTAGAATTAGATGTATGATTAGGGAACTCTAACGAGAACACATACTCAGAATCTCATGGCCATGTTACTGTTTTCCATAAAAAATCTATAGCCTCGACCAACAAATAAAGGTAAGTTGATTAGTAGATTGCAACAGAGTTTTTTTTTTTCCCTCCTTTCAAAGGAACCTATCAATCAAAATTCAAGCTTCCACATAAATAGCAAAATTAAAATTGTACAAACCTGAGAGTTCCACCGCATTGACTTTGGGAATGATATCTTAGAGATGGCACTGGGCAAATCCTCAGACAAAACCTGAGAGAGGAGCCGAGAGAGAGGGAGGAGGAGGAGGAGAAGAAGAGAAAAACAAAACAAAAAAAAGAAAAAAAAAACCTTCATGTTAGGGCAAACATAGAACAATTTCATCATGAGAATTTAATCTATTCGTTTAGAATTTAATCTAGATGCAAACTTTCAAAAAGAAAAGCATCAAGACCTTCAAGGCTGGTCGGGAAGACTCCTTTACTCGAGCGTAAACATATTCTGTTTTTCCTGCAGTAGAAAACAACCTCCTGAAATTCCATTACGAAGGCATGACATATGAATGGCAATTAAAAAGAAATGCAAACTATGGTTGATAAAAAAAAAAAGGCAAAATTCGGATATTGGAATGGAAGCGAAGCGTGCTATGCTTTCATGGCTTATTTTCCTCCCCTTTGAGCCACAACAAACATCACAGGTAAGCATATTGCTGCCGTACTCTCCACTTTGAGTCCACCAGTGTGTAATCCACTTGGTGGATAACTTCATGAAGCACATAAGAATTATGTATAATAAAAAAAAAACAATACAATAACATAAGCCACCCCTACGTTTCCATATTCAGTAACTTGACCATAGAGGTGTAGTTAGCTTGTCCTGAATGAATAGGTAGAACTGCAGGCATAAAAAGAAGCATATGCATCCACCACGAAAGCAACTAAAAATCATGGCAGATTAACTCAATGCATTCCACAAGAGGATAGAACAAGTCAGTACAAAAATTATCATACCACAGAATCAATGATCATGTTTATATCCCTAACCGTCCGAAAAGACACAAGAACAAGGCAAAAAGAAAAAGATGGGGTAGATTTGTCATTGGGGTAGAGATGATTAACCATTTAAAACAATCCAAAGACAAATAAGGAGATAATTATAATATGGCCGTGAGGTCACAAAGACCCTCATTTTGTCAATTCAAGACACATTTACGTAGCTTTCCACTTGATCCTAGAGACAATTTTTTCTTCTGGCTACCAACTTTAAAGAATAAAGACAAAGCGACAAACTACATAGCAAAGAGATAAAAGTTGAGTGGAAAAGTACATTAACTTTGAACTCAAAACCATGTATTAATGTGCAACCTTTGAAGACTCACCATCAATCTTCTTATATAGCGAGTTAAATGGTACAGAATACCTACGGGAAAAACCCTCACTGGCCTGACATTAAACAATAGGGTAAATTCAATGAATATTCAGTAAACCTACCACAAAATACATAAATATTTTATCACATTGCATATAAAAACAATAAACAATAATCAAGTAAGTAGGTGAAACGTATATTAGCTGTACAGAGATAGGTGGGTGTGTTTATGTGTGTGTGTGTGTGGATACTAATACATATTTGGTTCATTATTTGATGCAACCAATCACTTCTTTATAAATAATGAACCAACTCCAGTAGTCAAATTGTTGGATGAACAAACAATTCTACCAGGCATGAAATCAAAAAAGGAAATTTTTTTATGAAAGCTAACACCTTAGTAAGATTTCCTTCATCATCAAATGCTTTCGAAGCAGGAGGTCCTCGAACCTCAACCTCATTCTCCTCTTGTTTAGTGCAAAGGTTCTCAACAAAAACCTAAAAAATCATCAATAGTATTTTTAAAATCCTGCAAATCAGACTTAACAAAAACACAAAGAAATATACATAATTTTCTGTAATTTCCCCCACGTATCCAATTTCAGCATCAAGAACGCAGGGGCTGCATCAAGTGTCATAGTACTACAACATTTTTTCACATTAAATATTCCAACAAATAGAACTGAATGACAGTGCGCAGGAAATCTACAACTACAACCGTATTTCAAGTGAAATATGACATCTAAAGAGTGTCATGCCAAAAGCCTAAACATCACATAGAGCTTGAAGCTAATGCGTATAAATCAAGAAGTGTGATGGCAAAGAGAGATACCATACCACCAGTCTGCGAGGTGTGCCAAAAGCTTGTACTTCTCCATGGCTCAGTCTTTGCTTATCCAATAACAGCCGTATTAAATCTTTAAGCTGCAAGGATCAACTCAACACAAGTTAGAGAATGTCTACAACAGAAAAGGCACATACTCGAGAAAGCTTATCACCCTCCTCGTATACTTGTTGTTCCGCGTAAATAACATATCTCCTGTTTTTTGTCCTAAAAAGAGGGTTAATAGAACAGAAACCTTAATTTAAAAAGTGTGGACAGAGACAGGAAGGGAAGGAAAAGAAGCAAGAAGTTACGAAATACAAAAAGAACAAAAAGAATATTTGGGCTGCAATTAGCAGCAGCTGACCACAATCTGTAACATAAAAATAAAGAAGCACATAACTTAAGAGGTGACAGTAAGCAGAAGTGCTTTAAAGAATGACAGTAAATAGGAAGTAAAAACTACGATCTATAAAATCAGCCTCTATTTTTTATTCTGAACATTTTTGGCAATGGACTAAATGTCAGTCCTAACCTACTGCTCCACCGCATGAGCAAAAAGCCCATGACCTAGGACATCTAGATTTTGTTACAATCGTAGTTAAATATAAAGAAAAATCACATGAAAAGAAGATGAGATTCTTAATATGAGAATGAATTATACTTGTTGGCTTGCGTCAACAACATCTTGAGGGGGTATCTCTTCTGTCCCAATTTCAAGAACAAATAATCTTGAATCATCACGGACCTGCAACACAAGTCAACCATAAAATAGAAACTGGACAATAAGCAAACATAAAGCAAACTGACATCTCAACAGTTGAAAAAGTGTAAGGACAATTTGGCACGGCAAACAGCAAAGTATTCACATAGTACCTAATATTTACAATCTCAAAAAATAAATTGACTAACAAGGAAATCTTAGTTGACAAGTAAACAGTGCCATTCATATTTCATAATGAAAGGTCCAATGAAAATGCCAAATGTATATATACGTGAAAAACATGGATGAGCATGGACACATTCGCAATTATGGATACATAAACACATATGACCACAATTGTTTGGCCTGCAAATACTTTTTTTTTTTTTTTAAATAGAAACAGAGAAATTTCATTGATGGGAAAAATGATCCACAATCAAAACAGAGGAAGAGATTGGCTGCAAATACTTTTATCCAAAAAGGTTATTCTTTTTAAGCTGAAAGTGCTACTATAATAAGTTAAAACATCAGAGAGGCTGTTTTTTTAAACAGTCACATAACATCTGTGTGATCCAAACAGTTGTGGTCAAATAACCTGTTCTCCAAGAGGGCGCTATGAGCAGTTTAATCTGATAGATCCTTACAAGATTTAGTACCAAAAATGTGTCAGTTGTTTTAAGAGATGTTTGCACTAAGACAATGAATGCTTAAAAAAGAAAACCTCAGACATAAGGATAGGCCTTATCGGCTTAAGATGGCTGTTGTAGGATACAGCAGAAAACTGAATAAAAGTTGAAAGATCAATATGTGAAAACTGACCCTTTCCGCAGCTGCCTCCACATGCTCTTTAGGACATACAAGATTAACAGGTTCAGAAACAATGCCTAATGGATGTCCGAGGGACTCCCTTGTTTTCAACCAAAGCTGTGCACATTGACGAGCTAAACTGATAGCAAAAAGAGAATTAAACATAAGCATTAAGCTTATGAAGCCACTCGCTCTACTGTAACCGATAAATTATAGAAATAGAAATATAAATCGCTGAAAAAAAAATATTGTAGGTTGTTATGTCATGTAGGAACAGAAACTGCATCCATTTTTTCCCGAAATTTAACAGCCTAATACAGTATCAGTATCAAAACATGGTAAGTCCCAGACACAATGCAAAGTTATGATTACCTACGCATCCGGCCAAAATATCGAGCACGCTCTGTCACCCCAACAAAGCCTCTTGAATCCAAGATGTTAAAAGTATGTGATGTTTTGAGAAGCTGATCATACCTAACAGGAAATATGAAAGAAGTATCTAAACCAATAAGAAATAACGATTAAAATGTATCAATTAAAAAAAATGAAAAGGGGAATAAAAGCTAAAACATACGCAGGGATTGCTAGACCAGAAGCAAGCAAAGAGCGAGATTCTTCCTCAAAAAAATCAAAGTGCTTTTGAAGATGATCCAAACTGGCATGCTCTAGATAATAGGCGCTCATTTCTTTTCTGGAACAGATATACATATATTAGTCATTTATCCTTCACGACCAGAAAGTACCATGTTCAATCTTGAAAGCTGACATGAAAAAGGTGAAAGTAACAACTAAAAGGGAGGATGAAGCTGTATATCAAAATGTTTCTGAAGATGATGAACGCTGGAATGCTCTGGTAATAGGCACTTTTTTCTCCCGTCGGATAGACAAATATGAATCCAGGTTTCCAGAGGTTTGTATCATATAACTCATTTGCATTGGGTTTAAATGTAATGGAATAAATATGAATATAAGAAGATCAAGGCATTCGCAGCGTTGAATTTTAGGCCTTTTTATTGCACAATGTACATTGAGAATTTCTAATCAAGCTCAGATGCAAGCAAGATATCAGCCGAAAGAAATCCTCAGCAGCATAAGTAAGTAATTTACTCATTTTCCATGAACAGCTCCCCATAAGTAATTCCGTCAGCATACTGAATTTTCTTAAAATGGTCCACTCCCTGCAATTTAGTCAGGTGTTTGGTCAAGCGGACAGTAGAAAAGCAACAATAAGAAGAGAAAGTAACAAAACTAACCTGTAGTAACATGAGGATACGCTCAAGGCCATAAGTGATTTCAACAGAAATTGGCGACAATTGAAGACTTCCAGCCTATATATATATATATATAGAGAGAGAGAGAGAGAGACAGAGAGACAGAGATGTAAAAGTGTAGGAACTAATAACAAAGCATTAAACACATAGACACGTTGAATAAAAAGTAACACTGCGTTTTAGACTCCAGAATACGGAACCTGCTGGAAGTAGGTAAATTGGGTAATCTCCATTCCGTCCATCCAAATTTCCCATCCCAGACCCCAAGCACCAAGAACCTAAAAGAAATTATCCATTGGAATAACAGCAGTAGCTTAGCCAAACAATCCAGAGTATCAATTAGTATAACTCTAATTAACATATATGTGTGTATGCGTGTCCGTGTGCCTGTCTGTATGTAAGTAAACTTATGTCCTTGGTTTTGCATCAAGAAAAAAAAAAAAAAACACACACACACACAAATGTATGCGTGCGTGGGTAAACTTATGAGGTTTTGCATCCAAAAAACAAACAAAAAAAAAACTGTTGCAAAAACAGTAGTAATAGTAATAATAAGAAGTTGAATTCCATCTCATTAGGCTCTTATAGAAGTACAAAAATCAATATAGATGAATGATATTACCGGGCTCTCCCAGTTGTCCTCCACAAACCTAATATCATGTGCACGAACATCGATACCTGTCGTTCAAATAAAATGCTCATGCCAGAAGTTAGATGAATGACACGGAAACACATCACAAACATTTTACACAGAACTCGACATATATTTGATTATAAACCAGAATAGGAATATCTTACAAGAACTCAATAATGTTGATTATACACCACAGAAGAAACATTTATCTTATCAGAAAACCATTACAGTTTAGCATTCAGTTTCTGAAAATCACAAATCTTAACTGTAGAGAAGTTTGTTTCTGAAAGATCTCAAACCCTATGTTCTCTGAAAGAACATTTGCAGAATCTCATTAATAGCATTTTATATGATCCAAAGTGCATCAGTCATTGGGTTCCCTCCCTTTGCAAGGTTGAGTTCTACTCAATGGGTTTATAACAATTGGTATCAAAGCTAGTCCACCATGTCTCGGATTCAAGTTAAAGCACTTACATTATAGGTTGGATTAAAATGCGTCATTGAAAAAGACAAAGTGTCAAATACCAATAGTTAAGCAAAGCCGCCAAAGAGAAAAGGGTCACTGCGGTTTTTTAAACCTTGCCTACGGATGGGGTGACTTGGGAACGACTGCTACCCGATAAAAGGTGGGATCTGCAAAGTCACCTAGTTGGGAACATAGGCTGCCGTGGATGGTGGTTGCAAAGCGTGGTGGAATGTTTGATACTAAAAGTTCCGAGATGAAATAATTAAAAGTAAATATAGGGCTAAGCCCTAGAGTAAGCTGGTTTTGCAAGGGTGAGTTCCGTTCTGTAACCAAATTGATAGGATTCTTGGCCAAAACTCAGAATATGAACTGAATTGTAACTTTTATTGAAGAAGAAATATGAAATTCTGCAGATTATTAACTCACAAACCCTAACTGGGTTGGTATTCAAGAGACCAACCCCTCTCCCCACTTGGTTTTCCAAGATAATTCCCAATTAACCAAAAACCACCTCTCATTATTTACTAATGTTTTTTTTAAGAAACGTGGATATCTTGTTCAAAGAATTATATACAAGAGATATTAACAAAGAAGAGGAACGAGACTTCCCCTGCAAAAGAAAAGGAAGCAAAACTAGATAATAGGACCTGAATCTCTAATCAAATCCAAAAAAGTGAACTAAAATCTTTCTCACTATGGATCCATAACGCTGTCAAGTATTTGATTTTATCCCAAATAAATGTACACTCAAATTCCGTGATTTCTCTCGAACCATACTCCCTACAAAAGAGCTATAGCAGCAACCTTTCCTAATGAATTTCTCCTTGAACTGGAGCCCGACCATAAAGGAGACTCCAATATCCCTTTACATCTGTTAGACATGACCCAAGAGAGGCCCAGTTCCTTCGAAAATAAATACCAAAGTTTACAGGTGAAGGGACAGTGAAGAAAAAAATGATCGAGCATCTCCCCGCCATTTTGCATAAACGCACCACCCCAGGCAAATACTGACCTCTTATTTATACCACTAATTCTTCTAGGACACTCTTACTGCTAAAAATATTCTAACAACTACTAACAAACTAGACCCAGATCCTATCAAGCTTCTGTTAGTGAATCCATTGTTACTAATTTTTTGACATATACAAATTATCCTTTGGACAAGTAAAAATATCAGTAAAGGGTTCAAAGAAATATAGGGCATCTGGGTGATGATTACAGGAAGGAAAAACAAGAAAAAAAGAATACTCACGCACAAACCTATATATTCTTAAACAGGATCGAATACTATTTTTGGTATGAATATATATCATCCCCCTTTCTGTGATTTAAAAAAGCTTCAAGTACCAGTTCATCCATTACAAAAAAGGCTTCAAGGACAAGTACATATAAGTATGTTATGGTTATTGCTAATAGAATGTCAAATTAACAGCCCTCAAGCTCTTCTTAGTATTTGAACTTGTAGGTAATGCTAGTACACAATGTCCAGAAATTTAATAATAAGCAATCCGACGTTATCTCATTCAAAAATCTTTTTCTCTTTCCGTAGAAGCAGTCAAGTACAATAATCTAATCACATTTGGCCTACGGCCTTTAATCTGGTTAATTGATAGCCAAAAATATAAAAGTAATTCTACTGTCTGCTCAGAAAATAAGGGGAGAAAAACAATGTTGAATGTCTGCCTCCTGAGAAGTTGAAAAAAGATAGAGATATGAGATTCTTTTATCAGTCACTTAAAAAAATTAAAAAAAATTAAAAAATTATTTTTTCCTTTAAAAGACTACTTCAAAAATTAAGACGCTTTTCAATTTCAAAAAAGAAAGTTACAAAACAGATTCATTTATATATCTCCAAAAAAAGCAAAATCAAGACCAGAAATTTCTAAAAGTTGCCAAAGCATGATAAGGACCATAAGATGACAATGTATTCCATGCGAATATGGACATATACAAATGTGTGTGTGTGTGCGCGTATATATATATACAGACATACATACATACATATATTTATATATATATACACATATTACACATTCATATATTTATACATAACGAAATATATCCTTCGAAATATTCAACAAACAGAAAGTCGAGGTATAACCTAATGCTGATAGGCTGCCAATGAAAAGGTCTTGTGAATTTCCTGGATCAGGCTTTAATATAACCTGAGATAGATACAAATGTAGAGAAACTCAACAGTAGAACTTCCACTAAGCTCCATGTATAAAAGTATATGCTCAATAAAAGAAGTTGTACTTACCTGAAATTGAGTGTGTCTTTGGAGCCTGTTGGGGTTTTCACCATAACGACTATCATCTGGTCGGATACTAGGCTCCACATACCTACAATCGAAGTTCACTGTAGCACTTAACCACTTACACTAGTAAATTTCAAGGGCCTAGCACCACCATCAATGCAATCATCAACTAAAAAAAAAATAGAGAAAGTGAGGAAATGCTTGGTCTTTTCACCACCCATTGGATAAGCAACAATAGTTCATTGTATTGATAGACATTAAATTAGCTGACCAAATTGTGTTTTAAGATTTCAGCATAAGAGAAAAAAAATAAACTAAACTTACGCGAAAAAACTTAAAAATAAAATATAGCCAAGAAAAATCTTGATATGGGAACCAAACAGCTAGGTGACATAAGCATATCTACAAAATATCAACACCAGAATATATTTTTCTTTTTTGTTCTGAATAAGACACTAGATCAAATTAGATGCCTTAAATCTTCAATTGATGCACGAGTAAATAAAATGTACACAAAAAAGGTACAGTTACTATTGATTATTGGATGATAAATATGCTTATTTTAAACTTACAAGAACATAATAAAATTTTCATTTCACCATACATCACTCAGCTCTGCCCAATGGCATATTCTCCCATGGACCAGAAAGAAAAAGAAAAAGAACAAGGAAAAAAAAGGAGCATTTAATTCTAATTCAAAAGGTTTGATTTATTGTGTTCCCCTATTTCACAACCTAGCATGTCTTAGCAAGAAAAAAGGAGCTTGGCCTAGCATATTGATCTTCATGGTTAATAGTTAATCTAAAAAAGTAGCACATGTTGCCACATACATCTAAAAATAAAGCCTTGTCAGAGGCAGGGGATATAAACTGCAAGAGATGGTAACAGTATCATTCAGCAAAATCAATACATATTTAGTGAATGTTAACTAATGTATTTGTTACAATAAACTTACGCATACTTACGCAACATTCCACGGTTCTGGACCAAGAACCCTTAAGTATGTCAAAGGATTCATAGTCCCGGCACCAACCTGATCAATACAACCGAAACTCAGTAAGGCAAAAAAAGTCATGGACGTTAGTTATATAGGTAGCAAAAAAAAAAAAAAGGAAAGTAAAAATTGGGATAACACCCCAAGTAAGACTTTTCAACTGAAACAGCATAGACACGAAGTTACTTAATTTCCATTTATATGCCACAACGTGAACAATTTTCTGAATAAGTATGAGATGCTAGTATCTTTCGACTTTGCTGTGGAAAATACTTTCAATCAAGATAAATTTATGAAGAAAAATGGTATAATTATAGCATTAACAAATAATAAATGATAAAAGGAGGGAAAAACACTAATCTAAACAAAAAATGACGTTCACCTCAGTGTTGCTACATTGCATTATGGCACAGCCAACTGAAGCCCAATACTCCTGTACCATCAATGATTTGTCATGCATAAATAAATATTATAAAAAAATATAATGCTCAATCTATCTTTGCATTTGAGAACGTAAAGAACCAATAATCAAAAGTTTAGTCATGACAAACTTTTTTTGATTAACTATAAGCCATCTTCTCATGATAGCAGAAGCACATTTAGCAGGTTCATTTAACTTTCATAACTTTTTTTTTTTTTTACCTATCAGCGAAATTCAGTTACAGGATGTCAATATTTATTAATTAACCTTAAAAAAAATTATTCAACTTACAGCTACCCAAAAAAAAAAAAAAACCCACATTAGAATAAAATTCAAAATTTAAGTCAAGCAAATTCTAAAACCTATCACAGCAACTTCCTTTATAATAAATACGTATATATACACACACACACGCATATATGTAAGTATACAAGTACATGAACGTGAAGGTCCATTTGAACAAACAGTTGGAAGTGAAGAACGGAAAGGCTACAGTGGAAGAGTGACCTGGAGACGTTGAATTGCTTGCTGGAAAGTGAGAACGGAGGGGGGTTTCTGGTTCTCGGAATTAGAATCCATGGAGGAATGGTGTGGAGCTGCGGAGGAGGTACTGATAGCAGAGACGGAAGTTCCTGCGATTCGGCGGCGGAGGGCGGCGTCGAAGCGGAAGCGGAAGCGGAAGCGGAAGCGGGTGGAGTTGAAGAAGGAAAGGCGAGAGGGCTGGGGTCTGAGAACTGATATGACTAAAGGAAAAGCTAATATCGCCATGGCCACTTTGTTGCTTTTGTGCTGTTTATTAAAGAGTGTCACCAAAACCGAAACAAAAACCCATTGTTATTATTATTTTTTTTCACCAGAACTCGTTAAATTAAAAAAAAAAATAGTTTTGGAAAACACAGTTTCCTGATACCTCGAATTGCAAGTCTCCGTTGCCTGGTGTGAAGACTGGTCAGCTTGTTCTAGCCGGTGATTATGGGGATGACAGGTGGTGGTGGTGGTCGACTTTGTAAGGCTAGGAGGCTGAGCTTCTATTGTGTGGGCTCTAATCTTAAGGATAAAATAAATATCTTTTTTCCTGCATAAAAAAATAAAATCACAAATAAAAAGCTTTTTCCTCAAAAAAAATGTCAATTACAAAAATCCCCTCAACCCTCAACGAGGATTTTTAAAAAGGGCCTTTTGAAAAAATTTATTTTGTTAAATGGGTTTTTTTTTTTACAGTTTTTGGTATAAAAAAAAATTTTTTAGACAACAAAATAGTTTTAATTTTTTTTTTCATCCTGTTAAGGTTCCTTATCCTGCTATAATTATTTTCCTTATTTTTTTGAAAAAACTGGGACAGTTTACCTGCATAGAAAAACATATTTTTTGGTTCAAAAAAAAAAAGAGATCATTTACTCAATTAAAAATTTTTTTTTACCCTTTCGTCAAAATCTCCCACCCTGACCCTGAACTATGGCTTTTTTCTTGACAATGATATAAAAACGGAAAAAGAAAAAGAAAACACTCTTTGTGCTATGATTTTAAACCTAAATAATGTGTGTAACAATTCCAAGTCATGAGACCCTTGATTTATTCAATTCTTTTTCATTTATGATTTTCTGCCTTCGGTTTCCCATTTTCTGCTTTTTTAGATGCAATTTGTTTTGTTTCCTGTTTCGTTTTTTAATATTGAATTCTCTTGTGCTTTTGTTAGTGTTCTTGCTTGTTTGTCTTGCCATTATACCTAGAAAAAAAACTATAACAAAAACTCATTAAATCATTCATAAAAGATTGCAAGAACAAGCAATACTCAAATATATACCAAACTAACAAACATAGCATAGTATTTTGGTGCATCATTAATAGACTTCCAAAACAATACACAAATCTTAGACCAAACTAAGAAACTAAGCATGGTGCCACGGAAGATCATTGATAAATTCAACAAAAATTGAATTACAGATTACAAAAATTAGTTCCAAGCATAATTTTATCAATGACGTATCATGGTCTTTTATATAAACTGAACAGATTTTGAATCAAAAATCACAAAAATTATTTACAGACGTAGTTTATTAGTGATACATGACTAACAAATTCAACAAATATTGAATCAAAGATCATGAAAATTAATTTTAGGCATAGTATACTATTGACATGCCACAAAACATTTAATCTCAATAAATATAAATTAGAGATGACAAAATTCAGTTGCAAGCATAATTTATCAATGATGTATTGTGAACTTAATAGATTTTGAACGATGTACTGACAAACTCAACAAATATTGAATCAAATATCATAAAAATTAATTGCAAGCATAGTTTACAATTGACACACCGACGTATATCACTGATAAAATCAGATTAAACTAGAGATCAATAGAAATTAGTTTTAGACATAGTTTTATTGATGATGTACCGCAATAACATCATTGATAAACTCAATGGGTACATATTCATGAAACTCAACAATGGTTTTGAGGAAATTGCTTACAACAGAAATCATTGATGTAGAAAAGTTCATCATTAAAAAAATTTACAACTAATAATGAAACAATTTGCAGCAAATAACAGGAAGAAAAAATTTGCTATCGAGAGGATGACTTGTGAGACAAAACTGCAAAGAGAAAGATAAAAATGCAATAAGAGTTAGTTGTTCAAGAGAGAGAGACAGAAAGAGAGGGAGATAAATATACTGTTGGAAAAATAGTATGTAGTGAAATTTTAAAATTTTTTATATCAAAGTATTTTTCAAAACACAAGTTTGACACACTATATGTATAAATTAACCGGATCTTACTAACCTCGTAAATGCAAAAAAGCTCTCGCAATGCGTGAAGAGAAGTAACGTTCCAAAAGAGCCTCAACCAACTGGTCTTCTTTGCTATTCTCTATCCACGATTGGAGTGCATGTGGGCGCACGTCGTTCAGCTTTCCCCGATGACTCTCCTTCCAACTAATTAAGAAATACCCAAGGTTATAGTTCATGATTTGTGAACAATAACTCTCTGAGGAGTTGTAGAGTCTCACTCTAGATTTCTCAAATGACTAAATAATAATGAGTCTCACTCTCCTTTATATAGAGGTTGGGCCCAAGAGTCAGTCCTTATCAGATAAGGCCTCAAAATTTAAATCAAAATCAAATCAGAAACAATATCTGATAAAATTCGGGTGAAAATGCATGATTTATTTAACGCTCAGTTAGCAGGCTAAACTAGCAGATCGGCCAGCCTAATTTTCAATAAATGATCCTTGCGAATCTTTATTTCCCACTCTAGATTTTTGTGATACAGCCTCAGTTTTAATTCAAATAACCCAATAGAGAAGTTATCTGATTAAAATAGTCATATCCAAATAATCTCTAGGAAAATAAATATTCCTGATAATCCAACAAGTTTATCTTGAATTAATTTATTCAAATTAATTCAACCGATAAATAAACATGAATTATCCGATCCTGATAATTTAACAAGTTTATCTTAAATTAATTTATTTACAAAATTAATTCAATCGATAAACATACATAAATTACTAATCCTATCGAATTTTAGCTAATCCAACAATTTGACATATCCAAATAATCTCTAGGAAAATAAATAGAGAAGTTATCTGATTAAAATAATCCAACAATAGAGAAGTTATCCAACAATTTGACATATCCAACAATAGAGAAGTTATCTGATTAAAATAGTCATATCTAAATAATCTCTAGGAAAATAAATATTCCTGATAATCCAACAAGTTTATCTTGAATTAATTTATTCAAATTAATTCAACCGATAAATAAACATGAATTATCCGATCCTGATAATTTAACAAGTTTATCTTAAATTAATTTATTTACAAAATTAATTCAATCGATAAACATACATAAATTACTAATCCTATCGAATTTTAGCTAATCCAACAATTTGACATAAGTCACCAATTATTGAAAAAGCACGTCATATTGTTACAAGATTTTAATGAGCTAGCAAATGAGACTTGATGGACCTATATAGTTCAAGCTCTCGATAATTATGAAACTCAATATTCTAGATATACATTTCATAATTATCAATTTTAACGTTACTTTACTAAAAACTTAGAGCTGTACTATCAAACTATATAGAATTACGAAACCCGTATAGCTAAGTCTCCTTGACATATCATAATGTATCGTATCCCCATAGGATTATCCATAATCAGCTTAAGGACACATTCTATCTTATTTTCTCGATTATTTTTATCTTACGTTCTATTATCTCATCGTCGGAAAACTTACCATCTAAAGACCGTATACCATTTGGTTACGCCTATGTATCTAAATGATTGAGCGCTCTAATTTTTCAATTACAGGATAGCGCATATAGAGAGCATATCAACTACTCCTAAAGAGGAGCTAAGGATTCCATATCTATGAATAACAGGTCTACGGTATCAAGAGTCATGCCTCCAACGTACCGGCATGCATACCACTATTAAAATGTTGATGTCACCCTTCGGCACAACAAAAGACCTAAGTCAAGACAATGCGCCCATTATCCATCTTAGGATTATTATACAATACATATGATTATCTAAAGTGAATCGATTTGCCAAAATAGAATTATTAATCCAAATCAATTGACTTTATGTCTTGATCCAACACATCGTCGCCTATGACAATGTGCCAATGTTTCTATTCCCGAAGTCTACCTCCGATGGCCAAGACAAACCATCTCCCGCTAAGGATATAGATAATATAACAATATTTGCATGAATAAAGTGCCTAACTTTATTCCCTCGATTGCAGATCTTATGATTTAGACCGTCACCTTAAGAATTGTGTCTTTTGCATAATCTATCCATCATATGCCCAATTCTTAAAGGTTTAGACCGATAATCTCATATCTTTGTTTGCTAATCATATTTAACAAATATGAACGTAAAGAGGATAGGATTTGGTATATAAATAATAAATAAATTCTTTATTGATAAGAATGTCTCCAAAACATATTACATTTTTACTCCTCAGGGCATACATGTTCAACATATACGACATATACGTGTTTGTTTTGTTGGACGCTTGACGGGTACTAGGGTTCAGAATAAGAGAGCTTGTTGTTAGGGTGTTTTAGTCTTTTTAGTCCCATTAGTTAATTAAGAGAGGAAAGCATAGGCCATTTCATTAATTTTAAGAAGTTAAGACGTTTACCTAAAAATTGGGAGAAAACGACTATTTTTGTCCAAATTCCACTTTTAAAGAGAAACAAAAATAAGTTCTCTTGTTTTTATTTTTTTAACAAAAATGTGCTTGGTAATAAAAATTTTGTTACATAATTTTTTAAACAAAAACAAAAATATCATTAACTTGGGCTTGACATTAGCATCAGAATGATACAAGATCGAATCGATGAGTTGGAATTGAGGTGGAGATCAAACATACATAATTTTTTAAACAAAAACAAAAATGTCATTAACTTGGGCTTGGCATTAGCATAAGAATGATACAAGATCGAATCGATGAGTTGGAATTGAGGTGGAGATCAGACATAGGGGTGGGAGGTGGGATAGGGGACAAACCAATGGGCCGAGATTGGGATTAAACCAACGGGCTGAGTTCAAGGTTTGGTTTATATAGAAGAGCTAGGTTGGACCAACGAGTCGTATTAGTGTCAAGGTCTAATTGATAGGTGGTTTTGAGGTTGGACGGAGGCACAGAGTCGGGATTGAGTTCTGTTTGTAAGCTAAACTTTGAGCACCATCTTAGCGACTTGGTCAAATGTTTAAACCTAAAACATTGTAATAATTTACATTTTACAAGAAGAAGATGGGCATTTTGTAATTGACACATTTTTAGCCGACTTTTACATAAAAAAAAAGAAAGAAAAAATCTTGGAAGGTCAAGGTGTAGCCAAACCAAGCAGGGAAGCAAAACAACCGTCTCTCCCTCTGGCTTTCTCTTCTGGTCGTTTTTAATGGCGGCCGAAGAAGAAGTGGAGGCAGAATTGGAGGCCGTGCAAGCCGTATACGGGCCCGATTGTGTTATTCTTGATTCTTATCCTCCCCATCTCCACCTCCACATTAACCCTCGCACTGCCGATGTCACTTCCAAACAGGTCCTCCTCTCCTCCTCCTCCTCCTCTTCTTCTTCTTCTTCTTCTTCTTCTTCTTTATTCCTTTAATCTTTTAACCATCTTTCGAGTTCAATACTTTTTTCCTTGCTCCGAAATCTGACGAAAAGTTCTTGAATTTCCCTATTCGCCTTTTTTTTTTTTCCCATAGTCTTTCTGTTTGTCGTAAAGAATTAAGTTTGTTCTTATTCGTTGTAGTTTGTGGAAGCTGTTATCAGTGTACGAGCTGATTCTCAGGTATTACTTGGTGATATAAAATTTATAATGAGACTTTATTTTCTGATTTTTGCTTTAATTTCTTCGGTTTTTTTGATAGTATCCCAACGAACCGCCTCAAATTAATCTAATAGATTCAAAGGGTCTTGATGATCAAAGGCAAAAGGTTTTGGTGACTTATATACGAGATAAAGCCGCTGAACTTTGTTCTTGTTTGATGCTCGTGGCTATTTGCGAGGTAAACTGCTTTCTGTCATTGGAATTTTACTTGGGAAATCATTTTTGTTGGGTATTTATTATTAATTGTTGTACTAAACAATGTTATATGACTAGAGATTTTGGAGTTTTCATAATGAATTATAGCTATAAATTAATGCAATCCCCTACGCTTAACCAATAGTGTTAACATTTTACAAATGTGCTAAAATTATCCCCTACATTATGTTAATTGTGTTAAAAAACAATTCCCCAAAAATTGTGATAGAAAACCTCCCCTTGTGGAAGGTTTTAGAAAGACTTGTAAACAAAGGGATTGATACAAGTACAACATTTTGAAAATTTAGGATATAACGCAAGTAGTCAATAACATGACCTTTTTCTTTTTTCACAACTCTTTTGTTTTAGTTAATTTGTACTTCAAGATTTTCTGGGCTTGAGTGATGGATATATCATCTGCATTTGCATTGTAGAAAATCGGCTGATTGAGTGGTTCAAATATATTTCTAGGAAGCTGTGGAGAGGCTCTCCTCAATGAATCACCCGGATGGTGATTGTCCATTGTGCTTGTATCCGTTAGTCGCTGGAGATGACGAGAATAAAAATTTGCCTTTTATGAAGTTGATGTCCTGTTTCCATTGCTTCCATTGGTATTGTTACCTCTATTACTCTGCTTGCTAATTCTGTTTTACATCGCTTGCATTTTTTTTTTTGGTATGCTAATCTGTTCTTTCTTTTTTTCCCCTTTTATTTTGGAATTGTGGCAGTGAGTGTATTAGTAGGTGGTGGAATTGGCTTCAAACAGAAGAGCAAACGAATCCTAGCGGTTCAGCAAGTTCAATCATGCATCCTGTTGGAGACGATGATTATAAAAAAGGTACATTTTTGTAATAAGTTATGGCAGTATTACACTAGGTTATATCAATAACTAGAAGCTAGTGAGATTGGTGTTAGCCCAGTTCGTAAGGGTGGGGCTGGCTAAAGAGGTGATGATAGATTCAAATCTTGGTAACAACTAGCATTGTAAACATTTGATTAAGATAATATTAATCAAGTGAGAGGGATGGGGAGCCTATAGATTGTTTGTTGGATCATTGTCATATTGCAATAAATTTATGGTGTCGATTTTTTTTCTTCGGGCAGCGGGTATTTGTGTTGGTTTTTCCGAGGAAGGTAAGTCTCCAATGGCTGGAAACCCTTTCTTGGTGTCAAAAAGGTGCAGAAACAATGTGAAATTGTGTGGTGCTAGTTGTTTTGTGAGTGAACTCAATTGAAAGGAATGGCAAGATTTTGAGACCAGGAACAAAATTTTCTTCATGTTTGAAAATCATTACCCAGTGTCTCTTTGGGCCTCTATAGATAAAAGCTTTAAGGATTATATGCTTTCTTTGATCTTTCTAAATTAGTCACATCACATGTATTGGATTGTTGATTGATTAGGGCATGATATGATATTTTTTTTTCCTTAGTGGTCAGAAGCATGCGCCCTGTGTATTCATTACATGCAATTTTTTTTTAATACGAAAATCCATAATTTCTCTTAAATTTAGGGGGTGTTTGGCAATGGTGGGAACCACTCAATTCCCACCACAATCTCAGTTATGAACAGTGTAAAGCTCTCACATGCTACAGTAACAATAAAAAAATGTGCTACAGTATAAAACTCTCACATGCTACAGTAAAAGTGGTTCTCACCGCTGGTTCCCACCACCATTCCAAACACCCTATTAGTTTTGCTCTTTTTTATTCTCTTAATTTAGTTTAGTGGAAAAAAAGGTTTAGTAGAGTACAATTTAAGGGGAAAGACGTTTTTACCAGAGAAGATTAGACAATAAATTATTTCTGGGGTACGTATTAGAAAAACTAAAAATAGTTTATTCTTGCAGTGTCCGTTTTCGTATGGAGGCATTGTTTGGGCCCTTCCAAAGGGCTGCAGAGATTTGGGAAGCTTGTCTTTTGGTTTAGGCTTAGTGTGTAGGAGAGGCCAACTTGGGAAGGTAGCACGGATAGCCATTTGGCTGGAAAGAAACCAAAGAATTTTTTAGGGTGGTGATGAGGGCTATTCTATGATTTGGGATAGGATAAAAATTAATATTGCTTGTTAGATTCATTCCTATAAGGAGTTTAGTGGTTTTTGATCACATTAGAGATTGGTCCTTTTTTCTTATAGTTTCTGATTTTTGGGAGGATCTTTTCCTCCTCCTGTATTTGTTCTTTTACCATTAATAAAACTCAATGGTGGTGGCATGGTTGATTCACTCAATGGAGGACCATATTGCAGACACCTACATACTCTTTCCTTCTGCAAAACGAATTTGGGATGCTGTGACACTTGCCTACTCAGACTTGGAAAATTCTTCTTAAATGTTTGAACTCAGAATAAGGCTAGAAATCTAAGACAAGGAGAGAACGACGTCACTCAATACTACGACGACCTGACTAAACTCTGGCAGGAATTGGACCTTTTCAGTGCTCCATCTTGGAAGAATCCTGAGGATGCAATTTGTAGAATTTTAGTTTGAAATTGAGTTTGGATCATAGTATTGAAGTTTTGAAAGACTTGACTGACTTCAGACTTTTTTTAAGAGAAATACCCAAGTCATTCGTGTATGATCATCTATAAATGTTACAAACCAATGAAATCCTAAAATGGTTTTTATTCGAGAGGGACCCACACATCACTGTGAACCATTGTAAAAGGACGAGAAGATTTGTACGGTTGAATTTGAAAATTACTTCGGATATGCTTTGAAAATTTGTAGAATTTTAGTTTGAAATTGAGTTTGGATCATAGTATTGAAGTTTTGAAAGACTTGACTGACTTCAGACTTTTTTTAAGAGAAATACCCAAGTCATTCGTGTATGATCATCTATAAATGTTACAAACCAATGAAATCCTAAAATGGTTTTTATTCGAGAGGGACCCACACATCACTGTGAACCATTGTAAAAGGACGAGAAGATTTGTACGGTTAAATTTGAAAATTACTTCGGATATGCTTTGAAAATTTGTAGAATTTTAGTTTGAAATTGAGTTTGGATCATAGTATTGAAGTTTTGAAAGACTTGTCTGACTTCAGACTTTTTTTAAGAGAAATACCCAAGTCATTCGTGTATGATCATCTATAAATGTTACAAACCAATGAAATCCTAAAATGGTTTTTATTCGAGAGGGACCCACACATCACTGTGAACCATTGTAAAAGGACGAGAAGATTTGTACGGTTGAATTTGAAAATTACTTCGGATATGCTTTGAAAATTGACACACTTCACACTGAAACAAACTTGGATTTTTATTCTGAAATAGTAATGGAAACAGTTTTGCAAGATACAAGAAATTTGGATGACCTAAACGAAAGTGCCACATCATGGCTTCGTTATTGACCGAAGGAAGAAAAACATTAGAGATGAAATATGAAAACCTAGACTCCCAATTTGATGAAGTTGTCCACTTGGAGAGTTATTGTCATTGAGTAAGTATAACCTTGAGCACTCCTTAGCCGTACCAATCGTCCTCCCCGTATCCATATCCTGAAAATCACACAAATTATTGAAGAATTTAGTGACACAATTATGTTCCTTTGTGAGCTTACTGATGGATAATAAATTACAGTCTAGCTTGGGAACATATAACACTGAGTGAAGGATTAAATCCTTGGTTAACTTCACTGTACCAACTCCATCAACTCGAGATTGTGTTCTATTAGCAATTCGAACATAGCAATTTTCTTTACAGGGATTAATAGTAGAAAATAAACTTGAGTCTCCAGTCATATGGTCAGATGCTCTAGAATCAACTATCCAAACAGTTGGCCTTTTTCCTTTAACATTAAGAGCATGTGTGATATTACCTTTGTGTGCCACTGATCCAGTGGATATGATAAAGGAGGATGATTCAGTTTGCTGCTAAACGAACAGTTTGTGGAGTAATTCCAACTGCTCCTTGCTGAAGAGAGATGTGTCGGCGTTTTCAGGTTTTTCTTCAGTTGTGGCCAAGTGTCTACTGTTTTTGCGAGTAGCTGACTTGGCAGCATCGGGTTTACCATGTAAGTCCCAACACTGGTCCTTTGTGTGACCTAGTTTGTGACAATGATCACATTTTGGTCTATCCTTTTTCTGCTTTCCATTGTTGAAGAGTGGCTGTCCTCCACGGGCCACCATTGCAGATGCTTCAAAATTGTTGGTCATGCCTTGTTTTCCCATCATGATCTTCTTTCGACTCTCCTCACGTTTGACTTCAGCAAATGCTTCACGAAGACTTGGAAGAGGGCTTTTTGATAGTCCATCCACGAACATCATCTAAATTTTTATTCAAGCCGATTAAGAATTTGTATAGACGGGCTTCTTAAACAATCTTCTTGTGATATATGGCATCGTCAGGGCACTTCCACTTGTATTCTCTGAACATATCTAATTGTTGCCAATAACGATTAAGAATATTGAAGTACTGAGTGACGTTGAGATCACCTTGTCGTTGATCATGAAGTACACACTCAATCTCAAACAGTTAAGACTTATTTTCGACATGCAAGTATGCCTCCTTAGCAACGTCCTAGATTTCTGCTACCATTTCGTATAGGAGAATTTTTTCATATCTCATTTGTCATGGAGTTGATAAGCCACGACTTAACAAGATTATTTTCCATCTTCCATGTTCGATAGGTTGAATCTTCCTTCTTTGGCTGGACTGCTTCACCAGTAAGGTATTCATCTCTCCCTTTACCGGTAATGAAAATAAAAACTGACTGGGACCAGGCAAGATAATTCTGCCCATTAAGTTTATGGCCGGTGATGACCAAGGATGAGTGATCAATAGCAGCTGGCTGATTGACAGGACCTGGGATGCTTGCTGTTGATGAGAGTCCCTTCTCAGCGGCCATTGAAATATTTTTTGCGGGGACTGTATGAACCTTTTTGGACTGTACGGACTACACGGTGTGTACAGACTTGTACAGGGAAAATGTACGGACTTGATGCGCAGTGAGCGCGAGTGCTTGTACGGACAACGGTTCTAGGGTTAGCAGAACAAAAATGCCCTAGGATTTTAATCCGAGACTAAAGAAATGGCTCTGATGCCATGTAAATTTTTTTTATGAATGATGAATAATTGTCTCTATTTCATTTCTGGAATAGCATACATATATACAGGAGAACAGAAACAACTTTGCCCACAAATAAGGAAGGTTAACAACTAACGTAATCAGAAAGATAGTGAATTTGACTAATTGCAATCAATCACTCCTAATAAGATTTGGTCAAATATAACTAGAATAACTTATTTCCTAAAGAAGAGGAGGAAAATCAGGAAACTAATAAAACAAAGAGAAAAATAAGGTCTATCATAATTCTACACAATTATTTACAGAAAAATGGTGGAATGTGACAGGATCTACGACTTCCTGACCGGGCTAAACAAAGAGTTGGATGACGTTTGTGGGCGCCTACTGGGGATCAAACCATTACCACAAATAGAGATCTTCGCTGAGGTATGAAGAGGGGAGAGTCGATGCCGAGTAATGCTCGGTGGGTCCAGCATTCCCATATTGGAGAACTCGGGATTGGTGGCTAGAAGTGTGGAACCACGCAGTGATCGTGATGGAAATAAGGGCAATGACTCAAAGGATACAAGAAGTGGTGTGAGCACTGTCACAAGCCCTACCATACCAAGGAGATGTGCTGGAAAATACATGGCAGGCCAACAAATTGGACTCCTAACCGATCCCGTAATCGTGAGGGAAAAGGACTTCAAGTTGCCGCTGAGACTAATTTAGAAAAACAACCAGAACCCACAAGCCTTTTTTCAAAAGAACAGCTAGAACAACTCAGACAAATGTTATCTATCTCTCAGTCCTCTTCCACGTCACTTATGGCACAAAAAGGTACCAATCTAACCGCATTTGGTGGCCTAACAGAAAAAGGTGATCCTTGGATCATAGACTCAGGAGCGACAGATCATATGACAGGGTGTGAGAAGATATTTACTTCCTATGTTCCTAGCCCTGGTAATCATAAAGTCAAGGTTGCGGATGGGTTGTTTTTTGTTGTTGCGAGAATGGGAACTGTTAATCTAAACTCTAAATTTACTCTTAAAAACGTTCATGTGCCTGGCCTCTCCTGTAATCTGTTGTCAATTAGCAAAATTGCTAAAGATTTGCATTGTGTAGTTAATTTCTTTCCCTCTATGTGTGTTTTCCAGAATCAGATCTCGGGGAGGAGGATTGGCAGTGTTAAAGAGATTGAAGGACTGTACTATTTCAAGTATAATGCGTCTGTGAGTGGACATGTTCAACAGACTGTAGGAAATCTTTCTTTGTCTAGAAGACAAAAAATAATGTTTCTACATGATAGGCTAGGGCATCCGAGCGTTGTTTATTTGAGACACTTATTTCCTATATTATTCCATAAAGATGATTTATTTCAGTGTGAAATTTGCCAATTAGCAAAACACAAATGTGTTCCTTTTCCTCCTCAACCTCATCATGCTTCCACGCCTTTTGTGTTAGTTCACAGTGATATTTGGGGTCCATCATGTGTCTCAAGTGTTACCACTAAAAGATGGTTTATTACTTTTACGGATGACCACACTTGTGTTTGTTAGGTGTATATTTTAAAAGAAAAATCTGAAGTAGAAAGTGTTCCAAAGTTTTCATACAATGATCAAAACCCAATACAATGAAAATATTAAAATACTTCGTACCGATAATGGTACAGAATATTTTAATTCCATTCTTGGGAATTTTCTTATAAAAAATGGAATTATACATCATAGTTCTTGCGTGAATACACCACAACAAAATGGTGTTTCTGAAAGAAAAAATCGCCATCTTCTAGAGGTAGCACGTTCTTTATTGTTCACAACAAATGTCCCTAAGCATTTTTGGGGGGATGCAATTTTAACAGTTTGTTACTTGATCAATCGGATGCCATCTCGCGTCTTAAAATTCCAAACTCCCTTAGATTGCCTTTCAAGATCTTATCCTGACTCACGGTTCCTTTCAAACTTGGATTTAAAAATATTTGGGTGCACGGCTTTTGTTCACAATCTTGACCCGATTGGCACTAAACTTGATCCTCGCTCCCATAAGTGTATATTTCTCGGTTATTCATCGACTCAGAAAGGATATCGTTGTTACTCTCCAGATAAACAAAAGTACTTTGTCTCTAGAGATGTCACATTCTTTGAATCTCAACCTTTTTTTAGTAAAAATTCGGCTCAAGGGGAGACCTTCCATGATTTCCTCTCTGAATCAGGGACCAAATCTCCACCAAATCTTTGGGAATATTTTTGGAATTCTCCCCTGATTCTCTCCCATCCGTTTCCTTCCAAGATTCGGGAAATCTGATCTCTCCACAACTCGATTATGTCAATCCACCCTTGGCAGATCCCGCAAACCTGATACTTCTTGCCACGTCATTCCCTACATCTCCAAATCTCACCAATCCGGCCCTTTCTGTTTTTGATAATTCAAAACCTGTGTTTATCCCAACCGAATCTCACTCGAATTCTAAGCCTAGTTTTCAGGATAGTCAAATGACAGGTGGAGATAAATTACGGCCGTTTGACATTACCTACTCACGGAGGCAACGTCCAACATATAAAACAGGACCTGATATCTCTCATAAACATAGCCATGAATCTAATCTAAAATCTGGTCTAGAACCGAATATGTCTCACCTAAGTGATGATCCAGTGCAACCACCAGAACCAGATGTTCCTCATAAACCTAATCTGGGTATCTCAAAGAAACCTAATTCAGAATTTACAGATCCAATTGCAATCAAAAAGGGGGTTCGGTCCTGTACAAAACATCCATTATCAAATTTTGTCACTACTCTCATCTATCAAGACCTGTTCAGACGCTTGTTTCTAGCCTTGCAAGTGAAGAAATTCCAAAGAATATACAGGAAGCATGGGAGAATCCTAAATGGAGAAAAGCTATCAAAGTAGAAATGGAAACCCTTGAAAAAAATGGAACGTGGGAGATCGTGAAGAAGCCAGAATAGAAGGTCCCTGTGGGCTGCAAATGGGTCTTCTCCATCAAGTATAGGGCAGATGGATTAATTGAAAGGTATAAGGCGCGATTAGTTGAAAGGGGTTACACTCAGACGTATGGCGTCGACTATCAAGAAACCTTTGCGCTAGTGGCAAAGTTGAATACAGAGTGGTACTATCCCTTGCTGCAAACCTGGACTGGCCCCTGCAACAATTGGACGTAAAGAACGCCTTCTTAAACGGAGACTTGGAAGAAGAGGTCTATATGGAGTTGCCCCCGGGATTCAATGAGAAAGGAGAAAATGGGATGGTTTGCCGGCTGAAGAAATCCTTATATGGCTTAAAGCAATTTCCAAGAGCCTGGTTTGACCAATTTACTAAGGTAATTCGAAGTCACAAGTAGGCTCAAGCAGATCATGCCCTGTTCTACAAACATCAAGGTGGTAAGACCACCATACTCATCGTTTAGGTTGACGACATAATATTAACAAGGAATGACACAGTGGAGATGGAAAACTTGAAGGAAAAACTTGCAGTCGAATTTGAGATGAAGAACCTTGGGAACTTGAGGTATTTTCTAGGCATGGCAGTAGCAAGAAACAAGTCTGGAATCTCTATGTCACAACGGAAGTATGTTTTGGACCTCTTGAATGAAACTGGGATGTTGGGGTGTAAACCAGTGGAAACCCTGGTGGAAGCAAATGTGAAACTCGATATTAAGGCAACAGATAGTCTGGTGGATCGACGATGATATCAACGGTTAGTGGGAAGACTAATTTATCTTTCACATACAAGGCCCGACATTGCCTTCGCCGTAAGTTGCGTAAGTCAATTCATGCAATGTCCAACAGAAGCACACATGGAGGCGGTCTACAGAATTTTGAGATATCTGAAAGGTACACTTGGTCGCGGTTTATTCTTTGGCAAATCTGAGGAAAGAGGTGTGGAAGTATATACAGATGCTGATTGGGCAGGAGCTGTGGAGGATAGAAGGTCAACCTTAGGATATAGTGCATTTGTGTGGGGGAATTTGGTAACTTAGAGGAGTAAGAAGCAGTCAGTGGTTGCACGAAGCAGTGCTGAAGTTGAACTGAGATCAGTGGCACACGGGATCTGTGAGGTTCTTTGGCTGAAAATCTTACTGGAAGAACTAAAAGTGGAGGTTCTTTGGCTGAAAATCTTACTGGAAGAACTAAAAGTGGAAGTGAAGATGACTCTGAAGATATATTATGGCAACAAGGCTGCGATCAATATCTCACCCAACCCGGTTCAACATGATAGGACCAAACATGTGGAGGTGGATAGACATTTTATTAAGGAGAAGATTGAGGATGGAACAGCCTGCATGGTTTATATACCTACTTCTGAACAGGTGGCTGATGTACTTACCAAAGGAGTTTCAAGACCCTTATTTGAAAAATTTGTAGACAAGTTGGGTATGTTCAATTTGTACAGCCCAACTTGAGGGGGAGTGTTATCATGTCTAATTCAGTCTTTTTACTGTTATTTTATTTTTTAGTTAGTTGGTTAGAAGACAAGCAGGTGTAACCGATCCTAGATTCCTGATATTTAGGTTAGTTAGTTGAGATCTATTCCCATCTGCCGAGGAAGCAAAATAAAAGGCAAAGGCTAGACTTTGTATTTTGAGTTCCTTCGGAGTTTAATAAAAGAAGTGCAGTGCGATTGAATTGACTCTCTTCTCTAGTTTGTTCTTCATTTATATATATGCGAACATTTATTTGGCGTTGTTCTTTTCTTTTTCTTTTATTGAACTTTGGAAGTTTTCTTTTATTAGACTTGTTTCATGTCGAGAAAATGCCAGAAGTGACTAATACGTTGTTGGTGGATGCATATGGAGCTGCAGAAGAGAGAATGGGAAACTGCCCAGTTTGTCGCAAGGTTTTTCATACCAAGGATTTCGAGCATGTGCTTGACTTAGTTGGCTCTCTTCCGTCCCAATTGGTATCTCATCTGACTCATTTTATTACGTACTAAATCATGCGTACGTGAATGATGAGTATGCGCTTGATATGTCCTCCATTATTTACTACGTGATTGTTTGTTTTTGCTTTTATGGGATTTAGAGTTCTGATGAAAAGGAAGTTGAAGACCGGCAGACCCTCCTTGATTCTGATTCTGAGAACATTAGAAGACAGAAATATGAGGCCACATTGAAATTACAGCAAGAAAACAGTGGTCTAATCGAACCCAAAAGAGATGTTCGCGTTTTACCTGGTATGTATCTTCCACAGCCAGTTACAGCGCCTGCCGATGTAGCAACCAGAGAATCCAATGAGCAGCAACAGAGAGATGTCACGTTGGCCTCTGAAATGCATGCCAGTTCTTCTCAGAGACATAACAACAGCCAACACAGGAACCCTGGCCCGAGAAAGAAAAGAGTACATAATTCAAGAAAACCAGTTACACAGTGGATTCGGAAAGAAAATGGCTCAGCAGGATGAGCTTTTTGATTGTGGTTCTTGGGGCAGCTTTTTTTTTAGTCCTTCCCCATCTGTAATTGCTATGGTTGTGAAGGATAATATATGAACAAAAAGCATAGACAGAAATAATAAAAGAAAAAAGAAAGAAAGAAAGACAACTTATTTCAATTCTACGTTTGTTGCTGAGCTTGTAGAGGCAAGCGTGGCTGGCTGTCCGCATCATGTATTTCTTCTAATCGAATTTCCAGGTACGGAATCCAATAAATTTGGGATCACAACGTTGTTTAGTTCATTTTATAATATTACCAAGTGTACATGAAAGGATGGTAGATATAGTAATAGTTATTCTTATTATTATTATTAATGCAATACAACGTTTTATCAATGGGTTTAAAGTGATTTGGAGGGATGCCTAGAAGAGTTGACCTTTCCATTTATGCCACTAGATATTGGAGCTCCATGTTTGTGCCCCTCAAATGGACTCATCAGAGGGCAACAAATACGTATTGCTAGAATTCACTTGTTTGTGAGGAATGTCATCCACATGATTACCACCAGTGATCTATTAGATGCCGTAGAAAGGTTGTCTCTGCTCACCATTGCCTCTGGTCTCTAGTAGATTTATTATTATTATTTTAATTTTTTGTTATAGTTTACCAGATAATGTAAAATTTTAAAGAAAATTAGTCAGTTGTTGCCGGTCGTTAATCATCTGTTAGTGATACGGTAGATTATTTTTTTAAATTCATCCAATTATTTTCCAATTTCAACACATAATAATTGGTCGACTTTAAATCTGATGTTGGTCTTTGAGAAAATTAAAAGCCTTATGCTACTTATAATAGGAGTTTATAGCTTTACATCACTAATATTCTTAAAATTAATTATTTATTTATTTAAACAAAGCAATTTGGTAAAGTATAGAGTTCATATTACCCCTACCCCTAACTCTATCCCTAATCCATCCCGAAAATCCCCAATTTCCTATTGTCCAAGCACCTCATCGAAAAAAAATGGAAAACAAATCAAACAACTAATTTCTACTATTTTCTAACAACAAATCCAACAATTTCACAAAATCTAAATCCAAAACCTAATATTAAAATCATTGGAAGAAGGGAGGTAGAGACACTGAGAGGTAACCGGAGGACGCATATTCTCACTTTTTGTATGATATAGATATAGATTAGATACAGATACAAGTATGCAAGAAATAAAAGCAAAAAAAAAAAGTCAAAGTTTATTTATCTTATAATCCAGTGACAAATAAAGCCAGCTTTACATGCATGCAAAAGCACTAATATTGAAGACATTATCAGAACACTAAATCATATTAGCCCGATAACATATCATTTCCCAAGGTTTAGGGACTGCAAGAACGAGTATAATTAAACTGCCCCCATGCACTCTGAAATTTTTGTCAATGTTATGTTGGAACTCAAACTTTCAAAGTTTGGCCCTTCATTGAAAAAGGAAATTAATGAACAACAATTAGAGTAAAAAATTTAAGTGTGAAACTTTTGTTAGGATCGTTCAGGGTTGAGTTTATTACCAACCACTCCTTCAAAGAAGAAAAAGAAGAAGTTTATTACCAACCACAGAAAAGTTTGGGTGTATTTGTGCAAAAAACTTGTGACATTTCCATCCATCAGTTGGCATCCGCTAGCTATTAGGCAGCAGATTTCAAAATTTAAAGTTAGAATTTTATTAGCTAAAATCGAAAGTTCAGAATCCGTTTCGTAAAATTTCGAAAAAGTTAAGGTGCACCTGCAATCAACCGTTGGTTTTCAGGGCTCATGGTTTCGAAAGTTTCTTGTTGTTGCCAATAAATGAAGCTGGAAACCTTCATCTGCAACGCAGGCAGGTTTTTCTTAGTCAGCTTTTGTGAATGCATTAATTTTTTTTAAAAAAGACGGGAGTATGTGGACAAAATTACAACATAAAATGAAAAGGACTTGGTCAATATTATGAATTATTGCCTGTATTCGGCAAATGAACATAACAAGTGTGTTTCAGATTATATATACACACACACACACACTAAGTGAAACCTGCTACGGGTGGTGCCATTTTGACCACCTAGTTCACATTAAAGATGGACCACATTGAGCAGAAAAGAAAAAAAGAATATTCAGAGATCACAGAATAGCTTATCATATCACAGTTACGACAACGTTTTATGGACATCCGAGAGCGCTTTAAGAAAGCATGAAACATTACTCGAAGGAATATGGATCTAGAAAGTAGACATGTCACGTCTTGTGGGAACAAATTTTGAGCAATCATATAAATCATAATTTAAAGATAAGATGGTCCCGATTTCTACGCACATTATTTGATCACAAGTACTTGTCAAACTTGACCTGTTTCACATACAAATATAACTCAAAAAGAATATTATTAATCATAATAATTAGGAAGGACGATGGGGAGCAACATGGGAATTAATAAATGTCAACTCGAATATTCACAATTGCTTTCTCAACAAGAGGAAAACAAACGACTTTTTCAAATGAATAATGCATCTCCCATTGTTCGAGAAGATGTTTCCAAAGTTTCTATTACTTATCAAAAGATAGACTCACATTTATTAGACTGTTTGAAAAATACAGTTTAAATTACAAGTTATAGTTTAAACTAAGTTTGTTACGGTCTTTTTTCATAAAATTTTAAAACATACTTAATTTAAATTGCAAGTTGTAGTTTGAAACAGCCTATATATATATATATATATGTCACAAAATATTCAATATTATGTTTCTTAGTTCTTGTAAGAGGATTCAAACTGGTTTTGAATATATTCTAATTAGTGCAAAAGAACTTTGAGAGAGAGAGAGAAAGAAAAGGTGTATATACGTCAATTTTTCTTGACCCAACAATGGTGATCATGCGTTGACAACTTATGAGGTAGCCTTTGAGAAATATGGGTCACTATTTAGGTCATTGTCTTTCTCTGTCTTGCAATTTTGCATAAATGGTCTTCGCCACTCCAATAACTCGTTGTGGGTGTAACAAAGATGTGTCTCAATAAACAACAAATTCAAGATTTTTTTTTAACAAAAAATTGTTACTACTCAGAGTTTTTCGTCAGTTTTGTGCTGGGAAACGGTTCATTGAAACGGCCAAGCACACACAGCAAAGCCCAGGTAGCCATTAAACAGTGCTCTTTACAAGAATGACACAAAATTTTTAAGTTTGGATTGATTTATGCCATATAAAAAACTATTTATAATAAATGCCACTGCGATGTCATCATTTTATATTTGAGAATCCTTGAAATACTGGCTAATGTCTGTAATATACCTCAAAATATCAGAACAAATCGTCTTTGAGCGATAATTTAGTCTTTATCATTCAGACAAATAGCAGAAAACAAAAGTTTTTCCACCCGACAATAGAAAACACCTGAGAGAAATTATATGTTATGCCATATTTTTAAAAATTATGTTTATTTACACCATATTTAGAAAAATTTATGCCATACAATCATTTATATTTTATGTTAGGTTGTGGTATAAATAAATATATGTGGCATTTATAAAAAGTAACCCTTGAAATATGGCATTTATGAAAATTTCCAAACACCCCCAAATCCCAATCAAACCAGAAAGCACAAATAAGCTAACAGACCAAGGGTTATCTTCGTTCAAAACCAAAAGCAGGAAATATATTTTCGTCAACAAAACCCAAGTTTATGGTTCTAAGAAGAATAAACGGTACCGTAGCATAATATGTAGCGAAAGGTAGACATTGTAGAGGAATGTCCTTGAACTGGTAGAATTATATTAGGGTCCAAGATTAAGTCATGAACTATATGAAGTTACGAATTAGAAGCCTAATTCTATTACCGAAAGCCAATAAAATTGTAGACGGAAAAATAAGAAAAAAAATAAACACATAAAATTAATATTGATTTGCTGTCGATGTAAGCGTTACATTCACTTTTAACTGTTGCAAATTTATTATAATGAATAAAAAGGTTACAAAAGAACAAGAGAAAATCGCACACTAGTTTCAACTCTTTTGGTGTTTTCTCTTATATCACTCTAATCTAACCCTAATTCGATGTCCGCCTTTATACATAAAAAACCCTAGGGCAATCGAATTTTACAAGTATGAAATCTTTAAACTATCCTTAATGAAATTTTACATAAGGCCAAAATTAAGTTTTATAACTTAACATGAATTACGCATGCTTTTTTTACGAGAAATTATAATAAATAGGCTAAAATTTGTAAGCTTTGGACCAAAATTTGTAAGCTTTTGGAAATAAATAGCTAATTTTACAAACAATTAGGAATAATAGACCATTTTAACTTTTAAACTTTTTTTTGTTTTTCTATTTCGCCCTTAGATTTTTTTTTTCTTTTTTCTCTAATTCTTTCTCTCTTCTTTCCATCTCCTTCCTCTCTTTTCCTCTCTCGATGGCTCTGCTGTCTCTCTCTCAGTCGCTGACATTGTTCCCCTTCCTGGATTGTGAAAGTCGTCGTCCTCAATCTATTCTTCTCCTCTCTCTCCCTCACAAAGCCGGCGTTTCTTCCTCGTTTGATCGTGAATGCTGTCGTGCTCTCTCTGACGCTCAGAAGATCGCGAGGCTTCACCGTTGAGGCGCTAGACAGTAGACTGACTCTTTGGCGGCGATGGCTGGCCCGGATAGGCTATGAACGGTTCTCGAGCTCATTGATAAACGTACGCAGGGCTTGGAAATTGCCTCCTCCACTTTTGTATATGCTGTTGTTGATGACGAGGTTTGGAGAAGAAACGGAGAGGGAGCAGTACTGGGAAAAAAAACTGTCTTAAATTTTTATTCTATTATTCTTTTAGCTTATTTCACTCATTGACCTTTCTCATATCTCAAGTGTCATAAATTATTGAGATATTTATGCCTATTGCTGTCTAATAAGACACTTTGACACTTACAAATAAACTTTTACATTATATGTTATTCATAAAAATCACTAATAAAATTATAAAAAAAATGACTTGTGGCATTTTCTAAAGAGTTTTTTTCTATGTGGCATATGTCAATGAACACTTCAAAAAAGTATTTGTAAATCTCCCTAAATTATTTGGCTTCTATTTCAAGAACAAATGGGCTAAAGGAGTCTGTAATTGACATATATTTTTTTTTTTCAAAATGAATAGGTTAAATAATAAGGGAGAAAGAGGCAAAAAAAAAAAAAAAACTAATTCAATTTTTGAAACTTTTTTTACATAAATTTATATTTTAAATAATTACCGTACTCTCCATGGGTCGACTCCGGATTAGTCGGATAAACCTTATGGGAGTTGAGGGGCCCTTTATATAAAGGGTTCATGCCTCCCGTAGTGGGCTCTAGAAACCCGGCAGTGTGGATCACCACCACAAAAAAAAAAAAAAAAAAAATTACCAGTAAACTATTTACTTCAAAATTATTTAGAATCTACTATTTACTTAAAAAAAATAAAAAATTACAATTTTATTGTAATTTCCAAGATGTAATAACATATTTTTTCTTTTTGAGTATGGTAATTTCGCTAATTTTCATTAACTTGTAGGACTGTCCATTGTTCTTTTAAAATTGTTGCTTTGGTAAGAGTCTTCATTCTATTATTTGCGCCATCTACTTTGTTAAAATGTAATATAATTGATTGAAATAGAAGATTACACATTATTTTTTTGAGTTGAAAAACAAGATTTGATATTAGGAGTTTAAGTTGTATATTTACCTATTAGAACGGTGTTTTACTTTTATAAGAATTTAATTTTGAATTAATTAAGATTATATATTTATCTCTCTGATTATCTAGAATTTAGTTAACTTTTATGTTATTATTTCAATTTCTATATGGACATTAATTTCTTTGTCTTTGAGTTTTTACTATTCTTTTGAATCTTTTGTTTTTTCTCTAAAGGCTCTATTTTCTCTTTTGTCATCGTCCATTGGAAGAGAATGAAGAAGAAGAAGAAGACGACATTGGAGGTCACGCCAATTCGTTGGAAAGGAATTACTTTTTGTTTGCACTATTGCCTAGTTGACCCATTTCTTGCTTCTAATGAGAAAAGGATGTTCCCCTTAATTTTTGGATTGTGTGTCATTATGAATGCTCCATGCTACAATAAATGCTGGAATAATCTTTGCATGAAAAACCATTAGATTTTCACATTACCAAACACCAAACATAATCAAACCAAATCGTACTGTTAACTTTTTCCGTAAATTCACACACATGTACACATTCAACAATGCAATACCACATTGGTGTAGCGAAACATCACACGTTAATAGAGAATAGATCTTAATAATTAAGATCTACTTTTAATTAATAGTACTGCTCTACACTCATAGTGTCTCCGAGTATTTTTCCCCACAAATTTTTGTGTGTCATCACAATGTAGTACTAACCAAAGACACGTAGCATGACTCAATTGATCATGTGAATATGTAATAAATTTGACTAGCACACCCTAGCTACAATGGATTGGAGACCAAACTTTAATGTGAATTTCTTTTTCGCCGTATTTATCCATTAATTCATATATACACGCAAAAATTTACATACAAATGTCTATTCCATGCTTGCAAAAGCACTATTAAGTTGTTAAAAAAAGATTAAAAACATTATAGTTGCTTCGTTTGGAAAGCACGTTGGAGAAATAAGTTCAGTTTACGACAGTGTAAAGCTCTCACATGCTATTGTAGTTTATTATAATATAAAGTTCTCACATGCTATTGTGTTTAAGTTTTAACTTCAAGTTCTAACTGATTTTCTAACCGAACCCAATAATTAGTTTTGAGCAGCACTACCACAAAAAGCACCATTGACGATACATGCACCATGTAAATCACACTATAATTTTTTTTAAAATAAATCATCGTTTTTAACTTTCCACAAATAAATCATCAATTCTAACGAGATAAACCACCCTGGAATTTTGTAGTAACAATTTTTTTTTTTTTTTTGAACTTTTCCCACTTTTGATTTTCGTCGACAAAAACAAAGCCCATTATTTCCAAAAAGTGAGGCTCTATTGAAACATAATTATGAGTTAAAAAAAGTACTTTTGGAAATTGAGATGATCGTCCAATGTCTTGTGAAAGATGATAGATAATTTATAATTTGCATTGGGAATTGTGAATTTTTTGTTGTTGCTCATGATACAGTCGCTTTTCATTCTCTGCATCTCTATAAATACAAACATATAAATGCGCACACATTACGTACAGCTAGGTATCTCTCTTTCTGTATTAATTTCATAAAAAGTTGACAACTTTACCATCCACCGGGGACAAGATCACAAAGGCAGCATGTGAACTGGTATCTCAAATACCGACTGTTCAGGGAGATGGACAAGTTCATTTAAGGATAGTGCTCATTGATGAACAAAAGTACCTATATATAACCAACTATATAATGTGTCTGCATAAAAATGTATATATTTATAGGAATTTGCTTCTATCTATTTAGATGGAAGCTTTATTTACTATGTGGCAAGTTTTTAGCCACTGAAAATTGGGGTTAGTTAGAAGTAAACAATCCCACACGGTCCTTGTTATAGGAGTCTAAGCTGTCTGAAACAGTATAGCTCATCAGGAATTGTTTGTGGAAGGAATAAAAGATCGGGCATAATTGGGCCAATATATATCTAATAAAGTGTCTGTTGTGTAATTTGCTATATACGGCTATAAAACAACAGACAATGATATAACTTTCTTAATAAAAATATATATATTTATAGGAATTTGCTTCTATCCATTCGGGTGGAAGCTTAATCTACTATGTGGCAAGCTGTTGGCCATTGAAAATTGGGTTAGTTAGAAATAAGCAATCCACATGGGCTTTGTTATGTGAGCATAAGCTGTCTGAAACAGTATAGCTCATCGGTTATTGCTTGGGGAAAGAATAATATGATTGGGCACCATTGACTCAATATATATCTAATTAAGTGTTTGTTGTGTAGTTTGCTATATATGGCTGCAAAACAACAGACAACGACCTAACTTTCTTGATAAGAATATATATATTTATAGGAATTTGATTTCATCCATTTGGATGGATGCTTCATCTACTATGTGGCATGTTGTTAGCTGCTGAAAATTGGGGTTTGTTAGAAGTGAACAATCCCACATGAGCCTTGTTATGGGAGTCTAAGCTGTCTAAAACAACATAGCTCATTGGGTATTGCTTGTGGAAGGAATAATATGATTGGGCACAATTGAGTCAATATATATCTAATTAAGTGTTTGGTGTGTAATTTGCAATATACGGCTGTAAAACACTAGACAACGATGTAACTTTCTTAATAAAAATGTATATATCCATAGGAATTTGCTTCTATCCATTTAGATGGAAGCTTCATCTACTATGTGGCATGTTGTTTGCCACTGAAAATTGGGATTAGTTGGAAGTAAACAATCATACATGGGCCTTGTGATGGGAGTCTAAGCTGTCTGAAAATATATAGCTCACCAGGTATTGTTTGTGGAAGGAATAATATAATTGGGCACAATTGAGTCAATATATATCTAATTAAGTGTTTGTTGTGAAATTTACTATATACGGCTGTAAAATAACAGACAACAACATAACTTTCTTAATAAAAATGTATATATTTATAGGAATTTGCTTCTATCCATTCGGATGGAAGCTTCATCTACTATGTGGCATGTTGTTAGCCACCAAAATTTGGGGTTAGTTAGAAGTAGACAATCCCACATGGGCCTTGTTATGGGAGTCAAAGCTATCTGAAACAGTATAGCTCACTGGGTATAGCTTGTGGAAGGAATAATATAATTGGGTACTATTAAGTCAATATATATATATATATATATATATATATCTAATTAAGTGTTTGTTGTATAATTTGCTATATACGGCTCTAAAACAACCAACAACAAGGTAGCTTTCTTAATAAAAATTTATATATTTAGAGGAATTTGCTTCTATTCATTCGGCTTCTATGTGACAATGTTGTTAGCCACTAAAAATTGGGGCTAGTTAGAAGCAAACAATCCCAGATGGGCTTTGTTATAGGAGTCTAAGCTGTCTGAAACAATATAGCTCACCGAGCATTGCTTGTAGAAGGAATAATATGATTGGACACAATCAAGTTAATAAATATCTAATTAACTGTCTGTTGTGTAATTTGTGATATACGGCTGTAAAACAACAAACAACTACGTAACTTTCTTAATAAAAATGTATATTTTTATTGGAATTTGCATCTTTCCATTCGGATGGAAGTTTCATCTACTATGTGACATGTTGTTAGCCACTAAAAATTAGGGTTAGTTAGAAGTAAACAATCCCACAAGGGCCTTATGATGGGAGTCTAAGCTATCTGAAACAGTATAGCTCATTGGGTATGGCTTATGGAAGGAATAATATGATTAGGCACAATTGAGTCAATATATATCTAATTAAGTGTCTGTTGTATAATTTTCGATATATGGCCATAAAACAACAAACAACGAAGCAAATTTTTTTTGAAAAATGTATATATTTCAAGGAATTTGCTTCTATCCATTCAGATGGAAATTTCATCTACTACGTGGCATGTTGTTAGTCATTGAAAATTAGGGTTAATTAGAAGTAAACAATCCCACATGGGCTTTGTTATGGGAGTCTATAAGAATTTGCTCTATCCAATTGAATGGAAGCTTCATCTTCTATGTGGCATGTTGTTAGCCACTAAAAATTAGGGTTAGTTAGAAGTAAAAAATCCCGCAAGAGCCTTGTAATAGCAGTTTAAGTTGTCTAAAACAGTATAGCTCAACTGGTATTGCTTGGAGGATGAATAAAATGATTAGGCACAATTCAGTCAATATATATCTAATTAAGTGCATGTTGTGCAATTTGCTATATGCGGCTATAAAACAATAGAAACGACGTAGCTTTCTTAATAAAAAAGTATATATTTATAGCAATTGACTTTTATCCATTCAGATGGGAGCATCATCTACTATGTGACATGTTGTTAGCCATTAAAAATTGGGGTTAGTTAGAAGTGAACAATCCCACATGAGCCTTGTTATGGGATTCTAAGCTGTCCAAAACAGCATAGCTGATCGGGTATTGCTTGTGGAAGGAATAATATGATTGGGCACAATTGAGTCAATATATATATATTTAAGTGTTTGTTGTGCAATATGCTATATACGGCAGTAAAACAACAGACAATGACATAACTTTCTTAATAAAAATGTATATATTTATAGCAATTTGCTTCTATTCGTTCAGATGGAAGCTACATCTACTATATGATATGTTGTTTGCTACTGAAAATTGGGGTTAGTTAGAAGTAAACAATCCTACATAGGCCTTGTAATTGGAGTTTAAGACGTCTAAAACAATATAGCTCATCAAGTATTGCTTGTGGAAGGAATAATATGATTGGGCACAATTGAGTCAATATATCTAATTAACTGTTTGTCGTGCAATTAGCTACATTCAGCTGCAAGAATATAGACAATGATGCAACTTTCTTAATAAAAATGTATATATTTAAAGGAATTGGCTTCTATCCATTCAGATGGAAGCTTTATCTACTATGTGGCATGTTATTAGTCACTAAAAATTAGGGTTAGTAAGAAGTAAACAATCCCTAATGGGCCATGTAATGGGAGTTTAAGCTGTTTGAAACAGTATTGCTGACCAAGTATTGCTTGTGGAAGGAATAATATGATTGGGCACAATCGAGTCAATATGTATCCAATTAAGTGTTTGTCGTGTAATTTGCTATACACAGTTGTAAAACAACAGACAACGACGTAGCTTTCTTAATAAAAATGTATATATTTATAAGAATTTGCTTCTATCCCTTCGGATGGATGCTTCATCTACTACATGGCATGTTGTTAGCCACTGAAAATTGGGGTTAGTTTGAAGTAAACAATCCCACATGGGCCCTGTTATGGTAGTCTAAGTTGCATGAAACAGTATAGCATATCTGCTATTGCTTGTGGAAGGTATAATATGATTAGGCACAATTGAGTCAACATATATCTAGTTAAGTGTTAGTCATGTAATTTGCTACATAAGGCTGCAAAGAAAGGGCAATGACGTAACTTTTTTTAAAACAATGTATATATTTATAGGAATTTGCTTTTATCCATTCGGATGGAAGCTTAATCTACTATGTGGCATGTTGTTAGCCATTGAAATTTAGGTTTAGTTAGAAGTAAACAATCCCACAAGGGCCTTGTAATGGGAGTCTAAGCTGTTTGAAATAGTATAGCTCCCCCAGTATTGCTTAGGGAGATGAACAATATGATTGGGCACAATTGAGTCTATACATATCTAATTATGTGTCTGTTGTGTAATTTGCTATATATGGCTATAAAACAACAGACAACGATGTAACTTTCTTAATAAAAATGTATATATTTATAATAATTTTGCTTCTATTCGTTCGAATGGATGCTTCATCACCTATGTGGCATGTTGTTGGCCACTGAAAATTAGGGTTAGTTAGAAGTAAACAATCCCACAAGGGCCTTGTAATGGGAGTCTAAGCTGTCTAAAACAGTATAGCTCAATTGGTATTGGTTAGGGGATGAATAATATAAATAGGCACAATGGAGTAAATATATATCTAATTAAGTGTCTGTTGTGTAATTTGCTATATACGATAGTAGAACAACAGAAAACGACGTAACTTGCTTAATCAAAATGTATATAATTATTGGAATTTGCTTCTAGCCATTCGGATGGGAGCTTCATCTTCTATGTGGCATGTTGTTAGCCAATGAAAATTGAGGTTAGTTAGAAGTGAACAATCCTACATGAGCCTTGTTATGGGAGTTTAAGCTATCTGAAATAGTATAGCTCATAGGGTATTTCTTGTGGAGGGAATAATATGATTGGGCACAATTGAGTCAATATATATAATTAAGTGTTTGTTACGTAATATGCTATTTACAGCTATAAAATAGTAGACAACGATGTAACTTTCTTAATAAAAATGTTTATATTTATAGGAATTTGCTTCTATTCATTCAGATGGAAGCTTCATCGATTATGTGACATTTTGTTTACCACTGAAAATTTTGGTTGGCTAGAAGTCAACAATCCCACAAGGGCCTTGTAACAGGAGTCTAAGCTATCTGAAATAGTATAGCTCACCAGGTATTGCTTGTGGAATGAATAATATGATTGGGCATAATTGAGTCAATACATATCTAAGTAAGTGTCTGTTATGTAATTTGCTATATGCGGTTGTAAAACAACAAAAAACATCATAACTTTCTTAATAAAAATGTATATATTTATAGGAATTTGCTTCTATCCATTCGGATGGAAGCTTCATCTACTATGTGGCCGGTTGATAGTCAATGAAAATTGGGGTTAGCTGAAGTAAACAATCCCACACGATCCTTGGTGTAGGAGTCTAAGCTGTTTGAAATAGTATAGCTCATCTGGTATTGTTTGTGTAAGGAGTAAAAAGATTGGGCACAATTGGGCCAACATATATCTAATTAGGTGTCTGTTGTGTAATTTGCTATATACGGCTATAAAACAACAGACAATGACATAACTTTCTTAATAAAAATGTATATATTTAAAGGAATTTGCTTCTATCCATTCGGATGGAAGCTTAATGTACTATGTGGCATGTTGTTAGCCACTGAAAATTGAGGTTAGTTAGAAGTAAACAATCCACATGGGCTTTATTATGGGAGTATAGGCTGTCTGAAACAGTATAGCTCATCGGATAATTTTCATGGAAGGAATAATATAGTTGGGCACAATTGAGTCAATATATATCTAATTAAGTGCCTGTTGTGTAATTTGCTATTTACGACTATAAAACAACAGACAACAACCAAACTTTCTTGATAAAAATGTATATATTTATAAGAATTTGGTTCTATCCATTGGGATGGATGCTTCATCTACTATGTGGCATGTTGTTAGCCATTGAAAATTGGGGTTAGTTAGAAGTGAACTATCCCACATGGACCTTGTTATGGGAGTCTAAGCTATCTAAAACAACATAGCTTATCAGGTATTGGTTATGGAAGTAATTATATGATTAGGCGCAATTGAATCAATATATATCTAATTAAGTGTTTGTTGTGCACTTTGCAAAATACGGTTGTAAAACAGTAGACAACAATGTAACTTTCTAAATAAAAATGTATATATTTATAGTAATTTGCTTCTATCCATTCATATGGAACCTTCATCTACCATGTGGCATGGCTTTTGCTTGTGGAAAGAATTATACGATTGGGCACAATTGAGTCAATATATATCTAATTAACTATTTGTCGTGTAATTAGCTACATTTGCCAGCAAAAAAACTGACAACGACGTAACTTTCTTAATAAAAATGTACATATTTAAAGGAACATTCTTCTATCCATTCGAATGGAAGCTTCATCTACTATGTGGCATGTTATTAATCACTAAAAATTAGGGTTAGTAAGAAGTAAACAATCCTAGACTGGCTTTGTAATGGGAGTTTAAGCTGTTTGAAACAATATTGCTCACCGAGTATTGGTTGTGGAAGGAATAATATGATTGGGCATAATTAAGTCAATATATATATCTAATTAAGTGTTTGTCATGTAATTTGCTCTATAAAGCCGTAAAACAACAGACAATGACATAACTTTCTTAATAAAAATGTATATATTTATTGGAATTTGATTCTATCCATTTTGATGGATGCTTCATCTACGACGTGGCATGTTGTTAGCCACTGAAAATTGGGGTTAGGTAGAAGTAAACAATCCCACATGGGCCTTGTTATGGGAGTCTAAGCTGTCTAAAGTAGTATAGCTTATCTGGTATTGCTTGTGGAAGGTATAATATGATTGGGCACAATTGAGTCAATGTATATTTAAGAAAGTGTTTGTTATGCAATTAGCTACATACGACTGCAAAAAAAAAAGACAACGACGTAACTTTCTTAATAAAAATGTATATATTTATAGGAATTTGCTTTTATCTATTCAGATGGAAGCATCATCTACTATGTGGCATGTTGTTAGCCACTGAAATTTGGGGTAAGTTAGAGGTAAACAATCCCACAAGGGCCTTGTAAGGGGAGTCTAACTTGTCTGAAATAGTATAGCTCCCCTAGTATTGCTTGACAGATGAATAATATGATTGGGCATAATTGAGTCTATATATATCTAATTAAGTGTATGTTGTGTAATTTGTTGGATACGGCTGTAAAACAACAGACAATGACGCAACGTTTATAATAAAAATGTATATATTTATAAGAATTTGCTTCTATCCATTCGAATGGAAGCTTTATCTACGATGTGGCATGTTGTTAGCCACTAAAAATTGCGGTTAGTTAGAAGTAAACAATCCCACAAGGGCCTTGTAATGGGAGTCTAAGCTGTCTAAAACAGTACAGCTAATTGGTATTGCATGGGGGATGAATTATATGAATAGGAACAATTGAGTCAATAAATATCTAATTAAGTGTTTGTTGTGTTATTTGCTATATACAACTGTAAAACAATTGAAAACGAAGTAACTTTCTTATTAAAAATGTATATATTTATAGGAATTTGCTTCTATCCATTCGGATGGGAGCTTCATCCACTATATGGCATGTTGTTAGCCACTAAAATTTGGGGTTACTTAGAAGTGAACAATTCCACATGAGCTTTGTTGTGGGAGTCTTTGCTCTCTAAAATAGTATAGCTCATCGGGTATTTCTTGTGGAAGGAATAAAAATGCATAAATTTCAAGGAATTTGGTTCTATGCCTATGAATGGAAGCTTCATCTACGATGTTGCATGTTGTTACCCACTAAAAATTAGGCTTAGTTACTAGTAAACAATCCCACATGGCTTTGTTATGGGAGTCTATGCTGTCTGAAGTGGCATAGCTCTCCAGGTATTGCTTGTGGAAGGTATAATATGATTGGACACAATTGAGTCAATATATATCTGATTAAGTGTTTGACGTGTAATTAGCTGCATACGACTGCAAAAAAACAAACAACGACGTAACTTTCTTAATAAAAATGTATATATTTATAGAAATTTATTTCTATGCATTCGGATGGGAGCTTCATCTACTATGTGGCAGGTTGTTAGCCACTGAAAATTGTGGTTAGTAAGAAGTGAACAATCCCACAAGGGCCTTGTTATAGGAGTCTAAACTGCTTAAAACAGTATAGCTTGCTGGTTATTACTTATGGAAGGAATAATATGATTCGGTACAATTAAGTCAATATAAATCTAATTAAATTTCTGTTGCTTAATTTCCAATATACGGCCTTAAAATAACAGACAACAATGTAACTTTATTATTAAAAATGTATATATTTATAGGAATTTGCTTATATTCATTTGGATGGAAGCTTCATCTACTATGTGGCATGTCGTTAACCAAAGAAATTCAGGGTTAGTTAAACGTAAACAATCCTACATGGGCCTTGTTATAGAAGTCTAAGCTTTCTAAAATAATATAGTTTAGCTAGTACTACTTGTGGAAGGATTAACATGATTTGGCCGAATTGAGTCAATCTGTAGATAATTAAGTGTTTGTTGTGTAATTTGTTACATAGGCTGAAAAAAAAAAGACAATGACGTAACTTTTTTTAAGAAAAATGTATTTGTTCATAGGAATTTACTTTTATCCATTCGGATGAAAGATTTATCTACTATTGGGCATGTTGTTAGCCACTAAAAATTAGGGTTAGTTAGAAGTAAATAATCCCACATAAGCCTTGTTATGGGAGTCTAAGCTGTCTAAAACAATATAGCTCACCAGAATTGATTGCAGAAGGAATAATTTGATTGGGCACAATTGAGTCAATATATGTCAAATTGAGTATCTGTTGTGTAATTTGCTATATACGGCTGTAAAACAATAGACAACAACATAACTGTCTTAATAAAAATGTATATATATTTATAGGAATTTGCTTTTACCCATTCGGATGGAAGCCTCATCTACCATATGACATGTTGTCAGCCTTTAAAAATTGGCTTTAGTTAGAAGTAAATGATTCTGCAAGGGCATTGTTATGGGAGTCTATGCTGTCTGAAACAGTATAGCTCACTGGGTATTACTTATGGAAGGAATAATATGATTGGGCACAATTAAGTCAATATATATCTAATTAAGTGTCTGTTTTGTAATTTCCAATGTACTGCCAACAAAAACAGACAAGAACCTAACTTTCTTAATAAAAATGTATATATTTAAAGGAATTTGCTTCTATCCATTCAGATGGAAGCTTCATATATTAGGTGGTATGAAGTTAGCAACGGAAAATTGGGGTTAGTTAAAAGTAAACAATCCCAAATTGGCCTTATTATGGGAGTTTAAGCTGTTTGAAATGGTATAGCTCACCGACTATTGCTTGTGGAAGGAATAATATAATTAGGCACAGTTGAGTCTATATATGTCTAATTAAGTGTTTGCCGTGTAATTTGCTATATACAGCTATAGTACAATGACAATGACGTAACTTTCTTAATAAAAATGTATATATTTATAGGAATTTGATTCTATCCATTTGAATGGATGCTTTTTCTACTACGTGGCATGTTGTTAGCCACTAGAAATTGGGGTTAGGTAGAAGTAAACAATCCCATAGGGGCCTTGTCATGATAGTCTAAGCTGTCGAAACAATATAGCTTATCTAGTATCGCTTGTGGAAGGTATAATATGATTGGGCACAATTTAGTCAATATATACTAATTAAGTGTTTGTAGTGTAATTAGCGACATACGACTGCAAAAAAAAGGACAACGACGTAACTTACTTAATAAAAATGTATATATTTATGGGAAATTGCTTCTATCCATTCGGATGGACGCTTCATCTACTATCTAGCATGTGGTCAGCCACTGAAAATTGGGGTTAATTATAAGTAAACAATCCCACAAGGGCCTTGTAATGGGAGTTAAAGGTGTTTGAAACATTATAGCTCATCCGGTATTGCTCGGGAATGAATAATATGATTGGGCACAATTGAGTCCATATATATCTAATTAGGTGTCTGTGGTATAATTTGCTATATACGGTTGTGAAACAACAGACAGCGATGTAACATTCTTATTAAAAATGTATATATTTATAGGAATTTCCTTCTATCCATTCGCATGGAAGCTTTATCTACTATGTGGCATGTTGTTAGCCACTAAAAATTGGGGTTAGTTAGAAGTAAACAATCGTGCATGGGCCTTGTCATGGGAGTCTAAGCTGTTTGAAAAAATATAGCTCTCTAGGTATTGCTTTTGGAAGGATAATATGATTGGGCACAATTGAGTCAATGCATATCTAATTAAGTGTCTGTTGTGTAATTTGCTATATACCGCTGTAAAACAACAGACAACGGCGTAATTTACTTAATAATTTTTTTTTATTTATAGGAATTTGCTTTTATCCATTCGGATGGAAGCTTCATCTACTACGTGGCATGTTGTTAGCCATTGAAAATTAGGGTTTGTTTGAAGTAAAAAATCCCACATGGGCCTTGTTATGGGAGTCTAAGCTGTCTGAAACATTATAGTTCACTAGATATTGCTTGTGGAAGGAATAATGTGATTAAGCACAATTGATTCAATATATATATAATTCAGTTTTTGTTGTGTAATCTCCTGTTTACGACTATAAAACAATAGACAATGATGTAACTTCATTAATAAAAATGTGTATATTTATAGGAATTTGCTTTTATCTATTCAAATGGAAGCTTCATATACTATATGGCACATTGTTTGGCATTAAAAGTTGGGGTTAGTTAGAAGTAAACAATCCCATATGTGCATTGTAATACGAGTCTAATCTGTTTGAAAATGTATAGCTCACCAGGTATTGCTTGTGGCAGGAATAATATGTTTGGGCGCAATTAAGTCAATGTATATCTAATTAAGTGTCAATTGTGTACTTTGCTACATGTGGCTATAAAACACCAAACAACGACATAACTTTCTTTATAAAAATGTATATATTTATTGGAAATTGCGTCGATCCATTCAGATGGAAATTTTATCTACTATGTGGGATGCTGTTAGCCACCAAAATTTGGGGTAAGTTAGATGTAAACAATCGCACATTGGCCTTGTTATAGAAGTCTAAGCTATCAAAAATAGTATAGCTCACCAGGTATAGCTTGTGGAAGGAACAATATGATTAGGCACAATTGAGTGAATATATATTTAATTTAGTGTCTGTTATGTAATTTGCTACATACGGCTCTAAAACTACAAAGAACGACACAACTTTCTTAATAATAATTTATATATTTATTGGAACTTGCTTCTATCTATTCGGGTGAAAGCTTCGTCTAGTACGTGGCATGTTGTTAGCCACTGAAAATTGGGACTTGTTAGAATTAAACAATCCTAGATGGGTTTTGTTATGGGAGTTTAAGCTTTCTAAAACAATATAGCTCACCGGGTATTGCTTGTAGAATGAATAATATGATTGGGCAAAATTGAGTCAATATATGTATAATTAAGTGTCTATTGTGTAACTTGCTATATGCATTTGTAAAACAATAGACAATGACATAACATTCTTAATAAAAATGTATATATTTATAGAAATTTGCTTCTATCTATTCGGATGGAAGCTTCATCTACTATGTGGCATGTTATTTGCCATAGAAAATTAGGGTTAGTTAGAAGTAAACAATCCCACAAGGGCCTTGTAATGGGCGTTTAAGCTGACTGAAAGAGTATTGCTCAACCGGCATTGCTTAGGGGATGAAAAATATGATTAGGCATAGTTGTGTCAATATATATCTAATTAGGTTTCTGTTTTGTAATTTGCTATATACGGCTACAAAACAAGAGACAATGACGTAACTTTCTCAATAAAAATGTATATATTTATAGGAATTTGCTTCCATCCGTTCGGATGGAAGCTTCATCTACTATGTGGCATGTTGTTAGTGTTGGAAACAAAGTGCGCAGCAGAATTTTTTTTAAAAAATTTCATCAGAGTAATTTCCAAAACACAAGTTTGACATGTTATATGTATAAATTAGACAGATCTTACTAACCTCAGTGTGCCGAAGAACCTTCGTAATCCTGTGTAGAGAAGTAACGTTCCAAAAGAGCCTTAACCAACTGGTCTTCTTTGCTATTCTCTATCCACAACCGGAGTGAGTGTGGGCTCACATGTACAGCTCTTCCACCGGTGACTCTCCTTCCAACCAACAAAGAGAACCCAAAGCTAGTGCTTGTGATTTGTGAACAAAAGCTCTCAAGGAGTTTTCAGATGCTCACTAGAAGAGTATCACTCTTAATCTCTCAAATTGATCTGAGTAAATAATGAGACTCACTCCCTTTATATAGCTATTGGTCCTGGGGTCAGTCCATATCAGATTAGGTCTCAAAAACTCGAAACAGAATCAAGTTTGAATCAATATCTGATAAGATCCGCGTGAAAACGCATAATCTTATCTCCGCTGATCGGCAGGCCGAACAGGCCAGTTCGGCAGGTCGAACACGTCATTCGGCAAGCTGAACTCCCGAGAAAAAATCTTCGTGAATCTTTTATTTTGCACCCGAGATTCTAAAGGATAAAGTCTCAGTTTTGATTCAAATAACCAAATAGAGAAGTTATCTGATCAAAACAAACTTTATCAAGATAATCTCTAAGAAAATAAATCAATTCACAATAATTCTAAAAGTTTATCTTGATCTAAATTTTCCAAAATTAAATCAACCGATAAACAGACAAGAATTATCTTATCGCAATAATTCAACAAGTTTATCTTGAACTAATTTCTTACAAAATTAATTCAACCGATAATCAGACATGAATTATTTGATTCTTACAAATTTAAACCAATCTGACAAATCCGACATAAGTCACCAATTATTGGAAAAGCACGCCGTGTCGTTATAGGACTTTGTGAGCTAGCAAAGGGGACCAAAATAGACCTATAAAGTTCAAGCTCATGATAATCATAAAACCCAATATCCCAGATATACATTTCACAATTATCAACTCCAACGCTACTCCACTAAAAGCTTGGAGCTGCACTCTCGAACTTTATAGAATTACGAAGCTCGTGTAGCTAAGTCTCCATGACATATCATAGTGTATTGTATCCCCATATGATCATCCATAATCGGCTTAAGGACAAGTTCTGTCTTACCTTCCCGATTATTTTTATCTTACGTTCCATTGTCTCACCATTAGAAAACTTACCATCCAAAAATAGTATACCATTCGGTTACACCTATGTATCCAAATGGTTGAGCGCTCCAGTTTTCTAATTACAGGACAACGCATATAAGAGGATATCATTACTCCTAAGAGGAGCTATAGATTTCATATCTATGAATAACAAGTCTACGCTATCAAGAGTCATACCTCCAACGTACCGGCATGCATACCACTATAGAGATGTGGGAGTCACCCATTGGTACATCAAAAGACACAATTCGAGACAACGGGCCCACTATTCATCTCAGGATTAAGATACAATACAAATGACTGTCTAAAGTGAATCGATTTGCCAAGACAAAATTATTAATCCAAATCAATTCACTTTATGTCCCGATCCAACACATCGTCACCTATGACAGCGTGCCAATGTTTCTATTCACGGAGTCCAACTCCGATGGCCAAGACAAACCATCTCCCATAAGGGATATAGACAACATAATAATCTTTACATGAATAAAGCGCCCAACTTTATTCCCTCGATTGTGGATCATATGTTTTAGACCATCACCTTAAGAATCATGTCTTCCGCATAATCAGTCCATCATATGCCCAATTCTTAAGGTTTAGACTGACAGTCTCAGACTACTATTTGCTTATCATACATTCAACAAATATGAACGTAAAGAGGACATGATTTGGTATATATAAATGAATAAATTCTTTATTGATAAAAATGTCTCCAAAAACGTATTACATTTTTACTCCTTAGGGCATACATGTCTAACAATCTCCCACTTGCACTAAGTGAGTAAATACAACAAATTTCGTATCCCCATAGCTTCCACATGCCTCTCGAAGACTCTCCCAGTAAGTGTCTTCGTAAATGGATCAGCTAAATTGTCCTCTGACGCGATCTTGCACACCGTGACATGCCCGCTCTCAACGAAGTCCTTTATCACATGATACTTCCAATCAATATGCTTACTCTTCTTGTGAAATCTTGGTTCCTTAGCATTAGCTACCGCCGCACTGTTATCACAGTACAGTGATACCGCCTTATCCATACCAGGAACTACCTCAAGATCCCCAAGGAACTTGCGGAGCCACACTGCTTCTTTCGAAGCATCACTAGCCGCCACATACTCGGCCTCCATCGTTGAATCCGAAGTGCAATCTTGCTTCATACTTCTCCAACTGATGGCACCGCCACCTAGAGTAAACACAAACCTCGAAGTCGATTTCCTAGAATCCAGACAGGATTGAAAATCTGAATCAGTGTATCCTAGAGGAGTCAAGTCCTCACCTGAATACACAAGCATATACCCTCGAGTCCTTCTCAGGTACTTGAAAATATGCTTTACTGCAACCCAATGGTTCGGTCCTGGATCCGCCTGAAATCGACTTACAATCCCGACCGCATAGCTAATATCCGGTCGAGTGCAAAGCATGGCATACATGAGACTACCTACTGTCGAAGCATAAGGCACCTTCTTCATGTATTCTCTTTCTTCATAAGACTTTGGAGAGTCTTTCTTAGAAAGAATAATTCCAAACCTAGATGGTTGCCCACCTTTCTTATAATCATGCATTGCAAACCTCCTGAGAATTTTATCTATGTAGCCGGCCTGAGATAAAGCTATCATTTTGTTCTTCCTATCCTGAAAAATCTGGATACCGAGAACAAAATTAGCCTCACCCAAGTCCTTCATGTCAAACTGCTTGGTCAACCATAATTTGACCGATGACAACGCCCCAACGTCATTGCCAATTAGCAGAATGTCATCTACATAGAGCAGTAGAAAAACCACCTTCCCATCCTTTATGTGTTTGTAAACACATGGTTCATCCACATTTTGTGAGAACCCATAAGTCTTGATCACTTGATCAAATCTTATGTTCCAAGAATGAGAAGCTGCTAAAGTCTATTTATGGACTTAAGCAGCTTACAAACCTTACCCTCTTGACCCGCGACCTTGAACCCATCTGGTTGTTCCATATAAATGGATTCATCAAGATAGCCATTCAAAAAAGCCGTCTTGACATCCATCTGCCAAATTTCGTAGTCGAGAGCGGCAGCTATGGATAAGAGAATCCGGATGGACTTAAGCATGGCTACAGGCGAAAAGGTTTCCTCATAATCGATTCCTTCCTTTTGTGTATAACCCTTAGCTACCAGTCTAGCCTTAAAGGTTTTGACCTTTCCATCCACTTCTCTTTTCCTTTTATAGATCCACTTACACCCTATGGGTTTTACCCCTTCGGGAAGATCCATAAGCTCCCAGACCCGATTAGTCTCCATAGACTTCATCTCAATGTTCATGGCCTCTGTCCAGAGTCTTGAATCAACATCCTCCATAGCTTCTGCGTAAGTATAAGGATCCCTGTCATGTTCATCCGGTTCAGCCAAAAAAACCTCCCCATTGAACAGATACCTCTCAGGTTGACGTCCGATCCTCCCACTACGCCGAAGCCCCTGAGGTTGTTGTTCAGGTTTGTTTGGTTTTTCTACACCGATCGGAATGGTTTAAACAGGACATGAGCTGGACATCCCCATATGCGAATATGGTTTAAGGATGTCTTCCGCCTTGTCCACAACTCGTGAGGAGTTTGAGGGACCGATTTTGAAGGCACATTGTTCAAAAGATAACATGCGATTTGTAGTTTATATCCCCAAAAGGATAAAGGCAATGATGAATAACTCATCATGGACCTAATCATGTCCAACAAAGTCCTATTCCTTCTCTTTGCTACGCCATTCTGCTGCGGAGTGCCCGGCGCAGTCAAATGGGATAAAATCCCATTCTCTAACAAGTGTCCCAAGAACTCATCAGAAAGGTATTCCCCACCTCGATCAGATCGAAGTGCCTTTATGGGTCTACCCAATTGCTTTTCTACTTCAGCCCGAAACTCCCTGAACTTATCATAAGTTTCGCTTTTGTGGTGCATTAGGTACACATACCCATATCTTGAGTAATCGTCAATAAAAGTGACGAAGTACTCATACCCTCCTCGTGCCCGGATGTTCATCGGTCCACAAACATCACTATGCACAAGTTCTAGAACCCCTTCGGCCCTATTGCCCTTAGACCCGTATGGTCTTTTGGTCATTTTACCCTCCAAACAAGACTCACATTGAGGTATAGATTCCACCTTTAAGTGACTTAAAGGTCCATCCCTTACCAACCTTTGAATCCTATTCAGGTTAATATAACCAAGGCGCAAATGCCAAAGATAAGTCTTATTAGAGTGAGAAGTTTTAGGTCTTTTTGAGTTATTATCATTTATCTCAGCATTAAGCAATAAGTCCATCTTAGGTTTGATAAAATATAGATTATTTTGCATCAATCTAGAACAGATAAAGATTTGTTTTTACGAATCACCACTTTTTCATTAAAAGATACCATGTAGGAGTCTTTAAATAAAGAAAATACAGAAATTAAATTCCTTTTAAACTTAGGAACATAAAAACAGTCTCGTAAAATTAAATTCCTATAATTATCAAAATAAAGATGGACATCTCCTACTGCTTCCGCTGAGACCAAGGATCCATCGCCCATCCGAAGCGTTAAGTCTTCACGAAGTAGACTTCTCGTTTCTTTGAATCCCTGCAGAGAAACACAAACATGATTAGTTGCACCGGAATCTATGACCTAGATGTCACTGGATTCCTCAACCAAACAAGTTTCTAAATATAGAAGATCACACCTACCTCCCTTGGAAAGGAAGTCCTTGCAATGCTTCTTTATATGCCCGACTTTACCACAGAAGAAGCACTTAAGCTTCTTTGGGTTCTTCTTCTTCTTCTTCTTGCTCTTGGTTGCAGGAGGAATAGAAGACTTCCCACTCTTGGCCCGTTGCTTCTTTCCATTCCCAGAGTTAGGATTGGAACCAGAAGCAGCTACCATATTAGCCTCACCACCAGCAGGAGACTCCCTGATCAGCAGTTCAAACTCCTGTAACTGTTTCATCAGTTCTGTCAAGGTCATATCCCGTCTATTGCTTAAATTAAAAGTAGTTCTAATTGAATAAATTCCTTAGACAGAGTCTCAAAGACCATAGTCATCTGAGTTTCAGCATCGATGTCGGCTCCATTGGTTTGAGCCTCAGCGAGGTAACCCATGACCAACATCATGTGCTCCTTTACAGATGTCCTCGGTCTCTGTCTATAGTTTAAGAGTTTTCGAAGCGCCCCTTGCCGATTCGTTATAGCCTGGCCTCCGAACATATCATCAAGATTATCCAAGATCTGCTTTGCAGTCTCATAATCTTGATGTTGAGCCTACAACACGTTGTTCATGCTAGCCATAACATAGCAGCGGGCCTGATCATTAGCATCTTTCCAGCGGTCGTACGCTTGGAATTGCTCATTACTTGAGTCTCCCGTAGGCTCGGGAGGACAAGAAGTTGTCGGTACATATTTCAGTTTCTCAAAGGAAAGGACGATGTCCAGGTTCCGTTTCCAATCGTTATAGTTCTCACCGGTTAATTGGTTTTTGTCAAGTATCGATGATAAAGCATTTTTAGACATTTTCAATCTACAATAAAGAATCATATACCAAACATAAGCAAACATATATAATAATTTAGTAAGATAACACAATCATGTAAAATCATACAAATGTGTTTATGTGTCAAAACCTTGAAAATATCACAACCTTACAACGATAATTCCCAACTCAGAATTTAACAAGCTCCTAGGGGAGTCATGCCAAATTCAATCAGGAACATGGATCCCCTCCTGATTAATATATGCCATCCAGGACCCGTATGATCCAGCATATACTAATAATTGTTCTTTGGCCATTAATTTTATTAACAGAGCTCCTAGGGGAGGTTAATAATAAAATCAACGTGAGTATATAACCACCGTTTCAATATTTTATCCATGATTTATAATCACCACCTAGGGGTGTGCAACCATAAATCATACTAAAATGCCTTATCCTTTCAGAGATTCAATCTGGTACATGATAGAAATCCCTTCCTAGGGGTCGGGACCACCATGTTCTTCCTATGGACCAACGATGGAGGCCTTAGGTTCTCTCTTCGAAAACCTTCTCCCACTCAATCTTTTGAAGTCAAGGTTTTATTTTAAAATCATGCATGAACAATTTTAATATGAGCGGCACTCTCTATTCTATATGACATGTTATCAATATACATGGTAAATCATATTATAATGCAGACAAACAAAGCAATCAAGCAAAGCTACAAGCAGAATAATAATGACCGTAATATTATGAATCGAGACATTTTTTGATTCTTCATCCTTGAATCCTCAAGCTGTATCCTTCTTCATGTAATATCCATCTTCAAGTCTTCAATCCCGTATGAATCGAATACTTCATATTTCTGGTCATATCCAAATTTAATGTTTCTCAGAATTTTCCCAAAAATAAAATTAAAACTGCACCGGAAAAATTGCACCTTTTCTGGACACTCGGCAGCTCTCGGTTGGCAGACCGATCTGGGTGATCGGCCTGCCGATCATGGAGGTTCGGCCTACCGGCAGAGCACCAAAATTTCTGCCCCACTATCGGCCTGCCGGACCATACGTCCGGCTTGCCGATCTGTGACCTCCGGCCTGCCGAACTGTGAGGTTCGGCATGCCGACCGAGCATAAAATGTACATTCCAGAAAATATAATTTTAATGCAATTCATCAATTTTATTTTCAACAATTCAAAAACATAAAATTAGAGACTCAGGAAATACCTGGAGGCGCCATCATCAATCTTCAAGATCAGTCTTCTAGATCCGTCTTCTTCGAATAATTATTTAATTACAAATTCTTACAAATTAAAAATTAAATAACAATTCCTAGATGGAGATGATAGTCCGCCATCTAATTACATGAAAAACCTAGATACACATTCTAACCTCTAAGGAACCATAACCGATATTAATTAATTAATAAATAATTAAACAATGATTTAATCAACTATAAATTAATTAATAAACATTCACCACATAATCCATGACAACATATATATTATACAGAAACCTAGAGTGCCATCTCTCTATAAAATTCAATTCAAGCATAGGAGAGATTAAGATCACAAAATTTATGCATATAACATGATCACAAACTTGCAAATTTATGTAAAAACCTCAGCTCTGATACCAATTGTTGGAAACAAAGTGCGCAATGAAATTTTTTTAAAATTTTTTATCATAGTAATTTCCAAAACACAAGTTTGACATGTTATATGTATAAATTAGACAGATCTTACTAACCTCAATGTGCCGAAGAACCTTTGCAATCCTGTGTAGAGAACTAATGTTCCAGAAGAGCCTCAACCAACTGGTCTTCTTTGCTATTCTCTATCCACAACCGGAGTGAGTGTGGGCTCACACGTACAGCTCTTCCACCGGTGACTCTCCTTCCAACCAACATAGAGAACCCAAAGCTAGTGCTCATGAAAAATTTCATCAGAGTAATTTCCAAAACACAAGTTTGACATGTTATATGTATAAATTAGGCAGATCTTACTAACCTCAGTGTGCCGAAGAACCTCTGCAATCCTGTGTAGAGAAGTAACATTCCAGAAGAGCCTCAACCAACTGGTCTTCTTTGCTATTCTCTATCCACAACCGGAGTGAGTGTGGGCTCACACGTACAGCTCTTCCACCGGTGACTCTCCTTCCAACCAACAGAGAGAACCCAAAGCTAGTGCTCATGATTTGTGAACAAAAGCTCTCAGGGAGTTTTCAGATGCTCACTAGAAGAGTATCACTCTTAATCTCTCAAATTGATCTGAGTAAATCATGAGACTCACTCCCTTTATATAGCTATTGGTCCTGGGGTCAGTCCATATCAGATTAGGTCTCAAAAACTCGAAACAGAATCAAGTTCGAATCAATATCTGATAAGATCCACGTGAAAACGCGTAATCTTATCTCCGCTGATCGGCAGGCCGAACATTCTGATCGACAGGCCGAACACGTCATCCGGCAGGCCGAACTCCCGAGAAAAAATCTCCGCAAATCTTTTATTTTCCACCTGAGATTCTAAAGGATAAAGTCTCAGTTTTGATTCAAATAACCCAATAGAGAAGTTATCTGATCAAAACAAACTTTATCAAGATAATCTCTAAGAAAATAAATCAATTCACAATAATTCTACAAGTTTATCTTGATCTAATTTATCCAAAATTAAATTAACCGATAAACAGACAAGAATTATCTGATCGCAATAATTCAACATGTTTATCTTAAACTAATTTCTTACAAATTAATTCAACCGATAATCAGACATGAATTATTTGATTCTTACAAATTTTAAACCAATCTGATAAATCTGACATAAGTCACCAATTATTGAAAAAGCACGCCGTGTCGTTACAGGACTTTGTGAGCTAGCAAAGGGGACCAAAATGGACCTATAAAGTTCAAGCTCATGATAATCATGAAACCCAATATCCCAGATATACATTTCACAATTATCAACTCCAACGCTACTCCACTAAAAGCTTGGAGCTGCACTCTCGAACTTTATAAAATTACGAAGCTCGTGTAGCTAAGTCTCCATGACATATCATAGTGTATCATATCCCCATATGATAATCCATAATCGGCTTAAAGACAAGTTCTGTCTTACCTTTCTGATTATTTTTATCTTACGTTCCATTGTCTCACCATTAAAAAACTTACCATCCAAAGATAGTATACCATTCGGTTACACCTATGTATCCAAATGGTTGAGCACTCTAGTTTTCCAATTACAGGACAACGCATATAAGAGGATATCATTACTCCTAAAGAAGAGCTATGGATTCCATATCTATGAATAACAAGTCTACACTATCAAGAGTCCTGCCTCCAATGTACCGGCATGCATACCACTATAGAAATGTGGGAGTCACCCATTGGTACATCAAAAGACACAAGTCAAGACAACGGGCCCACTATTCATCTCAGGATTAAGATACAATACAAATGACTGTCTAAAGTGAATCGATTTGCCAAGACAAAATTATTAATCCAAATCAATTCACTTTATGTCCTGATCCAACACGTCGTCACCTATGACAACGCGCCAATGTTTCTATTCACGGAGTCCAACTCCGATGGCCAAGACAAACCATCTCCCAAAAGGGATATAGACAACATAACAATCTTTACATGAATAAAGCACCCAACTTTATTCCCTCGATTGTGGATCATATGTTTTAGACCATCATCTTAAGAATCGTATCTTCCGCATAATCCGTCCATCATATGCCCAATTCTTAAGGTTTAGACTGACAGTCTCAGACTACTGTTTGCTTATCATACATTCAACAAATATGAACGTAAAGAGGATATGATTTGGTATATATAAATGAATAAATTCTTTATTGATAAAAATGTCTCCAAAAACGTATTACATTTTTACTCCTTAGGGCATACATGTCTAACAGTTAGCCACTTAAAATTAGGGTTAGTTAGAAGTGAACAATCCTAGATGAGCCTTTTTATGGGAGTCTAATCTTTCTGAAATAGTATAGCTAACTAGGTATTGCTTGGGGAATGAATAATATTATTGGGCTCAATTGAGTGAATATATATCTAATTAAGTATTGGTTGTGTAATTTGCTATATACTGCTTTAAAACATAGCTTAATTAAAATGTATATATTTATAGGAATTTGGTTTTATCCATTGCGATGGATGCTTCATCTACAACATGGCAGGTTGCTAGCCACTAAAAATTTGGGTTAGTTAGAAGTGAACATTCCTACATGAGCCTTGCTATGGGAGTATAAGCTGTCTGAAATAGAATATCTCACCTGTCATTGCTCGTGGAAGGACTAAAATGATTAGGCACAATTGAGTCAGTATATATCTAATTAAGTGTCAATTGTGTAATTTGCTACATACGGCCGTAAAATAACCGACAACAAAGTAACTTTCTTAATAAAAATGTATATATTTACAAGAATTTGCTTCTATCTATTTGGATTGAAGCTTCATCGACTATGTGGCACGTTGTTAGCCACTGAAAATTGGGGTTAGTTAAAAGTGAACAATCCCACATAAGCCTTGTTATGGGAGACTTAGCCGTCCTAAATTGTATAGCACATCGGGTATTGCTTGTGGAAGGTATGATCTGATTGGTCACAATTGGGTCTATATATATCCAATTAAGTGTCTGTCGTGTAATTTGCTATATACGGCTGTAAAACAATAGACAACGACGTAACTTTCTTAATAAAAATGTACATATTTATAGGAATTTGCTTGTATCCATTCGGATGAAAACTTCATCTACTATGTGGCATGTTTTTAGTCACTGAAAATTAGGGTTAGAAGTAAACAATCTCACATGGGCCTTGTTATGGGAGCCTAAGCTTTGTGAAATAGTGTAGCTCACTAGGTATTAATTGCAGAATGAATCATATGATTGGGCACAATTGAGTCAATATATATCTAATTAAGTGTCTGTTGTGTAATTTGGTATATACGGTTGTAAAACAAAAGACAACGATGTAACTTTCTTAATAAAAATATATAAATTTATAAAAATTTGGTTCTATCCATTTGGATGGAAGCTTTATCTACTATGTTGCATGGTGTTAGCCACTAAAAATTGGGGCTAGTTAGAAGTAAACAATCATATATGGTTGTAAAACAACAGACAATGATGTAACTTTCTTAAAAAAAAATTTGTATATTTATAAGAATTTGCTTCTATCCATTCAGATGGAAGCTTCATCTACAATGTGGCATGTTGTTAGCCGTTGAAAATTGGGGTTAGTTAGAAGTAAATAATCCCAGATGGGCTTTGTTATCAAAGTTTAAGCTGTCTGAAACAATATAGCTCACCGGTTACTGCTTGTGGAAGGAATAATATGATAGCTCATAATTGAGTCAATATATATATAATTATGTGTTTGTTGTGTAATATGCTATATACGGCTGTAAAACAGAAGACAACGATGTAACTTTCTTAATAAACATGTATATATTTACACGAATTTGCTTCTATTCATTCAGATGGAAGCTTCATCTACTCTGTGGCATGTTGTTTGCCAATAAAAATTGGGGTTAGCTAGAAGTAAACAATCCCACAAGGGCCTTGTTATGGGAGCCTAAGCTCCGTGAAAAAGTATAGCTCATTGGGTATTGCTTGGGGAATGAATAATATGATTGGGCTCATTGAGTCATTATATATCTAATTAAGTCTCTGTTGTGCAATTTGCTAATAGGCTATAAAACAATTGATAGCGGTGTAACTTTCTTAATAAAAATGCCTAAATTTATAGGAATTGGGTTCTATCCATTCGGGCGGAAGCTTCATCTACTATGTTGCATGGTGTTAGCCACAAAAAATTGGGTCATGTTAAAGGTAAACAATCCCTCATGGGCTTTGTTATTGGAGTTTAAGCTGTTTGAAATAGTATAGCTCACCAGGTATTGCTTGTGGGAGGAATAATATGTTTGGACACAATTGAGTCAATATATATCTAATTAACATTCTTAATAAAAATGCATATATTTATAGGAATTTGCATCTATCCATTTGGATGGAAGCTACAACCACTATATGGTATGCTGTTTGCCACTAAAAATTGGGATCAGTTAGAAGTAAACAATCCCACATGGGCCTCGTAATGGGAGTCTAAGCTTTCTAAAACAGTATAGCTCACCGGGTATTGCTTGTGGAGGGAATAATATGATAGGGCAAAATTGAGTCAATATATATCTAATTAAGTGTTTGTTGTGTAATTTGCTATATAATGCTATAAAACAATAGACAACAAAGTAACATTCTCAATAAAAATGTATATATTTATAGGAATTCACATCTATCCATTTGGATAGAAGCTTCAACTACTATTTGGCAAGTTGTTTGCCACTAAAAATTGGGGTTAGTTAGAAGCAAACAATCGTACATGGGCCTTGTTATAGGAGTCTAAGCTGTCTGAAACGATATCGCTCACCAGGCATTGCTTGTGGAAGGAATAATATGATTGGGCACAATTGAGTCAATGTATACTTGATTAAGTGTCTGTTGTGTAATATGCTATTTACAGTTGTAAAACAACATACAACGACATAACTTTGTCTATAAATTTTTTTTATATTTGTAGGCATTTGCTTCTATCTAATCAAATGGAAGCTTCATCTACTTTGTGGCATGTTGTTAGCCACTGAAAATTGAGGTTAGTTAGAAGTAAACAATCCTACATGGGCCTTGTTATGGAAGTCTAAGCTGTCTGAAACAATATAGCTCACCAGGCATTACTTGTGGAAGAAATAATATGATTGGGCACAATTGAGTCAATATATATCTAATTAAGTGTCTGTTGTGTCATTTGCTACATACTATGGTAAAACAACAGACAACGATGTAAATTTCTTAATAAAAATTTGTATATTCATGTGAATTTACATCTATCCATTCGGATGGAAGCTTCATCTGCTATGTGGAATGTTGTTAGCCATTGAAAATTGGGGTTAGTTAGAAGTAAACAATACCAGATGGGCTTTGTTATCAAAGTCTAAGCTATCTAAAATAGTATAGCTCATCGGGTACTGCTTGTGGAAGGGATAATATGATTGGAAACAATTGAGCCAATATATATAATTATGTGTTTGTTGTGTAATCTGCTATATACGGCTATAAAATAGCAGACAATGACGTATCTTTCTTAATAAAAATGTATATATTTGTAGGAATTTGCTTCTAACCATTCGGATGGAAGCTTCTTCTACTATGTGGCATGTTGTTAGCCACCAAAATTTAGGGTTAGTTAGACGTAAACAATCCCACATGGGCCTTGTTCTGGGAGTCTAAGCTGTCTAAAATAGTATAGCTCACCGAGTATAGCTTGTGGAAGGAATAATGTGATTAGGAGCAATTGAGTCAATATATATCTAATTAAGTGTGTGATGTGTAATTTGCTATATACGGCTCCAAAAGAATAGACAACGATGTAACTTTCATAATAAAAATTTACCTATTTACAAGTATTTGCTGCTATCTATTTGGATTTAAGCCTCTTCTACTATGTGGCATGTTGTTAGCCACTAAAAATTAGGGCTAGTTAGAAGTAAACAATTCCAGATGGGCTTTGTTATGGGAGTCTAAGCTTTCTAAAATAGTATAGCTCATCGGGTATTGCTTGTGAAAGGAATAATATGATTGGGCACTATTGAGTCAATTTATATCTAATTAATTGTTTGTTGTGTAATTTGCAATGTACAGTTGTAAATCAACAGAATACGACGTAACTTTCTTAATAAAAATTTGCATATTTATAGGAATTGCCTCTATCCATTCAGATGGAAGCTTTATATACTATGTGGCATGCTGTTAGCCACTGAAAATTAGGGTTAGTTAGAAGTAAACAATCCCAGATGGGCATTGTTATAGGGAGTCTAAGTCGTCAAAAACTGTATAGCTCCTTAGATATTGCTTTTGGAAGGAATTAAGTGATTGGGCATAATTGAATCAATATATTTCTAAACAAGTGTCTGTTGTGTAATTTGCTATATGTGCCTATAAAACATAGAGAACAGTGTAACTTTTTTAATAAAAATTTGTTTATTTATAGGAATTTGCCTCTATCCAATCGGATGGAAGCTTCATCTACTTTGTGGCATGTTGTTAGCCACTAAAAATTGGGGTTTGTTAGAAGTAAACAATCCCAGATGGGCTTTGTTATGTGGAGTCTAATCCGTCTGAAATAGTATAGCTCCTTGGATATTGCTTTTGGACGGAATAATATGATTGGGCACAATTGAGTCAATATATTTACAGTTAAGTGTATGTTGGGTAATTTGCTAGATGCGCCTATAAAACAACAAAGAAAGACATAATTTTCTTGATAAAAAAGTATATGTTTATGTGAATATGCTTTTATCGACGTGGATGGAAGCTTCATCTACTATGTGGCATGTTGTTAGCTACTAAAAATTGGGGTTAGTTAAAAGCAAACAATCGTACATGGGCCTTGTTATAGGAGTCTAAGCTATTTGAAACAATATCACTCACCAGGCATTGCTTATGGAAGGAATAATATGCTTGGGCACAATTGAGTCAATGTATACCTGATTAAGTGTCAGTTGTGTAATATGCTATTTATGGTTGTAAAACAACATACAACGACGTAACTTTCTTTATAAAATTTTTTATATTTGTAGGAATTTGCTTCTATCTAATCGAATAGAAGCTTCATCTACTTTGTGGCATGCTGTTAGTCATTGAAAATTAGGGTTGTAAACAATCCCAGATGGGCTTTGTACTAGGGAGTCTATGTAGTCTAAAACAGTATAACTCCTCGAGTATTGCTTTTGGGAGGAATAATATGATTGGGCACGATTGAGTCAATATATATCTAATTAAGTGTTGGTGTGTAATTTGCTATATGCGGCTGTAAAACAACAGAGAACGAAGTAATTTTCTTAATAAAAAATTACATACTTATAGGAATTTACTTTTATCCACTCAGATGGAAGCTTCACCTACTATGTGGCATGTTGTTAGCCTCGGAAAATTGGAGTTAGTTAGAAGTAAACAATCCTACAGAGGCCTTGTTATGGGAGTCTAAGTTGTCTGAAACTATATAGCTCACCAAGCATTGCTTGTGGAAGGAATAATATGATTGGCCATAATTGAGTCAATATATATCTACTTAAGTGTCTTTTGTGTAATTTGCTATATATGGTTGTAAAACAACAGACAACGATGTAACTTTCTTAAAAAAATTGTATATTTATAAGAATTTGCTTTTGTCCATTTGGATGGAAGCTTCTTCTACTATGTGGCATGTTGTTAGCTCCTGAAAATTGGGGTTAGTTAGAAGTAAACAATACTATGGCCTTGTTATGGGAGTCTAAGCTGTCTAGAACAATATAGCTCACCAGGCATTGCTTATAGAGCAAATAATACGATTGGGCACATTTGAGTCAGTATATATCTAATTAAGTGTCTATTGTGTAATTTGCTACATACGACAGTAAAAAAACAAACAATGATGTAGCTTTCTTAATAAAAATTTGTATATTTGTATGAATTTACTTCTATCAATTTGGATGGAAGCTTCATCTACTATGTGGCATGTTGTTAGCCACTGAAAATTGGGGCTAGTTAGAAGTAAACAACCCCTCATGGGCTTTGTTATGGGAGTCTAAGCTGTCTGAAATAATATAGCTCACCGAGTATTGCTCGTGGAAGGAATAATATGATTGGGCACAATTGAGTCACAATATATATATATATATATATATATATATATATATTTATAGGAATTTGCTTCTATCCATTCAAATGGAAGCTTCATCGACTATGTGGCATGTTGTTTGCCACTGAAAGTTGAGGTAGTTAGAAGTAAACAATCCCCTAGGGGCCTTGTAATGGGAGTCTAAGCTATGTGAAATAGTGTAGCTCACCAGGTATTGCTTATGGAAGGAATAATACGATTGGCCACAATTGAGTCAATATATATCTAATTAAGTGTCTATTGTGCAATTTGCTATATACAGCTATAAAATAATAGACAACGATGTAACTTTCTTGATAAAAATGTATATATTTATCGGAATTTGCTTCTATCCATTCGGATGGAAGCTTTATCTACTTTGTGGCATGTTGTTAGCCACCGAAATTTGGGGTTAGTTAGGTGTAAACAATCCCACACGGGCCTTGTTATGGGAGTCTAAGCTATCTGAAACAATATAGCTTACTGGGTATAGCTTGTGGAAGGAATACTATGATTTGGCAAAATTGAGTCAATATATATCTAATTAAGTGTTTATTGTGTAATTTGCTATATACGGCTCTAAAACAACAGACAACGACATAATTTCTTAATAAAAATATATATTTATAGGAATTCGCTTCTTTCTATTTGGATTAATGCTTCATCTACTATGTTGCATGTTGTTGGCCATTGAAAATTAGGGCTGGTTAGATGTAAACAATCCTAGATGGGCTTTGTTATGGAAGTCTAAGCTTTCTAAAATAGTATAGTTCACTAGGTATTGCTTGTGGAAGGAATAATTTGATTGGGTGCAATTGAGTCAATATATATCTAATTAATTGTCTGTTGTGTAAGTTTCTATGTACAATTGTAAATCAACATACAACGACATAACCTTCTAAATAAAAATTTTTATATTCATATGAATTTGGTTTCATCCATTCGGATGGTAGCTTCATCTACTACGTGGCATGTTGTTAGCTACTGAAAATTGGGGTTAGTTAGAAGTAAACAATCGTACATAGGCCTTGTTATGGGAGTCTAGGCTTTCTGAAACAATATAGCTCACCAGGCATTGTTTGTGGAAGGAATAATATGTTGGGCGCAATTGAGTCCATGTATATCTGGTTTAGTGTATGTTGTGTAATTTGCTATATACGATTGTAAAACAACAGACAATGACGTAACTTTTTTAATAAAAATTTGTATATTTATAGGAATTTGCTTCTATCTAATCGAATGGAAGCTTCATCTACTATGTGGCATGTCGTTAGCCACTAAAAATTGGGGTTAGTTAGAGGTAAACAACCCCAAATGGGCTTTGTTATGGGGAGTTTTAGCTGTCTGAAATAGTATAGCTCCTCGGGTATTGCTTTTGGGAAGAATAATATGATTAGGCACAATTGAGTCAATATATATCTAATTGAGTGCTTGGTGTGTAGTTTGCTATATGCAGTGGTAAAACAACAGAGAACAAAGTAATTATCTTAATAAAAAATTACATATTTATAGGAATTTACTTCTATCCACTTGGATGGAAGCTTCATCTACTATGTGGCATGATGTTAGCTACTGAAAATTGGAGTTAGTTAGAAGTAAACAATCCTACATGGGCCTTGTTATAGGAGTCTAAGTTGTGTGAAACAATATAGCTCACCAAGCATTGCTTGTGGAAGGAATAATATGATTAGGCACAATTGAGTTAACATATAAAGTGTCTTTTGTGTAATTTGCTAGATATGGTTGTAAAACAACAAACAACGACCTAACTTTCTTAAAAAAATTTGTATATTTATACGAATTTGCTTCAATGCATTCGGATGAAAGCTTCATCTACTATGTGGCATGTTGTTAGCTACTGAAAATTGGGTTAGTTAGAAGTAAGCAATCCTACATGGGCCTTGTTATGGGAGTCAAAGTTGTGTGAAACAATATAGCTCACCAAACATTGGTTGTGGACGGAATAATATGATTGGGCACGATTGAGTCAACATATATCTAATTAAGTGTCTTTTGTGTAATTTGCTAGATACGGTTGCAAAACAACAGACAACGACATAACTTTCTTAAAAAAATTGTATATTTATACGAATTTGCTTCTATCCATTCGGATGGAAGCTTCATCTACCATGTGGCATGTTGTTAGCTACTGAAAATTAAGGTTAGTTAGAAGTAAACATTCCTACATGGGCCTTGTTATGAGAGTCTAAGCTATCTGAAACAATATAGCTCACCAGGCATTGTTTGTGGAAGTAACAATATGATTAGGCGCAATTGAGTCAATATATATATCTAATTAAGTGTCTGCTGTGTAATTTGCTACAAATGGTAGTAAAACAATAGACAACGATGTAACTTTCTCAATAAAAATTTGTATATTTATATGAATTTACTTATATCCATTCGGATGGAAGCTTCAACTACTATGTGGCATGTTGTTAGCCACTGAAAATTGGGGTTAGTTAGAAGTAAACAATCCTAGATGGGCTTTGTTATCGAAGTCTAAGCTGTCTAAAACAGTATAGCTCACCGGGTGTAGCTTGTGGAAGGAATAATATGATTGGGCACAATTGAGTCAAAATATATCTAATTAAGTGTCTGTTGTGTAATTTGCTATATGCGGCTCTAAAACAACAGACAACGACGTAACTTTCTTAATAAAAATTTTTATGTTTATAGGAATTTGCTTCTATCTATTCGGATTAATGCTTCATCTACTATGTGGCATGTTGTTAGCCATTAAAAATTAGAGCTAGTTAGAAGTAAACAATCCCAGATGGGCTTTGTTATGGGAGTCTAAGCTTTCTACAACAGTATAGCTTAGTGGGTATTGCTTGTGGAAGGAATAATATGATTGGACACAACTGAGTCAATATATATCTAATTAATTGTTTGCGTGTAATTTGCTATGTACGATTGTCAATCAATAGACAACAACGTAACCTTCTTAATAAAACTTTGTATAGTCATAGGAATTTGCTTCTATCCATTTGGATGAAAGCTTTATTTACTATGTGGCATGTTGTTAGCCACTGAAATTAGCATTAGTTAGAAGTAAACAATCCCAGATGGGCTTTATTATGGGGAGTCTAAGCTGTCTGAAACAGTATAGCTCCTCGGGTATTGCTTTTGGAAGGAATAATGTGATTAGGCACAATTGAGTCAATCTATTTCTAATTAAGTGTCTGTTGTGTAACATGCTATATGCGGCTGTAAAACTACAAAGAATGACGTAATTTTCTTAATAAAAAAGCATATATTTATATGAATTTACTTCTATCCACTCAGATGGAAGCTTCATCTACTATGTGGCATGTTGTTTGCTACTGAAAATTGGGGTTAGTTAGAAGTTAGTTAGAAGTAAACAATCGCACATAGGCCTTGTTATGGGAGTCTAAGCTTTCTAAAACAATATAGCTCACCAAGCATTGCTTGTGGAAGGAATAATATGATTGGGCATAATTGAGTCAATGTATATCTAATTAAGTGTATGTTGTGTAATTTGCTATATACGGTTGTAAAATAACAGTCAATGACGTAGCTTTCTTAATAAAAATTTGTATATTTATAGGAATTTGCTTCTATCCATTCAGATGGAAGCTTCATCTACCATGTGGCATGTTGTTAGCCACTGAAAATTGGGGTTAGTTAGAAGTAAACAATCCCACGTGGGCCTTGTTATGGGAGTATAAGCTGTCTGAAACAGTATAGCTCACCGGGTATTGCTTGTAGAAGGAATAATATGATTGGGCACAATTGAGTCAATATATATCTAATGAAGTGTCTGTTGATTAATTTGCGATATACGGTTATAAAACAATAGACAACGACATAACTTCCTTAATAAAATGTATATATTTATATGAATTTGCTTCTATCCATTCGGATGGAAGCCTCATCTACTATGTGGCATGTTGTTAGCAATTGAAAATTGGGGTTACTTAGAAGTAAACAATCCTATAAGGGCCTTGCTATGGGAGTCTAAGTTGTCTGAAACTGTATGGCTCCCTAGGTATTGCTTATGGAAGGAATAATATGATTGGGTACAATTGAGTCAATATATATCTAATTAAGTGTCTGTTGTGTAGTTTGCTATATACAACTGTAAAACAACAGACAATGACGTAACTTTCTTAATATAAAATGTAACACTAGTTGAAATCTGTCATAGCTTTATATTGTTTTATAAGCGATGAAGAAGTAATTTAATTTTAAAGTGATCTGAGACCTTACATAACAGCCATTGCTAAAGTTATGAAAATTAAAGTCAGTACATAGTTTCAATATATGGCATATTAATCTGTTTGCATGTCAATATGTAGTGAAGAGGGAAAAGGAAAATGAAAAGAAAACGTTTAATAGCCTAATCAAACCACATTTTCTGGGAGTTTTATTATGGTCCTAAAGATAAATTTCAAATCCTAAAATTAAAATACCATTTTTCAGGAAGACCACCAAGTTAAAAACAAGCAACGCGAATCATCTTCAAGATCAGTAATATTGCAAAACGCTAATTTTAAATACCCTGCTGCACTAAACAAGGATGGCAAAAATAATGGTGATTTTTTGAATGCTAAATAATGAATCAATATCAATAACAGTCTCTAAACAATTAAAATCAAAATACAGACAAACAAAAAACTAAAGCACTAAAAAAAAACAAGAAGTGTCTCTAGACACATGGGTTCGATCTAGAAGGACCCAAATTGCGCCATGTGTTGCGTTCACCGGGGAGGATTACACCAAAAGGCCGTAAACAAAAAATGAAAACACACCTCATATAGGTTCTTTCAATTGGAGTAGATAATTCGAAATCGACCAGACTGCAAAGAAAAGAGAACTCCAGAATTTCATGCACAAATACTAATTATCATCATCTTCTCAACACAATGTTGAACTTGACTTCCAAATTAAATCTTTAATTCCAATTACCTGTAAGTTTTTCTAGAAATAATTCTCAGTTGACGTGGAATTATTGACCGCATGACACATATTTTTTCCCATTCGTGTCATGAGAGAAAAGAGGGTTTTGCCAACTGGCACTCCTTTTTTTTTTTTTTTTAAGTGGATCTTCAAAACTTGTGGGACACATTGTCGTTTTTATAGCATGTTAATTGACCCATGAATCGGTTACTGGGAGGAGCCCATCATATGTCATTTCATTGATCACATCCATCCAAAGATCTAAACGGTCGAAAATAAATAGATGAAGCTTCCATCCAGATGGATGGAAGCAAGACTATACATACATACATACGTATGACCGAGGTCTCTGAAATGTTATCACGATTCAAAATTACCAAGTAGGCACATCTCCGGTAAATCTGCCTAGCTCGCTGAAGAGATAACAAGGGTGTTAAGTATGATGGTGGGAATCATTGGTTAGAACTGTTTTTACTATAGCATGTGATAGCTGTATACCATAGTAACTTTTGTTTGTTTACTGTAGCATGTAAGAGATTTACACTATTTATAATTAAGATAATGGTTAAAACCACTCCTTGCCAAACAACATGAAAAAAGCATGTAAACACATAATGCCCAACATGAAGCTAAACAGAAAACGGGTCTTAATTTAAATCTTCAAAGCTCAAAGGACCATGATTGGAACCACATATGTGTAGAATTGGAGAGTTTCAAACAGAGGAAGAATCAAGGAAATGATCTCGAATCTGGAAACAATCAAAATCAAGAATAGGAGATAAACATCTGATTTTTAAAATTACTCTGGTAACATCTCACCTAAGCATATTATAAATAGAGGGTTAACCCTATAAGGCAATTCTAAGTCCAATTTGTGATAAAAGCTCTCATGCTCCCTCTTGTCATTATTATTTTCTCATAGTACGGCAACGCCTTTCTCTAAAAAACCCTAATGAAAGTAACCTTCGTTTAAGGTGACCACTCTAAATCCTCATATTCATTGCATTATTTTATTTTCTTGTTTATTACTTTTTATTCTTGAAGCATGACTTAATAAGCGGTAAGTCATGTCCCTAAAAGATGGTTAGTGATGTAGAGGCTTAATTTGGATTAAAAACAAATTTAAAGATAAACTTAGAATAAGCGTCAAATAATGTATAAATATATAATTTCAATCTTGGTCTATTCATTTTAGATTTTTGAAAATCGTTTCAAGCAGCTTTTTAATCAAAAGGGGATATTTTCCAAAGATACAAAAGGTGCATAAAAACCATATAAAACAATCTCTGGCATAAGTTCAAAATTTCAACAAATATGTAGTAGTCCAAAGCATACATGAACAAAAGAAATAACCTACGATATAACACACACATCCAACCACAATCTAAAATAAAGCAGAGTGTGACAATTCTAGAAATGCTTATGCGTCTTGACTGAAATATAGATTATAAATTACTTTACATCAATACTGCTCTTCATCCCATCTTTGAGGCATCATTGTAGACGTCGAGCTTTGACCCTTCGTAAACAAAGAATTGTTAGGACCGGTGAGCTAGTGAGTTTGCTAGTTAGCCCTTGAAAACTTTTCTCACACCTCTCTGTCTATTCATACTTCTTTCCTTTTAGTAAATGTGGTGTGAGGTATGGCTATCCTCGAGTCCTTGGACAAATCTTTGGTAATAACCAGCTACACCTGAAAAATTCTGTATCTATTGTAATACTCTTTGATGCGGGACATTTTCCTATGGCTTCGATCTTGAAAGGATTTATGGACACTCCTTTGGAGATAACATATTCAAAGAATTAGACCTTGTTGAACCAAGACTCACATTGAGAGAACATTGCTTAAAGTTAATATTCAAAAAATGGTATTTCCGACATTTTCCCTTTTTTTTTTTCACTAATTACATCCATGTAAAAATTTCTTCTTGAAATGTGTCCCCAACTAAATATTTATTTCCATATATTCTCGTAAAAACTTTTTTTTTCATAAATAACTTATTATCTAATTTGCCCCATTAATTTTTTTCTTTACAAATATGCTCTATTTAAATATTTATTTACTGAACTAAATTCTTAAGACAATGATAAATCAAATAAACAAACTAAACTTTTAAAAAAATTTTAATCATCGTACCTACAAATCTATAACAAGCGGATTATGCATGCACATATGCCAATTAATAACTGTCAAAAGGACAAAGATTACCTTTATAACAATTATTTTAGATAATATTATGTTTTGAATTGTCCTCCGAACTCCGAAGAGGCATTGATGAAACACTAGACCAATTAATCTTGAAACCAAACTTCCATTACTCCTTCAAATAAAGGGGAAAAATTATTGTAGACAGAATCTCCATTGATATTTATATATATCATATCAAAATCGTATATATCTATATTTTTTAATCATCAATTCTCTCTTCGAAACAATAATTTTGAGATACTAGAATGGAAAACACCAGAAAATATCTTTAGGATTGGTCTAGAAAGTTTTCTCAATAATCATATATTGCTCTAGAACGTTGTCAAACACCGACAAAGAAAACTAACTGAGATACGCCTTTATGGTTTGAATCAGCACTCCTTTCTCTTATCAAATCAACTTCAATCATGTTGGATACGGGTCTCACTAACTTTATTTTCTCATAAGTATCGAAAAGGTTGGTTTCAGACTTAATATTATGAGATTTGCAGGGTTCAAATGATTGATAGTTGATGCAATAAGTTCTCTTCATTACCCATGCTGTTACTGCATACAACTCCATCTCAATATTATATTATATTGTCCTTCAGCTATATGTGTGTGTGAAAATACATTGTAGAATCAGCAGAAGAAGGAAACTAAAGCTCTGGATAGCTGTCACTAAAAGGGGCAGGACATTTAATGTTCCAACTACTATCAAAAGCTTTTATTAAATACTATTGTAAATGGAAACAAGAACATATTATATAAACTTGCCACATCATGCAGGTAAAATAAATTTTGGTGGTGAATTGGCTTTACCGTTTGATGATTTTACTTTCAAAAGATTCGAACTAGATCATAAGTGGTACAAAGAAGTAGGGCCGTAGGCAGGCCTTTAAAATTTTGTTGATTGCGGTGAGAGTGGGCTTTTAAAATTTCACTAATTATCTTTCACGACAGTTTTTAATAAAAACTATTGTATAATATGGCGCCTACGACGATGATTTTTTGTAAAAACCGTCGTAGAAACTTCCATTTACTAGCACGGAGGTTTTCATGTTTTACGCATACTACGCGCGTGTTTTATCCCCTTAACACGACAGTTTTTAAGAAACTATCGTTGATTGAATGTCATGTATTCTACAATTTTTAGTAGTGACATGGTAACCATGTATTAGAGTAGAGATTCCAATAGGTACCTTGGCCAAGATACTGATATTGCAATCAGATACCAGCTAGGGTCACGATATTGATAGACCTCTTGAGGGTATATTTGATATTAGAAATATATTATGATGTGTCATGATATTCTTTTCAAATATTCTTTAGGTGGCATAAATCAATTTAAACCTTAGGATATGTTCGGTAATGCTTTTCCAACAGTCTAAAGCACTTATTCTAAAAACTTCAATTTACATGGTTAAATAAGTGTCTTTTACTCGAGAAGTGAAGTGGTGACGTATTTTAAAATGTGTCATAATTTTTAATAAATTTTTTCAATTCATTATTGTTTCTGTTGCTAAATTATTTTGTGTTTCACATAGAAACTACCAAAACTTAATTACAAAACTAATACACGACATCAATCTATTTTTTTAACCAAACAATGAGTAATAAAGTTAACCACAAACCTACTATTGTGTTGAATGGAGTTTCTAACATTCAAGTTTTTATTTATTTCTTTTTTTAATCAATGTTGTTGTTTTGACGAGTTTTTATCTTTGTCACTGACATCATTTTGTTCCCTAGTTTAGAGACTTTTCTCTTTGCAATCTAAACTTGGTCTCAATTTGGTTTGTACTCTAACTATGTTTAATATTTGCAACTTTTATGAATAGATTTTCAATTATATAAACGTGATAATATTATTTGGGTAAAGGTAGTCTGTTATCATGCCAAAAAAAAAAAAATGAATGTTTTAGGAAGCACAAGTAATATGATATCAGTTGGATATTGGTTTTTATGATGCCTATCATTAAAAAAATGGTTCTTGTTGCTTCTACTGGAAAGTTTGTTATTTTGTGGTTTATGCTGCTCATTATTTCTTTGGTTACATAGATGGAAAATAAGGAGAAAAAGAAAAACCAACTCTACTCGAACTGAGATTTCCATACCAAGATATAAATCAACATGGAATTCCGATGGTGTTGCTATATTTCGATAGTGTTATTGGACGCACCTTTGGAGTTTGGAAGAAAAAATGGAAGATTTTGAGTGACATGTCTAACTTTACATTTGAGAAGCAGGTAAAAATAGTTATTGCAACTATGACACTTCACAAACTATATAAGGATGCATACCAGGCGTGATCGACATTTTGATCAAAGTAAAGCCAATCCAAATAATATTGTTCTTGAAGACAATCAAAGTGATGATTACAACGAAGATGAACATCGAGCTAATGATATTTTAAGGTCACAAGAGATGGATGAATTAAGAAATCATATTGCTACAAGTTTAACGTGAGAATAGTCTAAAAATTGACATGAATACTTTTTGTAACAGTTATATTAAGTATGAGATGAGAACATGGCCTATATTGTGAGAAGTGATTGCATCAATAATTACGTATGATATGTGAATGTGGGCTATATTGTGAGAAGTCGTTGCATCAACAATTATTTTGATAGACATATTGTAAATGAGAAAATGAACTCGTTGAATATGAAGATAATATTATCCTTAATTACTATAGAAAGTGATTGAAAATATTAACAAATATTGACATTCTAGTCGAGAATCTGATAAACAAATTCATAAATTTAATCATTTATGTTCCATTTTGTTTCTGAAAATAAAAAAAATATTATAAAAAAATATATGGATATATTAAATTTACAGTTTACTATGTTTATGTTGGTCATTTTAACTTCACACAACAATTTAACCTTAAAGTTTATCATACACTATTACACAGCTTTTGGAACTAAAACAGTACTTTTAAAATTACAATTTACCAAACATTCTGCCGCTTAATGTTACAATTGCTTTTTCCTTCGGTACAACTGACGACAACTTTTTAAAAAGTTAGAGCATTACTAAATTGAGCCTTAAATTTTGCAGCTTTTGTGTAAAGAAGTAATAGACCAATGTACAAAAAACCGCTTCATCTTTTTCCCTCTTTATTTTTTCGTCTTTGAAGTATCTAGTTCACGTATCTGCTGTCACCAGCTAGTGAATTACCTCATTTGGTATATAAATTTGAAATATAAGTTAAATACTTATGCTATATATTGTATTTCTCTGGCTTAAATTTAATTTTATTCAACCTTTATAAACTAAACTGGCTAATTATATAATTATGTGCCTGTCTAGAGAGTCAATCTCAACACTTTTTTAGTTCAAACTAAAATTATTTTTTCAGCCATTTATAGTTCAAACTATAAATTATAGTTTAAATTTAATTTTTTTGTTTAAACCAATTGAAACTAACATTTTGATAAACTTATCAAATATAAATTTATTATAAATTATGATTTAAACTTATTTTTTTATTCTAACTGTTTTTATAAACAAAAGCTGTAAATAACTCGTATAAAAGTTTGAAAAAAAAAAGTACTTAATAAGGCAGGGAACATATGTTTGTGCATCAATTATGGCCCGATCTTTTAAAAGCGAAGAGTCCACCACATAACTGATTTCAAGGCATATTGACATACAGTATTCCATAATTGGAAAAAACAAATACACACACACACACACACACACACACACACACACACACACACACACACACACACACACATATATATATATATATATGCTACGTTTGTCCCAAACTTCACCAGGCAATAATTGTGCGTCAGCTGATGGCAGCTGGTGAAGAGCACTATTCACTCCTCAAAGTACCTTCTGGCAATGGATCGCATCTGACTGTCAGAATGTTCCTGCAAACAATTGGCTTGTCACAAAATTTTTTTTTTTTTGCCAAAAAATGCTTTTCATTGTCAGGAGCTAGAATTCCGTTGCGCACAAAACTGTCTCTAATGGATATGGTACTCATAAAACTAAAACCTACCGTCTTATGAAAACTGTAAGCCGTGGATAATATACACATAAAACTGAGATATATTATTTTGTGATTAACGAGATTTTTAAGATTGTGAGTATATAAGAGTGCTTTTTTTGGCTTTTAAATCTCTTACTATATTATAATTTAACTTCAATTTTAGCCCTTAAAAAATAGTGCTTGCCTTATGTAGCTTCTAAATTTTAACTAACACATTAATGGCACTCAAGATTTACACATATTGCGCTAACCTACGATGACAATAGTGTTGAAAAATGAACAAAAGGTTAGCACCAGATTCGTATGTGATGTTTTGATGAGGATAATTTAGTAAAATTAATGTTAGGTAGTTGATTTAGCCTGACAAATTGAAACGGATTGGTTTTAAAAAACACATAACAATGTGTTTTAATTGAGGTTAGTTTTGTGTAGGTTTCTTAAAATCTCTTGCACTAGTAAATTATTAGTAGTCCATAAATTCTTACGTTCTGCTGCCATTTTTCTTTTATTATTAAGAAAAATGTTTTCACCGACGAATGATTCCATAAAAGGCTATATCTTTATACCAAACTGTAAAAGAGTGTAAAAGAAAAGGTAATAAAATTGGAAAGAAGAGTAAAGTATTAAGAGTGATTGAGCATCCTTTGTTTCATATCTAGTATTTAGGTACTTATTTAATGTGGTAACGAGAAATAATCCCATTCCCTTTGTAGTATGTACTTGTTTAAAAATATGGATCTTATTTAATATAATTAGTATAACTAATAGCTATTAAATGACAACATTTGAATTTAGACACCTAAGTAAATATCGTATTTATTTTCTTTAATAGGGCATCAATATTCAAGGGTATAACAGGATTTGTATTCCTTTTCATCATTTTCTATATTGTATGGGGGCTTATAAAACTCTCATTACTGATTTTATAAGTAAACACATTATTTCAAGAAAAAAAAATCACTCCTTAATTTCCCTTTTTCTTTGATGCAAAAATAGTGAAGAAGTACACTTGTCGACGAAAAGCTTCAGAGATCCATGATCCTTTAATGTGGTTACTGTAAAATAGTCATCTTGCCGACCAACCTATAAGATAAAACCATATACTCGTTCTTATATAAGAATAGGGCAAAAAAAAGTAAGATCAAGCAAAAATCTAAATTTTTGGCCAAACCCAATTCTATATATGTGCCATGTTCCAAATAAACTAGCGATAGCCAATATATCTTTGCTAACACGAAAGATCAACTTTGCTTTAAAAGAAAATGGTTTTTCTTAGCAAGAAAGATAACCAATATGCAAGCTAGAAAATGTTTTCAATCAAATCAAAACTAAAAAAAATCAGAATCCCCTAGATATGCTCAATTCTAATCAAAGAAACATACATGTTCACACACAAAGCAAAAATATGTTTACATACATTTTCATCAAATCAATATGAATCCCATACGAAATCGGGATAGTTCTTTATATCTTATACGTGAAAAACTCTTTAAAACTTTCTAATGAGGTTACTAAAATGCTGGCGTTGGAAAACAAAACAAAATAAACTAAAGAATACCATATATTCTTTAATCTTAAATGACAATAGGAAAATAAAAATGTTGGGTCAAAATTACCAAATAAAGAAGTGGCAAAAGTTCCAAATTCCACCATGCAATATAAGAATGATCAAATGGAACATAGCATTGCAAATGGATCAATAAAAACAAAGCACTCACAAATGGCAACCCCAATTAGCGGAGTCCGAGTATGTCATTCACTTATTTATGTATCATCACGTTCAAAAGTATGCAAGGAAAAAGACAAAACGTAATTGATCACAACACAAAAACACAAGAAGAAAGAAATCATGAGAAGAAATTCCTACACAAGAAATTTATCTAACCATCAAAATTAAAGATGTTGTGATGATCATGAATAATGTAATTCAAAGTGTGATTCTTCGTTGTCATAGATTTACAACAAGGAGAACCAACTTTTTCATTTTGTGATGAAAGTTAGACGTTGTTTTGTTTATGTTACTTGGTTTGGGGGCTGCATGTGACGTGCCTTCATGGGGAGTGAAAGTATACCCTTTTAACCGCCAAACAAGGAATTATTTGATAACCAAAAAAAAAAAAAAAAGAAGAAGAAGAAGAAAATGATTGCTAGCCAAGCCGAGCCGAGCGGAGCGGAGTGGAGCTGAGAGCAGTGGATTGGAGTGGAGTTCAGTAATGTTAACGTAGATCTAATACGGTCGGAAAGCGGATTTTTAAAATTTTATTTTTTGAATAAGTTTTTTGGGGGTATATACAGTCAAAGTATCCAGCTTGATTGGAACAGCTGGACCACGTTGGTGTGTGATTGGGTGACCCCTGTTCATCGGAGCCGTCCGTTAAATCTGACGTGGGTCCCAGTGCTTTTCCGGTGATGAGATGCTTTTTTCTCATCAACCTTATGCAGTATACCTACTCTGTAAAGTATGCACACTCTCTATGCACCAATAATACTAATAATATTATAATGAATAATAATGATAAGAAAGTTAGTATCGCTCTCTCTCTCCTCTCTCATACCAAGTTAAGTTATATACGGTATGAAACGGTTCCACTTTTCATTAAAATAAATTAAAAAAAAAGACATGACGCTTTTTGCAAGTATAAAATCCTCCCAGTCGAACTTGAGACTTAACCTCATATACTCACTCGGCATTTAGTTGGAAAACTCTCTCCCCATACTCATCTCTTTCTTTCTCTGTCTATCTGTTTCACGTCTTTCAACAGACTACAGAGTGTGGAATCAATATCAATAGCAACTACACTCTAGTCTAGTCTAGTCTAGTCTAGTTATATTTAACAAGCTAAAAATGAAGCTTTCCGGCATCAAAACGTCAGTCGAGGCATGCAGTCCAAGAATATTAATGTTTAAAACAAGAGCTTCTCCAGAAAACATCTCAATGCCATTCATCCGGTGCTGCACTCTCACTCAAGATCAAGATCAAGATCAACATCAGAGGCTACCAAAGTTAACCATCAAAACTAACGCCAACGGCTGGCAAGAGCTGCTGAGCAGCCCGGTGCATGATAATCATCAGCATTCCTCTAGATCATCATCGTCATCATCACGTCTGAGTAAAAGATGGAAGGAGTACCAAGGGATAAGAAACTGGGATGGCTTGCTTGACCCACTCGATGAGAACCTGCGGCAGGAAATACTCCGCTACGGCAACTTCGTCGACGCCGCCTACAAGTCCTTCGACTTCGACCCTTCCTCCCCTTCCTACGCCAAATGCAAGTTCCCAAAGAGCTCTCTATTTGACCGCTCTGGACTCCCCAACACCGGCTACCGCATCACCCGCCAACTTCGTGCAACCTCCGGAATCCAGCTCCCCCGCTGGGTCGACCGGGCCCCTTCCTGGCTAGCCACCCAGTCTAGCTGGATCGGCTATGTTGCCGTTTCACACAACAAGAACGAAATTGCACGCCTCGGCCGCCGCGACGTCGTCATCTCCTTCCGCGGCACCGCCACGCCGCTCGAGTGGCTCGAGAATCTCCGCGCCACTCTCACGGACGTCGGTCCATCCAGGGACGGCTCCATGGTCGAGAGTGGCTTCCTCAGCCTCTACACCTCCGGGGCCGAGTCACTCCAGCAAATGGTCCGCACAGAGATCGCCAGACTCCTCCAGTCGTACGGAGACGAGCCGCTCAGCTTGACCATCACCGGCCACAGCCTCGGAGCCGCGCTGGCCACTCTCGCGGCTTACGATATCAAGACCCATTTCAAGCGAGCACCACTCGTAACCGTCATCTCCTTCGGCGGGCCCCGCGTTGGAAACCGAAACTTCAGGTCCCGGCTGGAGAAGCAAGGGACCAAAGTCCTCCGCATAGTGAACTCGGATGACTTGATCACAAAAGTCCCCGGGTTCGTGCTCGACGACGGCCACGTGGCTTCCAAAAAGGATGTACACGTCGCCAGCTTACCTAGCTGGATACAGAAGAGAGTAGAGGACACTCCTTGGATCTACGCCGAGGTCGGGAAGGAGCTTCGGCTCCGAAGCAGGGACTCGCCGTACCTCCAGGGTAGCGGCTTTAATGTCGCCACGTGTCACGAGCTGGGCACGTATCTCCACCTAGTAGAGAACTTCGTAAGCTCCACGTGTCCTTTCAGAGCCACCGCAAGGAAATTGTTGGACAAGCGTTGCCACCACCCGAGAGACCGCCGCCGGATTACTTCAATAACGTAGAAACTAAATATAATAATTCAACGACGTTCTGATCCGAGCAACACTGTCACGAGACGGTGACGTACTGATTGTAAATACACCGATCAATGTGCACAGCCAGTTCTCCTGTGCGCATTGTGTTCATTCTTTGTAAAAACAAAAAGATATTATTTGTAATTGAAAAAAACTAAGAACTGTAATCACTGACCGAGCCTAAGGCAAGCCGAAGTTCAGAGCCTTTTGAAACAAAATTGCACCTTAAATACTACTGTAGCATATAATTACTTTATATTATAATAAATTTTTGCTTCTTACCCCGACATATAACCTGAGACTTAGAACTTTGAAGTTCCAATTACCTTCGACAAACTTAGCCCTTAACGTTATATGCACCGGCGAGTCCTCTTTGCGTAGATATTAATAATTAATAGATATTTTTTCTTTTTATTATTCATTTGTTTTTTTGACACTGTCAACCTCGAAAAAAAGCTGATTCTTGTTCGCATCTTTAAAGAGCTGTGAAATTACCAGAATGTGTCTCCTGCCGACCATATTTTCGCCCAATTGCCATTGTATTGACCACCGACCTCATTTGATTGCCAAGAGAAGACTAGACGACAAATATTTCTTGTTGAACCACCCAAAAGCAGAAAACGCCTCTGCCGTCCATACCGAACAACTACTGAATTTACAATATAGCCACCCCGCGCCGCAATATTTTTGATTTCCCCGGATCTGGCCCAAAGCTTCATTCATCATCCCACTACAAAACAAACATACACTATTTACCAGGAAAAAAAAAAAAGAACATAATGCCCACGATATATTTTGCAGAACACAAGTACTAAATAATAAACAAATGAGCAAAAAAAATACTAAATAATAAATAAAATCTTTTATAAGGAATGCGTGTATTGTGCTTATTAGCAGATACAATACTACGACGAGAATCTAATATTAGGTACAGAAGGGTGTAGTGTTAGCTATATTGGTTGATGATAGGGGCAGTAAGGACGCGTCAGAGTATGAAACGCGTAACGCCTCAGTAACACCTTATTAGAACAAGAAGAACTATTTCATGTCCCTGTGACGTTAAAACTCTACAGTTTATAATATTATACACCGCAGTTTAATATATAGGGTATATTATACAGTTTTGTTAATAGTAATAACAAAAAAATTGCTGTGTAAAGTAAACATGCATAAGAATAAAGTCAACAACGGTCATTTATCGTGGCGGAAAGCTTTTTAGAAAAAGACCACAGGTGTTAATCACACTGGATAAGAAGATTGATGTCAGCTTAATTATTTGGCAAAAGTATTGTTAAGAAAGACTGTTTGTGGGTGTAGGGCATAGTCTAGCTATATTGGTTAATGTATAGGGGCTTTGAATAAAAATGTACGTTCTTAGAAGATCCACGAGAATCGAAGCAACAAACAAGAGAAGGGAAGAAAAAGACGGAAGAGGCTCGCTGTAAAGCGTCGTGTAGAACTAGGAGTGATTGATAATGAAAGATGACAATTCAAGAGAAATTGAGAAAATTAGTTGTGAAAAAGATTACCCGTATAGAATATGCCACAAAACCTAACTGTAGTACGGAAGGGATATGTTCGTCTGGCTGGAAGATAACCAAAAGGTCAATGCATTAAAAACTATCATTAATGTTGGCCTAAAAATCGAAAATTATTGTTGATAATCATTTTGGCATTGAGGATATTCTCTTGATTGAAAATAAAATAAATAAATAAGCGGAGAGAACAGTAAATCCTTCACTCGAATTTATTAATTAGAATAATATTCTCTTAATTAATACATGCAAGAATTTTGAAGCAGCAATAGCCGAAGTCCGTAATACTTTCTTCACTGAAGGGGAAAATAACTTTATTTTTATTTTTATTATTGTTTTAATATTTGTTCTTGTTCTTGCTTTTTGTTCTTTCTTCTTCTTCTTTTTTTTTTTTTTTTTTTTTTTTTTGTGGTAAACGCTTTAATCTCCCATTTAATGCTCCATGGCAAGAGGCAAGTTTTAGTTTATGTTACGCAAAAAAAAAAAAAAAAAAAAGTTTACTCACAAAACTAGTCCAAAAGAAAAAGGTTAGTACTCACAAAACGTATCAATGCAGAACCCAATAAGTGATAGGTTATGAGTTCCATTTTTCTTCAGGCATCTCCTTGAGTTTGTTCTGGTGTGTTTGGAGTATACAGGATGGTCTACACACATCCTCAAGGATTAGTCAAATTCTCCAAGAGACCTAAACATCCTGAGTTGCCAAAAAAAAAAAAAAGATCAATAGAGAAGACGTACGTAATAACCATTTTACTCATAAATAAAATAATTTACCTTTTTATAACCTTTGTTTTAAGTTTATTCAAAGTTATTCCTCCAGTTTTTTACATCTTAAGATGAGATTTAAGACACAAATCTATACTTTAGTAAATAGTTGATTTTGACAAATGACCAAATTATCTTAAGGTATATGTTTGATGTGATAAAAAGCTAATGGTATGGTATTTAAATAAACCAAAAATAGAGAATATAAAAAGGTAAATAATCCAATAAAAACCTACAAACCGAAAATAATATTTCAAAAAACCTAACTCATGCCATAAAGCTCTTGCCTTATCTACAATATATATATGTAGGTACGCTTTTCCGATCCCTAGTCAAACTTCAATGATATATAACCTAGTAAACATTTTTACACGAACAGATATATAACGAGATACAGATATATAGATAGATAGTAATAAAGTAAGTAATTTTATTTTAGTCCAATAAAAAAAGTAAAAAAAAAAGTTACTTCTACTGAGGATGAATTTAAAATTACTTTTCCTAATTCTGTTTGCTAAAGATTCCTGGTTTTTTGGCAGGATCATCGATCCTTCGACCGACGGACAAAGAATTCTCGTTGTCTTATCCGGAGGAGAGGGTGAGTGGGATGGTGGATATCAAAATACTGGTTCTCGTTATTATGTTAGGCCTAACTATATATAGAAACTAAATGACATTTAATTATATTAAGTTAATATTTTCCCTTTTGTTTTAGGTTTCTGGTTTGAATTTCTATCATTCTAAGTTTCTTAGTCATCTTAAAATTACCTATTCATAAATAGTTCTATCTATGTTTATTACTTTCAGACTTGGTAATTAGTAATATTTAGTATTTACATATATTTCTCCCTTTATTTTATATCCCTCTAAATTCTCTTTCCCCTCTAATTTCTCTTTTGTCTCTTTCGATCTTCTATTATTTTGGCATCAAGACATAAATCACACGTACGTGTGCAGTAGTTAGTGCATGCTGAAAAATCCACAAAATTACGGATTTGGATGACTTTGGGAACGTGACAGGACGACCGTGACGGTGTTTCTGGCAAAATGATTAATCATTAACTGTCCCCTTACGTTGGTGGCCATCTGCGAGGAAAATCTGCCTTAGTGCTAGCTGTATAGAGTACTTTTACTACTTTATTAGTCTCCAGTTTAGAGGTAACACGAACAATATGGGGATTTTGAATTTAAAAAAAAAAGAAGACCATGTTTAGATGGTTAATCAGTGACGAATGATGTTTACTCTATCACTCATTAACTAGGTTGTCTATAACTGGTTAAAATTAGTGGTCTGTTAATAATAAACCAATATCAGTTAGTGATTAACTGATATCAATCAATAATTTAAACCAATATCAGTTATTGATTAACCAATATCAATTAATAATTCACCGATCTATTAATGATAGGCCAGAGGTAATTCCATAAATTACCAACATTCCAACGAAAGTTTTTGTACAAATTTCCATACTCTATGATTCAGAGTCTCAGAACTAATTTAATATTCTCAAATGCACACTTTTAAACAGGTCATGTTCCCTAATAAAAAAAAGGTCTACTTTGTACTAGTTACAACAAGTTAAGAGTGTTATTTATTGTCTAACTCTAAGATGCATCCTTGAATAGCTTAAAGAATGCTATACTAGGCGCTCGTTTGGTAAAAACAATTCTAACCGTTTTTATGATGGTTGGTTTTGTTAAAATATTTTCTCTTGTAAAATTTAAATAAAAAACCGGTTCAACAGATCTTTGTTTTTAGTTTTCATTAAATTTATATTGTATTCATTTTAATTTGGTCATTAGATTTTCTTTTTCAAGATACCCTGCACCAGATCCATATATTAGAAAGACCTGCGAGAAAAAAAATCCTGGATACATGTACGTGCAATTTATTCGGATTACGCGTAAACAAAGCTTATAAGGTTTCTAAATGACTTTTTAAAAATACGGGTCAAATGTACTATGAAACGGCGTGATCTTTTATGTACCCCTTGTATAGCTAATGCTAATAGACACAAATAAAATATCACTACAATATGAAGCGGACATGACTGATTTATACTTATATATATAAACTGATAACAAATACTTTTGGCCGTCTTAAGGTCGGTTTGGAATAGCGTTTACTTTTACTTTCAAGAAATAGAAACTACTACAGCCGGAGTCTTGGATGACGTTTTTAAACTATCTTTTAGAGATAAGACAATGGTGTCTTAATGTCATCATATTCACTGTCGTAGTATATGGTACACATTAAACCGTTGTTCAACATGCACGTGAAATGCTACAAGTATGCATAAAAGACATATTAGACGATGCTTTTTTAATGACGACTTTAGCAAAAACCATTGTTAAAGGCCTTGAAAATTAATATATATATGTATATATATATATTTCTAATTGAAACAATTTCTTCTCAAAGAATAATTTCAAATATTATTCACAAATTTACATCCTCTTCTTCAATAAACTTGATTCGTATCTAACGTAGAAAAAAAAACATAAATATTTTCAAAGATGCATATATTAAAAATGCATATAACAGATATTTCAAAAACGATAGCCAAAGTTTATCCATAAAATACAAAAAAAAAAACTTAAATTAAAGATAAAAGAAAAGTTAAAATAAAAAAAGCTTAAATTCAATGGAAGGAAATTTCAATGATTCTAAATGTACCTAGATTTTGATGCTCAAGGCGGCGACGGTGACGGCAACAATAATAGTTTGACAGTGAGTCACAGTGTCAAAGATGGGGTTGAGGCAATGAGGAAGATGAAAGAGAGGGATGATGAAGGAATTTAGAAAAAGAGTTAGAAGGCAAATAAGAAAGTTAAAATGTGAGGAAGAGAGAGATGGAACGAACTTAGAGAGAATGAAGGATTTAAAAAAAGAAACTTTAGATTTTGTAAATTTGATAGAATGGAAAAGAAGAGAGTGATCAAAATTTAAAAAGAGGATGAAAACTTTAAAATTGTTCAGCAAAAGAATTAGTGAGAAAAAGTCCCTTTTAAAAAAAAAATAGTTGGCATTAGATGATTTTATGAAAACCATTGTCTAATATACACATGCAAATTTTTGAAACACAGAAATTTTCGTGCCATGTTTTTTAATACATAACGCGACAGTTTTTTATAAAACGCCGTAAAATAGGTGTCATCTAATCTTCTATTTGTAGTAGTGAGAAGAATAAAAGCGCAAAAGTTAGGCTTTTAATTTTTGTTTAGATTATGCATGGAAAGGAAGCATTTGATTTCGAAGAGTTTTTGAACTTATTTGATTAGTTAAACAAAAACTTTTATTGTTAAAAAAATTAATGTAATAAAAAGATATAGATGAAATTTTTAATTTATCCTCCACAAATAAAATGTTAAAACACAAGGAAAAAAGCTATAAGTTCTTTATTTATAGACACCAAAGAAGTAGGTTGTTCCAAAAGAGAGAAAACTAAAATACAAATTAGTATCTATCCAAACACATTCAAAAGCAGCTTTTGAAATAAATAGGTCAAAAAAAGTTATTTTAAGCCACTGTTATGACCTACTCAGCAGAGCATTTTCTTGTGCTTCTAGTCAATAGAAAAAACAAAACAAAAGTCATGGCTTTTCAATGAATGTTTGGAATTGATTTTTTATTTTTTAGGGAGTTTGGAACCATATTTTTAAAAGAACTTAAATGGAATAAAATGGTTTTAAAATTTTTTAATAAAAAATAAAAATGTTATAGTAAAATTAATAATATCTTATTAAAACTCTAGCATGGGTTTCAATGTCTCTTTTAAAAGTCCTTTTTTCAGAAGCCACATTTTGTGACTTTGACTGGAAGTTTTTAAGAGAACGAAGGCACTTCTAATAGATCATTTAAGCACTTTTAGAAACAACTTCTAAAAAGCCCCTTCCAAATAGGCACTTAAATGCCTGCTTGGGAGGCCTTCATAAAAAGTACTTTTGACTTCTCGAGTTTAAAAGCTACCTTTTGGAAATTTAAATGACTGTCAAAAATACTTTGGCTCTCCAAAAAAGTCAAAATCATAAAATTTGACTTTTTAAAAAAGCCTTTGTGAAATAGACTTTGAAACTTGTATTAGAGTTTTATTAATAAATAAAACATCAAAATCACAAAATTTGACTTCTTAAAAAAACACTTATGAAATAGACTTTTAAACTTGAACTAGAGTTTTATTAATACATTATAAACATCACTATAACCATTTTTTAACTTATTAAAAAATGTTTAAACAATTTTAATCTATCTGAGCTCTTTCAAAAATATGATTCAAAACATTCGTTAAAAAGATACAACTCTTACTTCTCTTTTTTCACTGAGTAAAAGCATGAACAAAAACTCTAGCAAACGCCCAAAATTCTAATCGATATCTACCTAAATATGCTTAAAAACACAAACACAAGCAAAAGCTCTATCAAACTGTAATGACTGAGAAAAGTTTCATTAATAAAACCTAATATTTAATTAGGTTTAATTAATAAATTTACTTATAAAAATGTAAATTGTTGTAAAAATTGTAATTTTTATAAAAATTACGATAAAGTAGGAATAAACGGCATTGAATGTAAATTTTATGGTAAATATGATGTAATGTTGGATATTACCGAATACAGATTTTACGAGTTTAATTACTCAAAAATTTGTAAATAATATCCATAAAATGAATTTTATATCACGATTAATTATAAAATTGTGATATAAATAAGTGGGTGATTAGAATGTAGATAGGATATAGAAGTTGTCCAAACCCAAATCAGGGGTAAAAAGGAGGCCGAAGCAGTATGAGTATACTGCTAAATGAAAACGCAGATACGAAAAATGTTATGATTGACCTCCAAAAGTGAACGAAAAGTAAGTCAAATATTTTTATACAGTTTAAGGATAAAAAGTACACTGAATTGACCATGGCAGTATAGGAAAAATATTGTGTGATGAAAAATTACATAGTATAAATTTTTAATTCCACAAAGTGGACACTCCTTAGTTTTCTATTGGGCCACATGTCTAGAAAAGTGGCCCAATCACCTTGTGACACCTAGTGGTATACTCATGGGTTACCATGAGTCACCAAATGTGATAAGGAAGCATTTAACGCATGGTTATCACAAAATTTCATTTCCTTTCTTCTTCTCCAAGTTTCGGCAGCCATTGTTGAGACTTCTAAAAAAATTTCTCAAGCCCAAACTTTGTAAAAATAGCCCCAAACAAGTTTTACAAGCAAGTACAAGGATTTTCCACAAGTTTTAAGGTAAAATCCTAAACTTTTTAATGAGTTTTCATGGGATTTTTCATGGGTTGAAGAGAGAAATTTATTCATGGTATTTTTGTATGGAAAGGAAGCTTAGGGGGGAGTTCAAAGGGATTTTGAAGGCTTGAAACCAAAAGGGTGTTATTTTGATAAGTTTTAAGTTTTAAAGTTTTGAAATTTTATGGATTTTATTTTGATTTCTATTCTTTCAAACCCATGTGGGTTCTTAAGCATGTATTTGCTAAAATTTCATGCATATGTGAAGTACGGCATGTTTGAGTTGTGAAATTTTGATTTATGGTGCAAAATAGTAGTTTTTGCAAAAAGTATTATTTTTGTAATTTTGATGTTTGACTTTGCAAAAGTGATGTTTGAGCATGAGAATGTTTTGATTAAGGCATGGAATGGTGTCTGTAGGGGTAGAATTGCAAGTTTGAAATGGATTTTTGTAACAATGCCATAGGGACTAAATTGAAAGAAAAAGATTTCTCTCGATAGAATTGAAAAATGGCCAAAAAGGCCCTTGTAAAGTGAGATTTTGAGAAAATTTAAAACACAAAAGTTGTAGATCTCGACGAAACTGTTAGGCTTTATAAATGGTTTGTGAAAAAACTGAATCAGTTTGTGAGATTTTGATTTTTCAAAGAATTTATGAAAATTGTAAAAAAATTTTAAAAGGGCAAAAACGTCATTTCTCAAAGGATTTTGAATATGGTACTTTGAGCAAAAATGATCCTTGAGAAAAATAGGAAATTTTGATGCAAAGAAGTAAATTTTAGTCCCGGGGACAAAATCGTCAAAATTTTTAGTTGAGGGACTAAATCGTAAAGTTTTATGAACATGGGGCATAATTGAGAAATAAAGAGATTTGACCCACTAGGGTGTTATTTTAAAATTAGTATGTGGTTATTTTCATAAGAATAACGAAATCGAGCTCGGATAGGTTAGTGGACCCATAGAGGGCAAAATCGTCATTTTTGTCCAAATAACCCGAACCGCTTTGAACTGTTTCTAATAGGATAAGAAAACAACTAAAAAGGTTCCCGCCCTTCGTTAGAAACGATAGGGTAAAGTTAGATAGAAATAAGAAAAACCAGTGGTTTTTAGAGTTGTACATAGTAATGCAACTCAATTTATTAACTAACGGATGTTTCGTATCGAAACATAGTGGAATTTGGCTAATGGCTTTGTAATTGGCCAACAGGATCCTAGGAGTCTAGGAGAAGGGAAATCGAGGTTAAGTTGCCCGACATTCGCATCAAGTAAGTACCCATCCCACCTACAGTATAAAATTGTAGGCTTAGAGTGCAAAATGTGTATATGTATACCTGTGTGTATATCAAGATGTATACTTATATGTATGCAATGACATAAGTATTTATAAAAATGAAAGGGTATACTTGTGAGTATATGTAATATATATATATACCTGAGAGTATATAGTGACATATACCTGAGTGTATATGATGATCTATACCAGTGTGTATATTTTATTTTAAGTGTCTGTGAGTACATTATGCTATATACCTGTGCGTATATTAATGTGTACTAGTGTGTATATTTTATGTTAAGTACCTGTGAGTACATTATGCTATATACTTGTGCGTATATTAATGTGTACCAGTGTGTATATTTTATGTTAAGTACCTATGAGTACATTATGCTATATACCTGTGCGTATATTAATGTGTATCAGTGTGTATATAAAGTATGTACCTGTGTGTACTATATCTTACAAGAGCATTTATATAGATTATGTAATGTATAATATGTGATCATCACTTCATGCATGGTATGATGACCATAATAAGTGAATTGGTAAACAAATCATCAAAAGTTAAGAAAAGTGTCGTACCGACTCCTGACTCAAAGGGAGTTTAAGGATTACAGGATGGTCAGGGTGTTACGTAGACCTAAGTGCGCAATGGTACGAACACTTGGGCCATAGTTAAAGATAAGAAATGATAATGATAAAGAAGGACTATAAGAAAGCATAATGAGATCATGCATTTTATTGAATGTGCATGTGGGTTTATATGGGACTTACTGGGCGTTAGCTCATTAAGTATTTCATGCTGTAGGTATTCCGACGAAAAGGTCAGAATAAATCGTAATAACGAGCTGGCGGACGGATGATGTGTGCAAACTGGGTATGGTTTCCGCCACAGTATGTTTTCCGCTATATGGTGTTTTAAGATATTTTGAAAGTAATGTTTGATAAGCTACATTGTAAAAGAAGTGTGATTATGTAAACACAAGTATATCTTTGTATTTCAAAAGTTGTTAAACCAATATATGTACAGTATTTATATAAAAGAAATTTTTTTTTTTAAATTTTTACCCTAAAGTAAGTAAGAAAGAATTTTATCACAGCCTAAAAAAACGAATTGTGACACAAACTGTCTTAAATCCTAATTGGTGTCTACCCAAACTCATTCAAAACGGTTTTGGAACTAAATAAGCCAAAACACAGCTTATTTTACGTCACTTCTAAATGAGGCCTTAAAAAGATATTGAAGAATTGGTCAACAGCATGACAAGTCACCAAAATACGGCTAAGCTACAGCGAATAACAGCCACTGCATGTAATGACAAGGAGTCAATCAAACATGAATTGTTTGTAGTCTGGAAAATCTTCCCTAGGCCAAAAAAATTATTGAAGATTTCCCCAAAAAAAAAAAAAGTAAAAAAATTTCTCAACGTAATATTCACGTGGTTATATGGAATCCATACCTGGTACCATGCACAGAGTCATTGTCGTCACCAATCATTTGTCTCCACTTGTCAGAAGCTAACTTGTTCCATTTGCAGAGGATATATGAAACTGGCGGAGAGTGGAATCACAAGCTGCCCCCTGATAGATGACAGGACCAAATATTGCGGCTTAATTTGAAGATAAAAGAAGTGGTCAGTTACTAGTCAATCTTCACACTCATCACCAAACTTATTGAGACTTTCAATTTTGGAAATATTTGATTTAAAGTCAAAATTATATCTTGGTGAAGATTAAAAGAGAAAAGCACCTTTGATTTTGACATTTCGAAAATGAATAGAGGCTTTCATACTTACCGAATTACGAATCTATTTCGTTCCTACTTTGATTATATATATATATATAAAAGAAAAGAAAATGAGTGTAAACATTCCAGTCGAAATTTAAATCTAAGACCATGAAAAGGGTACCCCTACTACTACAAGAATGTTCCCACAACACGTTCTTTCCTTTCCGATCTATGAAATATATAATGAAGTAGATTTAAAACTAGACCTTCAAAATTTTAATCAAAAGTTGGTTAACATGACTGGGACATGTTGTTTGAAGAAAAATTTTGATTGGTTGTATAGAAACTCGAACGATATATCATTCCGGATAGTGCTTGCATCCTCTGTATTACCGCGGCTGTTGGCATAGGTATTTGATTCAAAGGTATTTCAGGCTGATTGATAGTTAGACCCGCTTCGAATTATATATACAGACAAATATATATATATATCTATATACACACATATATGTATATGAGAGACTGATTGGCCTTGTTTAGGACTTTAAAAATCCTGTCACCAGCTTTTTTTTTTTTTTTTAAATAACATATGGGCTAAAGACTAGGCATTAAAAGAAATGGGGGCACATTCCAACTAGGTATCACTGAGTTTAGTACCGAACGAAGTCTGTTTTTGTGGCTAATACTAATTCCTTGATTTTCTTTCTAACCGACTTTAATTATCAACTAATTATTTCCACAGGCATTGCTGTCATGCGTATTTGTTTCTAGCTTGTGCCCAGTCCACGTGAATGCGAGATTATATGTCACGCATCAGCATCAGCATCAGCATCAGCATGCAATGTCCGTATTTTGTATGCATGTCACACGTGTAGAGCTCCAATGTGTTCCACACAAGAGAGAGACAGAGATGTGGAGAAACAAGAAGAAGAAGAAGAGGGAGGTTTCAGTTGATTAAAGAAATTGCTGGGTTACTATATTTGCCTCATCTAAAAATTTGAACTCAAAATACGTTTGAACATTGTTTTAATTAATTTTGTTACGGTATTTTTTTTTATAAAATTTAAATTATTATAATATTTTTGGTTTCACCAAACCATGTTTTTAAAGACCCGATAATAACTAAAGACACATTGATTAGTATCAGAGCTACGATTGAATCAACTTGTACCACTAACTTGTAAAACCAAAAACAAAACAAAACAATAATTATAATAATAATAAAACTTGATGCTAATTATAAAACAAAAAACTTCTATATGCGTACGGTTGTTTTCTCAACAAGCTGAGATTACATGGTTCTCACTTTTGCTAATCATTAATTAACCCACCTTTTCCCCTTCCTTCAGTTGTCTTGTAAAAGTCAAATTTCATTCAAATTTAAAATAATCATAATCTGACTCCTGATTCACAATTGACGCTTAATTTTACCAAGACCAATGCATAAAGTCGAAAACGTGATCGTCGCTGTCTCAAATTTGATCATTTGTTAATAAATTATTTATGACCCTATTTTAAAATGCTTCTTAAATTTGTAAAACCATTCAAAACATCCCCAATGGCAACCCTTTGAAATGAATGTAGGTTGTTGGCAAAGCTCCGAGCGAACCTAAATAAGAAAAACCATTCAAAACATCCTTCCGTCCACTTATGTTGTAATTGTATCTACTATCTAGTTAGTTTATATCATTATCTCAAGCAAAAAAAAAAGAAGCTTATATTAAACTATGGAATTTCTATGCTATAGAAAAAGGAAAAACAAAAACGTGTAAGATTTCAGTGAACTTTTCTAACTAGTATATAGTGTGCTTTCCATTATATAGCGGTTTGTTTTGTAAATTTAAAACATGATGATTTAAACTTCTTTGGTTTGAAATAGAGAGTATGAAAAATAAGTTTAAAATCTTGAAAACAAGAGAAAGTAATCTTCAATTTAGATGGAATTTTTAGTTTTTGAATAACTAAAAACTAATTCAAAAAAGATTTTAAGTTCAAACTATATAAACCCTCCAACTGAATAAGCTCAAGTCATGACCTTGTAAAGTCATAACCTCAATGATCGTGGGTTCCATGTGTAACGTTTGGGATTTGAAAATACAAATGGAATATCTTTGTCCACTATAGTATAAGTTTTTTTTTTCCCCTTAAAAAGTAGATAATAAAAAGACTAAGGATATTATGCACAAGCTGACAAAAAAAGCTTTCACGAAATCCATTTCTTAATAAAGTAGGTAGTACCAGAAAGACAATAGTAGCAAGGCATGACATGAACGGCGATAAGTCCTTTTTCTCCCTCTATCTCTCCTTCTTCTTCTTCTTTTTTTTTTATGTCATGAAGTTCACTGTTCCAACAAAAAGACGAGATGACAAAACCTTTTTTTTTTTTTTTTTTTTGAGAGGAACGAGAGCACAAAACTTGGTACACCACAAAGGGCGATAAAGAAAAAACAATTTTCAATACCTTCCAAATAACATTAGTACGTTCTTTGTTCATAGTACTGCGAAAAATCTTTTATAATGTTATTTAAAAAAACATGAATGCATTGTTGGGCGGAAAAAAAGGAATAACACTTTCACATGGACAATGATAGAAGAACATGAAAAAGAGAGAGTTCAATACGTTCCAAACAAGAGTCTTTCTCCAGTAATGTTTTTAAGTTGTTTAATTTAATTAAAATTACTTTTTTCTGCTAAAGGTATTTCACGAAAAAAAAATTAGCTCCAAAGAAATGGAAAGAAAAACAAAGAGGACTAAAGAATGAACACACTGCAGGAGAAAAGCAGCAGACAGGTATCTAAAGTATATAGCCATTTTCTTATCTAGTGAATGACACTTATATATTCCAGCGGGGAAAAAAGGGAAATAGAGAAACGCTTTCTTTTGGCTCCATAGTTCTCTTGTCATTTTTCTTTAATTGAATAACATTTTTTATTATCAATTAAAGTGAGTAACACACGTGCGTATACAAGATCCTTTACACGAAAGTGAGACCAATAATCTAGATGAGAAAAAATAAATTATAACTTGTAAGTTGCATTAGACAAGAATACCAATAATGTTAATTAGATTACCTGAACCATACACATCAAAATTAAGAAAAAAGGAAAGGAAAATAATGTTAAGTTGGAAGAAACAATAATTGTAAAGTACTTTATCATTTATTTTCTAATTTGCTCTGACATCCCATTCGAAGAAAAATAATTGGAGTTTCACCAACACACACACACACACATATATCTATGTCAATCAGTCAAGTAATTCATTCAATGAAAGATTTAAAGAAAAAGCTATCCCAAAGGTTATGTATTCAGGCCAGATTGTATGGAGTGTTAATGTAGTTATAAAAGAATTAAGCTAATTTATTGGAATTTTCCCAAAAAAAACAACGGAACAATGTGTACAACTTTGAAGGCATGAGGCAAACAGAGGTGATTTCCAATGAAAAGTGTTCACTAAGAAGCACTGAGAGAATAACATACATACATACGTACAAACATATATACATACATACGTACGTACATATATATACACACACACACATATATATGTGTAACCCTCCCCCACTTGAGATATCTTTTTATGAACAAATTGTATAGAGTTTTATATAAACGTACATCTCCTGACCTTTTTAAGTTCTAAAGTGTTGTAGTGTGCGAAAAACACCAAGTTGAGGATAATCAAAAAAGGGAAAATTATAAATCAAATACAAAATTGAATTTAAGTTCTCTCAAAACAAAAGTTAAGCTTTATGCGGAAAAGGATTGCATCAAACAAACTAAAATTAATCTCCCTTGAGACATACTTATTAAAGAGCAAATCTTTGTTGGTTCCCCATGTAACGTCCCGAAATTAATTAAGTAATATTAGTAAGTAAAAATAGTGTAATAGTGTGTCAAATTACGGTTTAATTTTAATCTAGCTGTTTTGTAATTATTTTTCTAATCAAATAGATTTTTAAATTATTTTTAGTTGTTTTTATTTGTATTTTGAATATTTGAAACAAACAATTTGTCAAATGCTACATACATCATGTGTTGCAAAAACGGGGGCAGCACATAATTTTTACACAGTAAAACCACCCAATTTTTCCTCTATTTTTTCCCTCTCCTCTCCCTTTCTCTTTCACTCAGCTCTCTCTCACTCTCTATCACGCTCGTCTCTCTCTCTCTCTCTCTCTTCCCTCTGCCTCTCTTTCTCTCTCATTTCTTCTCAAATTTTTGAATAAAAAACAAGTACAAGCTTTGATTTTTAGCGGATTGGAAGCTTGGGAACACATTTGGATGATTATAACTTCAAATCAAAGCTTCGATTTGAGGTTAGTTTTCAAATTTCAAATCTTTTTCAAGTTTTCAATTTTTCTTGTATTTTGAAATTTAAGCTTTTCTAAGCTTAGAAAACCATTGATCTAAGTTAGAGAAACTTAAAATTACTAGAATCTAAGCTTTGTTTCACCAAAAACAGATATAAATCAAGTTTTTTCATTTTTCTCTATTTTTTGATTTATTCAAAAAATTTTGTGTAAATCTTGTTTAAAGGTGCTAAAAAGTGTTCTATTATGTTTCTCTATCATTTATGATTGTTATCCATGCCTGGGAACTGAAAAAAACATGTTGAAATGAGGATTTGGACTCGAGGAGGCCGAGAACCCATGCCTGAAAAATTCTAGAATTTTCTAGTTTGGCAGGCCAGATTCATGGGTTCGGCCTGCCAGATTGATACGTCCGGCAGGCCGAATCTCGAAAAGTTCAACTGACCAAACCTTGTTTTTCGGCAGATCGAACTGTACAGTTCGGCCAGCCGAACCAGGGAGGCCGGTAGGCCGACCGGGCATGGTGAAATTTGTTTTTTTAATCCGTTTTTACTATTTTAAACCCAATTGAGATCTTAACATTACAATATGATTTTTATGAACGCAAATGGCACACTAGAACACCTTGAGATAGCATAATGACATAGACTATCTTCAACTAGAAACTGATAGACATGGTTTATAAATATTTAAGGTTGTTCGTGGATCGTGGAGCTAGCATATAGCGGACCGGGTTTATGGTTTGGGACACTGGCACGAGTATTGAGGTAGGACTTCTACCCTCTTTCCTTGGTAGCCTAGTTTTAAAATGATTTAGGCCTAAAAGGGATTTTATTCAAAATGTTTTTAATGTTTGATTGAAAAAGGATTTTCATTGACTGTTTTCATAAACAATATATTGAGGTGATTTTCATAACAAACCTCATAATGAATGTAAATGAAAATACTTGAAAAAATAAGATTTTAGTAATTATAGAAAGTTATATATGTCTACACATGGGCATGATGCCTTATCAGAGATCGGGTCGTGTAGAGTGCGATCTTGGGGGTAGGTTCCGAAACCTAGCTAGGCCACTACGGTGGTGTTACATACATGGTTTGTCCAAGAAAAGAAAATGATATTCTTCTGGTCGACCAATAAATGGTTTTGGTAAGATTAATTTATTTGGATTTTATTTATTCTTTTATTCAAGCCTATTTTTTTAATAATCCCTTGAACAATGAAAATTTCCTTTTAAAGCTAAATATTTTTTTTTTTTGAAACTATAGTCCTATTGAGCCCTTTGCTTACATCTTATTTGTTTTTATTTAATCTTCCCCCCCTCTAGATGTATTTCAGCTTAGGATAGGAGAAGAGTCCTGTTGACAAGACCAGCGAGCCGTAGAAGTACCAAGTAGGTCATTTGGATTACAATATCAAGGCATATATTACCTTAACTTTTTTCTATTTTGAACTGTGGTTGTAATTTAATATTGTCAGTACTATGTGTGGCACAAGTTGTAGGCCAGTGGGACCCAACTCGTATTCCCTTCCTTTCTCTATAATGGTTTTTCTTATTGTCTATTTTGTTAATCTTATTTGTTTATCATTATAAATATTTGCTTAAAAAGGTTTTTAAATTATCACAATTTTCATAACTAATTAAATTCATTAACCTGTATTTTAATTAAATTTTTATTTAATTAACATAATTAAACAGCCACGTCACATTTCGTATTCCGAGGGCGTGACAGAATGGTATTAGAGCTCAAGGTTATGAACCTTGGGAATTGTGCATACATAGGTACGGCAATGAAATACCACTGACAGTCCAAATTTTGTTTTTAGAAGTGAGAGAATGACACCTAGACGTCGTTCGACAGCTGACGCCGAGTTTGGAAATGATGAAGGCATGATGAGAGCCATGTTTGCTGCATTCCAGCAGATGGCAGCAAGGGCAAGACCGGAGGATTCTGAGGCTAATCACCAGCATGCATACTTTCAGCAATTTCAGCGTGCGTCTGTGCCGACAAAATATTGGTTACATTCGATTGTGAAACGCCTGGACACCCTTGGCGTACCAGCGGAGTATCGTGTAGAGTTTGCAGTATATAAGTTTGAAGGTAGTGCGAATATTTGGTGGAAGCTAGCTAGACGCTTGGAGAACAATGGAAACATCAGTTGGGATAGGTTCGAGGAACTATGCTACTATCGGTACTTTTTGCAAGGATATAGGGACTAGAATATAACGCCCCCCTTACGGACGCCATAGATGTCGTTACATTCATTCCTTAATACTTTAAGATAAGCTATAAGATTGAAACTTTATTTGGAAAACATACCCAGGATCCAAGCATACATTTTTTTTAATAATTACTTAATCATAGACATTCTTTAAATAGTTTGCCATTACCATTGTAAATTAAATTAACTTTTTAAAACATTTTTAAAATCTACATACACAATTCGGCAGGCCGAACTAGATCGGCAGATCGATGTTCAACCATCGGCAGGCCGCCCGAGAATATGCAAAACAGGGTTTCAAAATTAATAAAATCGGTAGGCTGATACTGGGCAATTGGTAGGCCTATTATTTCATTGGCAGTTCGACCAGTAATGGTCGGTAGGCCGACCGACTATTAAAAAAATAATTAGTTTTTAAACATGTTCCAATACTTCAAGGTACGGAAACATTATACTAAAAAAGAAATAAAAAAAATATAAAACATAGTTCATAAGTTTTAAAAAGTTCTTTCTTGGCGTCTTCCATTTTCAATCCATCTTGCATAGCTCACACGCCTTCCTTTGCCCTCCACCTAATCCATTATCTTCTTTACAACATGATATAAAACTAAAATAAGCTAAATCTTAGTAAGTACATTTCATATCTCACAAGTAGAAAAACAATTTATGAACATCATCATCATATGCATTTCAAAATAGTGCACCATGCACAATTTCATAAGGAACATATTTTTCATCATATTATCCATATTAAAACTTTGTTCATTTTATCTTAAGGGCCTAAGTGTTGCATCATAATCATCATTGTAGGCGCGCCGTTATGAGAGGAGAAGGATAGCTAATCCTAAACCAAACATGACATCATAACATAACGTAAACATGGGTAAGCAAGACTTATTTAAGTGATACTTATATATATCTACTTTTATACTTTGAAATACGAGAACACCAAATATGCATAACTTTTGAACATCAAATCTTTCATAAGTATCATAAAATGAAAATAATCATCGAATCATCATAGTTATCATCATGAACATAATTTCAAATTTTTACAACCATATTATGTTGTAGGTGAGAATGTACTTACTTGTATAGTTTACTTAACCTTAATTTGTAGGTAACATCGCCGTGGTCTCGATGTGCTCGCTCCTTAGTGTGTTCATGTCATACATTCATTTAAAATAACAATTAACATTCATGAGACCATGAAATCATTCAACACCACATAACATATCTCAAATTTCCATAATACATCCCACATACATTCATCTCTCAAAAACATTAATTCATAATATGTTTCATTAACCATAAAAAATTAAAACAAAACTATCAACACAAATGTTTCCTGACCTTTATGAATACAAACCTCAATAACTTAAAATTTACACTAAATTTGAGCACCAAACTTGGCAGGGACAAGGTTGACATATAAACATAATATCATGATTTTTCATTAGTCATAAAAATTTCATTTAGCAATTTAAATAAATCACATATCATTTTAATACAAAATCTACCAACAATAATAACATAGTGAGCAGTCCTTACTATCATTCACATAATAAATTATTTATATCCCAAAATAATTCCATAAAAATCTTGCATGCAATATACACTAAGAACTACAACATATATATTAAAAAAATCACCTTTAAATAAATTCCATACAATCCAAAACGTGTGTTTGAATTCAAAGACAAAAACAACTATAAACAATTCGGTCAGTGAATTACATGCGATAATTATTCTCAAACAATTAAAATAAATTTATTTAGACCTCAAAATTCATATGACAACATATTAACATACAAATACAGTACCACAAAAATTGTTGTGACCAAATAAAATCATTTAATCATACACAAATATCACACAACAAGGAGTCCGATAATTTACTGATAGAGCAGTCTAAAAACCTAGCTTCAATAAAAATTCCATAACACATGAAATATTCATCATTTCATCATGAAACTTGCCAGTTCAACACTTAACATATACATGATCATATCATCTAAATTTTGTGAAAAAATAGCATTCATTTGCATTAAGAACAACGCCCATATTTTTGTACATCACAACCAAACAGCAATAATTTACTGTGAGTGACAGAGAGAAGAAAATTCATATCTTAACATAGAAAAAATCAAAATAATGTAGAATTTGGAGGAACATCACCTAACACAAATATAAACATCATACTAAAGTTTCAGAGCAAAAGAAAATTCCTAGACAAAATTATGACAGTCAGATTAATAAGGAGAAATACAATTCTAGAAATACCAAAAAAATTAAGTTCTTACCTTTAACAATTTTCTTCTCAAACCTCCTTGAATTAACGCCAAAGAAATTTCAATATTTCATTCAAATAATAGCAGGGGAATTGAGATGGAGAAAAAGAAGAAAAAGTGAAGAAAAGAGAGGGTGGGAGAGAGAAAACGTGAGAGAGAGTGAGAAAGCGAGAGCGTTTACATGAAAAATGAAAATGGCATATAAAGGAGAGATATTTTCTCTTTAACTTCAGAATTTTCTTACTATTTTTAGGCTAATACACGTGGAAAAATGGAGGGAATTTGGGAAAGTTAATTGATTTGCTTATCTTACCATATTTCACCTCTACAAAAATGGGAGACATATTAATGAATCCAATCAACCTAAAAGTCAAACATTCAATTTCCTAAAATAAGGATTTCAAGCCAAAAATATGCCAATCAATCACAACTAATCATTCTAATCATATCCAATCACAATAATGATCCTTGCCACAAATTTTGAAAAAAAATCTGCTGATTGCTCATCAGCCATCTTCGGCCTACTGAAGCCGTGAGGTCCGGCCTGCCGATCATATTCATCGGCCTGCCATTCTGTGAGAGACAATTTGGCCTGCCGAACTTGAATGTTCGGCCTAGCATCTGCCCTAACACGCTAAAATTCATCAAAGCATTAAATTATTACCAAAATCATTATTAAACATGCAATGTAAATGACATGAATACTTGAGCATATCGATTCTACGTGACTGTCACCTATAATAGCACTTAAAATAAAATAGTTAATATCATAACACATATCAATAAAGAATTTACTTAACATCGTTATTCTTCCATTACATGAAAATTTGGCGGATGTTACCCAGAAGGCGGCTGAGTTTTATAGATTGCAGCAGGGTGATATGTCAGTTCGGGAATATGAGGCAAAGTTCAATGAGCTGGCTGGGTTTGCTCCACCTATAGTGGCATCGGAGCGTGAGAAGTGCATCAAATTTCAAGAAGGGCTTAAAGTTTCTATTTGATGGTAGATGGTTACCTTACGACTCAAGAATTTTGGTGAGCTTGTGTCATTAGCAATACTGTGAGAATCGAGCCAAAACGGCAGGAGGACCACAGAGGAGTGGCAGGAGGAGCATCAGTAGTTGTCTAACTCTGAGAAAGAACAAGTAGGGTAGAGTGAACAGCGAAAGTAGTAGCTCATCTAGCAGTGGGCACAGCAATCCCTACAGCTTTCACTGTTATTATTGTCAGCAGCCAGGACACATAAAAAGGAATTGCCCAATCAGGAGTGCTCACCTAGGGCTTCTGGCCAGAGAAGGAGCCAGCTGTCAACCTCAACCCCAGACTCTACCTCTAACACAGCAATTCCCTCAGCTTCAGTTCCATCACTTCTTTCCTCAACAGCAGCCATACCTAGCACAAGGATACTTGCCGCAGAACTTTCAGCATAATACCCCACAGTATCAAGTGTCGAGTTCAGCTAGCATGCAGTCATCTCCATCGCAGCAGTATCAGCCAGCTAATCCAGGGTCTAGCAATGCTGGTAGAGGAAAAGAGAAAGCTCCAGTTTAGGTTCATTCAATGACGACAGGGAACTCAGATGCCTAGACCAACAATGCGGTTGTCAATGGTACGATCCTAGTTTCTTAGTCCTTGGCCCATGTTTTATTCGATACCGGTGCCATTGATTCTCTCATTTCAAGTTCTTTGGTACATGCCTTGGGATTAGAGATAGAAGAGTTTGATGAACCCCTAGTTATAGCTTGACTTTTAGGGCGGGTGTGTGTGAATTGTATATGTAAAGCTTGTAAAATAAGAATTGGGGATGAGATTTTAAAAAGTGATTTGATTGTAATTCCCATGAGTTCATATGATGTAATTCTTGGAATGGATTGGTTGTCCAGATACAATGCAGTTGTAGATTGTCAACTTAGGAAAGTGACCCTAGTGTCTGGTAGGAGGACGACGATCACTTACCAAGGTGGTGGTGATCAGCTAATGAGTGAGCATCTCATGAAGACATGTCTCGAAGGGTAGAAGAATCTGGTTTGTTATGCCTTTCTTGTGAGTCTATGGCTCATAACTGTTGGGGATAATCAATACCAGGGCCGAGTCAACCGATTCTTCAATTCTTTAAAAACGAACTCACATTCTTCATCCCACTCGAATATGACATTCTTCCTAATCAATCTTGTCAACGGTGCTACTATCTTTGAGAAATTCCTTTACAAATTTCCTGTAGTATCCCATGAGTCCCAAGAAGCTACGGACTTCTGCCACATTCCTTGGTCGTTCTCATTCCACTATGGCTTCTACCTTAGACGGATCCACTGAGATACCTTGCTCAGAGATGACATGACCCAAGACCTTGACTTCTGTCAACCAGAACTCACACTTCTCTTTCTTAACGTACAACTGGTGTTTTCTCAAAGTTTGAAGCACGATCCTAAGATGCTACTCATGCTCCTCCCAAGTCTTAGAATAGACCAAGACATCGTCGATGAATATGATTACGAATTGATCCAGGTAAGGCCTGAATATCTTGTTCATTAGATCCATGAAAGCTGCCAGAGCATTTGTCAATCCAAACGGCATCACCAGAAGCTCAAAGTGTCTATACCGGGTCCTAAAAGCTGTTTTGGGGATGTCCTCTTCCTTAATCCTGAGTTGATGGTATCTCGAATGCAAATCTATTCTCAAAAAGTACCGCGAACCTCCTAACTGATCAAACAATTCATCGATCCTAGGCAGAGGATACTTGTTCTTCATGGTGACTCGATTCAGTTGCCGATAATCTATGCACAACCTAAGAATTCTGTCATGCTTCTTAGCGAATAAAACCGATGCTCCACACGGTAATGTGCTATCCCAAATATATTCTTTATCAGCAAGCTCCTGAATTTGCTTTTTCAATTCCTTCATCTCTGCTGGCGCCATCCGATAAGGTGCTACAGAAATTGGTGCTGTTTCTGAAAGTAACTCAATACCAAATTCGATCTCCCAATGCGATGGTAATCTTGGCAACTCATCAAGGGAGACATCTTCAAATTCATCCACCACTGATACTGCTGCATTTCTTCTTGATGCATTACACAAATGCTTCAGGACGCAGACTTGGATGCATGTTCATGCAACACGGACATGTGGTGGCGTACAGATCGAGATAGTTACGACCTCACAAGGGAAACTATCCTACTCACGACTTAGAGCTTGCAGCAGTGATTCACGCACTAAAAATCTAGAGATGTTATTTGTACGGGATGACATTTCAGGTTTTCTCCAACCACAAGAGTTTGAAGTATCTGTTCACTCAAAGGGACTTAAACTTGAGACAGCGAAGGTGGATGGAATACATGGAGGATTATGATTTCACGCTGCAGTACCATCCAGGGAACGCTAACGTAGTTGCGGATGCACTCAATCAGAAGTCTTTAGGAATTCTCGCTTGTTTCTCTCTTGAAGATTGGAAAAAGGATGCAATGGTGAGTGAGTACAGACTACAGTACCACAAAGACTATGATTGAGTTTTGGTATATCATATGGAGACAACCCCAGCTCTCATCCAAATGGTGAAACATAATCAATGGCGAGATCAGCATCTGCGTGGAATCTAGACACGGATTCAAAACGGAGAGCAATTTGAAGAATGGAGGATTCATGCGGATGGATCGTTGCACTTCAAGGAGTGTCTAGCAGTTTCAGCAATCGCTAAAGTGACAAAATTCGTAATGGATAAAGCCCATATGTCTTAGTTCGCCATTCATCCGGGAAGCACAAAGATGTATCGTGACCTAAAGAAGCAATATTGGTGGAGGGGTATAAAGAAAGATATTCAAGAATACGTGGCCAAGTGTACGACTTGTCTTCAGGTGAAGGCCGAGCATCAGAAGCCAGCAGGTCAGCTTCAGCTGCTTCCTATTCCAGGGTCGAAATGGGAACACATCACAATGGATTTCCTCACCAGTTTGCCAAGGACGGAGCAACGACACGATGCAATTTGGGACGTGGTCGACAGGTTAACTAAATCGGCACATTTCATTCCCTCAGGTCGACATGTTCAAGAAGGATTCTCAGGGAATTGTAACTACATAATATAGTACAATTGTACGGAGTTCCTTTGTCCATCACATCACATAGAGACACTAGATTCAACGCCAAGTATTAGAGGAGCTTTCAGGAGGCTTTGGGTACGGATTTGGATTTCAGCACGGTATTTCATCCTCAAACCGATGAGCAATTTGAATGGGTTATTTAGATTCTCGAGGATATGTTGCGTACTTGTGCATTGGACTTTGGCGGGAGTTGGAAGAAATATTTGCATCTGGTAGAATTTGCATATAACAACAGCTATCAATCGAGCATTGGCATGGCACCGTTTGAAGAACTGTATGGACGATCATGTCAGTCATCAGTATGTTGGACAGAATCGAAAGACAGGATTATTCTTTGGCCAGATGAGATTCACGATAGTAATGAGAAGGTTGTTGTAATATGAAATCGACTGAAGGTAGCTCAGAGTCGGTAGAAGAGTTATGCGAATAGAAGGCATCGACCCTTAGAATTCGAGGTAGGAGATTTTGTTTTTTTGAAGGTATCGCCTTGCAAGGGCATCACGCGATTTGGAGTAAGTGGTAAGCTTGCACCGAGGTATGTTGGACCCTTCGAGATCACGCAACGAGTTGGAGTGGTTGCTTATCGACTTGATCTTTCTCCAAAGCTTTCTTACGTTCATGATGTATTCCATATGTCTATGCTTCGGAAGTGTCCGCCCGAGCAGAGCAAGATAGTTTCATTTCATGATGTGTAGATTCAGGAAGACACGACATATGAAGAAGTGCCACTTCAGATTATCGATCAAAAGGTGATCAGTTTATGTCGTCGCGATATACAGTTAGTAAAGGTCGTGTGGCAGCATCACGAGGTTGATGAAGCCACTTGGGAGTTAGAATCGAGTATGCGGGAGTTGTATCTGCATTTTTTTTGTTTTAGAATCGATTTGTAAATTTTGAGGGCGAAATTTCTTTTAGGGGTGGAGAGCTGTAACCCATCGAAATTAATTAAGTAATATTAGTAAGTAAAAATGGTGTAATAGTGTGCCAAATTATGGTTTAATTTTAATCTAAGTGTTTTGTAATTATTTTTCTAATCAAATAGTTTTTTAAATTATTTTTAGTTGTTTTTATTTGTATTTTGAATATTGGAACAAACAATTTGTCAAATGTTAGATACATCCTGTTTTACAAAACTATGGGCGGCACACAGTTTTCACACAGTAAAACCGCCTAATTTTTCCTCTATTTATTCCCTCTCCTCTCCCTCTCTCTTTCACTCAGCTCTCTCTCACTCTCTCTCACGCTCATCTCTTTCTCTCTCTTCCCTTGCCTCTCTTTCTCTCTTATTTCTTCTCAAATTTTTGAATAAAAAACAAGTTCAAGCTTTGACTTTTAGCAGATTGGAAGCTCAGGAACACGTTTAGACGATTATAACTTCAAATCAAAGCTTCGATTCGAGGTTAGTTTTCAAATTTCAAAACTTTTTCAATTTTTCTTGTATTTTGAAATTTAAGCTTTTCTAAGCTTAGAAAACCATTGATCTAAGTTAGAGAAACTTAAAATAACTAGAATCTAAGCTTTTTTTGACCAAAAATGGATTTAAATTAAGTTTTTCTATTTTTCTCCATTTTTCTCTATTTTTGGATTTATTCAAAATTTTTGTGTAAATCTTGTTTAAAGGTGCTAAAAAGTGTTCTATTATTATTTTTATATCATCTATGATTGTTATCCATGCCTGGGAACTGGGAAAAATAGGTTGAAATGAGGATTTGAACTCGAGGAGGCCGAGAACCAGTGCCTGAAAAATTCTAGAATTTTCCAATTCAGCAGGCCGAACTTCATGTTCGGCAGGCCGGATTCATACGTCTGGTAGGCCGAACCTGAAAAAATTCAGCTGACCGGACCTTGTTTTCTAATAGGCCGAACTGTATAGTTTGATAGTTTGGCCAGGCCGAAGCAGAGTGGCTAGTAGGACACCATGAGATTTTAACATTGCGATATGATTTTATCCGTTTTTGCTGTTTTAAACCCAATTGAGATTTTAACATTACAATATGATTTTTATGAACACAAATAGCACACTAGGACACCATGAGATAGCTTAATGACGTAGACTATCTTCAACTAGAAACTGATAGACATGGTTTATAAATATTTAAGGTTGTTTGTGGATCCGCAGAGCTAGTATATAGCGGATCGGGATTACAGTGTGGAACACCGACACGAGTATTGAGGTAAGACTTCTACCCTCTTTCCTTGGTAGCCTAGTTTTAAAATGATTTAGGCCTCAAAGGGATTTTATTAAAAATGTTTTCAATGTTTGATTGAAAAAGGATTTTCATTGACTGTTTTCATAAACAGTAGATTGAGGTGATTTTCATAACAAACCTCATAATGAATGTAAATGAAAGTACTTAGTAAAATGAGATTTTAGTAATTATAGAAAGTTATATATGTATACACATGGGCATGATGCCATATCAGAGATCGGGTCGTGTAAAGTGCGACCTTGGGGGCAGGTTCCAAAACCCAGCTGGACCAGTACGGTGGTGTTACATACATGTTTACCAATAAATGATATTCTTTTTGGTCGACCAATAAATAGTTTTGGTAAGATTAATTTATTTGGATTTTATATATTCTTTTATTCAAGCCTATTTTTTTTAATAATCTCTTGAACAGTGAAAATTTTCTTTTAACGCTAAATGCTTTTTTTTTTAAAAAATATAGTCCTACTGAGCCCTTCGCTACATCTTATTTTTTTTTATTTAATCTTTCCCTCTTCTAAGTGGATTTCAGCTTAGGATCGGAGAAGAGTCCGTTGACTGGACCAGCGAGCCGTAGAAATGCCAAGTAGGTTATTTGGATTACAATATCAGGACATGTATTACCTTAACTTTCTTTCTATTTTGGACTGTGGTTGTAATTTAATATTGTCAGTACTATATATGTGCGCAAATTATAGGCCAGTGGGATCCAAGTCGTATTCTCTTCCTTTCTCTATAATGGTTTTTCTTATTGTCTATTTTGTTAATCTTATTTGTTTAATCATTATAAATATTTGCTTAAAAAGGCCTTTTAAATTATCACAATTTTCATAACTAATTAAATTCTTTAACCTGTATTTTAATTAAATTTTATTTAATTAACCTAATTAAACCGCCATGTCACCTTTCGTAGTCCTGGGGACGTGACACCCCCACCCCCAACCCCACCCCCTCCTCCTCCTCTGATATGGTCCCCTGCAATGTTCACGTGTCAAACTCTAACAATAATTCCAAGGCGGTGCACCGTAATATTCTTGTGCAAGTTCTTAATCCTGAATATATATGGCGGTGTGATTCATACGCACTATTCTTTCTTTCTCGGAGATAGCAAGGAAAGCAAACATAAGAGTGGCAGAAAGAGAAAGAAGAGAGAGAGGGATGGAGGTAAATTTTCACTTGGATTCTACAGGTGGGGAGTGCATGCCTTATCACGAGACGATTGTACTATATATATACATAAATATATATATAAATATATATATCAATGCAGTTCTATATTCGTACGGTTTTACCCCCCTCTCTCTCTCTCAAAATATATATATAAATATGCTACTTCTTGTCCATATATTTTTAGGCTTTATTTGTTTGGTTTAGTAATTTCGTGCTTCACCTATCAAATTGATATCGCCGTCTACACGTTTGATCACTAATCTCGAGAGAGAGGAAAAAAAAAAAAACACAAACACTCACACACAAACAACAGAGGCCAAAAACCGAATGTGATCGAAATAATAAAAATAAAAAAAAAGTATAATTCAAGATCCACAAGCAAAATGTTCAGCAGAGATCCAAAAGCAAAATAAAAACGTCACTGTCAGATTATAATACACTGTGAAATTTACGAATAACGATGTATTTATATGTGCATTGCTACGTTTACTTTAGGATTTCGTCATTATTAGCTTAGGCTGGGTGGCACTACGAGAAACAAAACTTCAATCACAAAAGGGCATATGTACATGAGAACCTAAAGAAATAAAACAATTAGTTAAAGGGAAAAAAAAAAAAAAAAACACAAACTAAGTGGTTAATTGTGGGGGAAATTTTATTTCGTTCATTGAAAAAAGTAGAAAAATGGGGTTTAGGAAATAAAATGAATCACGAATTCCAACTAGCTAGATAGACGTCAAGGATAGAAAGTGTTTTTCAAGTTTTTGTTGTAAACGCCAAACGGTGTTCGGTGCCACTATTTTAATAGTTAAAGGATAACACTAGAAACTTTCCTTCCTAATAATAATAATGATAATAATGATAATAATGGTGATGATAAAACTTTCCACAAAGAATTAAAAAAAAAAAAAAAACCAAAGAAAAGAGAAAGAAAACCTTCCAAAAAAAATTTGAAATAAGAAACAAACGACCTATAATAAATCTTCCCATGAATTTGTTTTTTCTTTTGGCCTTTTTAATTAATTCTCGCCCTTGCTTTTACATAATAGTTTCATGTATATGGCCACAACTAGCATGAGATACATGCTTTAAGCACTTAGATATGTGTAGTAATTTTTATCATTAAAAATTGTAAAAGTTTTATATTCAAATAGTTATCATCGTAATTTTTATTAGAATATCAAATTAAATTTTGGGTTTTCTCATTGTGAGGAAGAAATTAATGAATGCTAATAGATGATAATATTTATTTTTCGTAGCAAGTTGTATGAGATTGTGCTATGATCATATTTTTTAATTGTGTAATTTTGATGTCTTAAGAGGGGAGGAACTTTTTTAGTCGAAAAGCCAAATAAACAATTTGATTGTCTCTTCTATATAATACAAAAGTACATAATATCTGTAGTGATAAAGATCTACAAGTTGAAATATTTATGAAAAATAATCATTAAAAAAGACGTGTCGAACGCGTTGTAGGCTTTCAATCCACAAAGGAGTGGGTTACTCTTATTTGATCAAGGTTTCAATAAATCAAAGGACATTACGAAAACAAAGCATGCATTTTACGCAAAACAGCAAAGTAAAATGAGGTTTGAGCTTTTCAAAAAAAAAAAAAAATAAGGCTTGAGAAAAATAAAACTTTGCATATATTTAAGAAATAAATTCAAAAGAGGAATTAGAAAAGAAAGTATTTTGACAAAATTTTTGAACCGAAAGAAATATTTATATATTTACTGCTCTTCCCAATCTTCGGCTGTACATTCTCTGGTCTTCCTTCGTCACTCACTCTTTCTTCATAGGAGCACTAATGCCATTTTCTTTTGGTGCCTCTCCATGGCCCTTTAATTAAATTGAATTATTTTTAAATTATTTATATAAGTACGCTGAGTACCATTAAAATATTGTATTTAAATAAACTCCGAGGGGAAGTAACTGATATCTAAGGTTAGTACAAATGATAGTAGGTTGTCACCCATTATCAATCTCATTCTCCACCAAATTTCCACTCAAATGTTATTGATGAAGAATTAAAAAAAATACAAAATAGTCTAAAACCAAAGATAAAAGGATAACCTAAACCAAAAAAAAAAAAAAAAAAAGGAAAAACAAGCACCAAGATTAAAAAATAAAAGACCGTTAAACCGTGAACTAATAACCAGAAGCCATCGTTAAAGGATAAAGTTAAAACTTACACCTTGAAGAAAGCGACAAATCTGTCTCATTAGAAATCCTCAAACCAGAAGTCAATAAGACAATACTAGAAAGGAAAAAGAGCGTGTAACTAGTTGCAAGGTCGGTTATCTATGGAATCTATCGCAAGGAAAACTAGAAATGGCTCTATAAATAGCGGAGGAGAAACAACTCGGATTATTGAACCGCAAGTACATACATCTGCGTAACAAGACAAATGCGAAGCCGATTTATCTCTAACATGAGAAAATATGAGAAGGCCAACATGAAATATTGTCTAAATAATGAGTAGCACTATCTATCTAACAAGAAAATGCAAAGGACCAGATGGCTTCGAGAAATCAATAATTGTAGCCGCTAAATTTTAATCAAGTGATTAATAATGTAGATTCAGACGCTATTGTTAGTTAATTAGAGTTTTATTTTTTTAAAAAATAAATATAATTTTTAGGGATTGATTAAGATATTGTGAAATTTTGTAGTTTTTTGAACAAACACGTTACCCCGAATTTTGAAAAATTTCAGTTTAGCCTTTAATGAAAAAAGGTATTTGGATTGTTTTTTAGTGTATTTCCCATAATCACCCTAAATACGATGAGAAAACCTCTTGGTCACCTTGTTTTCCTATGGAAGAATGGGGAAATAGCAGATTTTAGATAGTGTTTAGATAATAATGGCATAATGTTTTAAAAAGGATAGTAACGAGCATAACTTGATAAATTAGATTTCTAACAGCACCCAAAACCAAAAAAGGTAAATTTCACTGACATGTTTGTATTTTATCTAAATTATAGAGACACCCTATGGGCTAAAACCAATTATACTGACACACTCTCACTTTTTAAAAATTACAAAGAGATCCTTTTTGTTAGTTGACTATTATTGTTGACCATAATTTGACCGCTAGTTTCGTTTAAAATGCCCAAAATTTCCCTGTATCTTGCCAAAAGAGTGTTAAATTAATTATGGAGTTAGAAATGACTTTTTGCCCTTATTTAACATAAAAATAAGTTTAATTAGTTTTTACACACTTGTAATACAAATTTTACCTAATTATGGATAATTTTTTTTCTTTCTTTTTATTTGAAAATCTCTTTTTGACTGTAATATTATTGAACAATTTACATTTTTAACATGTAGAAATGTTATAAATATTATTCCATTCATCAAACAACATAAAACATAAAAATAGATAGTATAATATTATTAGCGGAGGGAGGGTCAGGAGGAGGATGTCGGGTGGGTATTGGTGGGTGTGTATGTGTGTGTGTTTTTCCTGAGTCAATAGATGGGATTTAATTGTTTAGATTAATAGTTGAGATTAAACAGGGCATTTTTGTCTTCTCAAACAAAAAATTAACATGGAAGTCTAGGAGATGTTAGTATAATTAGTTTTGGTCCAGAGAGTGTCTCTGTAATTTAGGTAAAACACAATAGGTATCAGTGTAATTTACCCAACCAAAAATACCCTCAACTCTTTCTTATCTTCACCTCCCTCTTTCCTCTTCTCCTTGCTTAAATCCACCTTCATCGTCGCTGTCGTTAATTGGTGAATCTATGGATTTATTTGCAAATCCCAGAGAATCCATGGATTTACTAATTACCTAAAGTAATTTTGTTATTTACTATCTCAAGTACTAGAAAATATGTTATTTGCTACATTCTTTCTTTTTATATAAAGGGAAACTTTCATTAATGTCATCTTCTTTAAAGTTACTTTTTATAAACATTTATACATGTTTAAGTGTGACACAACTTAAATATGTAATGTGTGTGGTAGTATGACAAAGCTTTTTAAGTATACCTTAAATAAACAAAAAATGTGGCATAACATAAAGAAATTGCTGTATATAGGCCAATTATTAAAACCATTAGAAATAAATATCATATCTACAAAAATTTGAAATTAATAAGCCATATTCAATTTTTAATATTTTATTTTTCAATTTTACCCTATCATTCTTTTTCCTTTCTTTCATCTTCAACCAAAAAAGAAAAGAAAAGAAAAAAAAACTCTATAACCCCCCACGCTTTCTCTACAACTGGTCTCTCTCCTCATCCTCTTTGTCTTTCCCTTCTCTCTCCTCCTCTCTTTCTCTTAGCTTAAACCATACATCACATGCGCCTTCCCCCATTGTCATGACGCCCAAACTATTGTAGCTTTTGTTCGCCATTGACAATTTGGCGGTATTAGACAAGCCTCTAATTCACAATAGCCTCTTCATGATAACATTGTGTTGCAAGACTTTCCGTACTCAGATTCATGACGGAGCTGTTAGACCCTGATTGGCCCACGTGGAATGTTCAGAGTGAACGTTAACTGCCATATGGTTATTCCGGTAGATAACCGACTCCAACCGTGTGATAGTCACCGTTATTAAAGGCAAGCCTCATTTTTGGTCCTTGGGCACGCAACAAAGTTAGAACGAAAATCTACACCATCTAGAGAAATTTGTGAGTGCTCAGAAGTCCCAAAGCATCGTTGAAAAATTTCCAGCGTTGGCCCAAATCCATAGAAAAAGGACAATGGCGGGAAGTAACATTCGGTTCGATTCGCTTCTGTTTCTTTCATTTTTAGGTTGTTATAAATGATAGAAACAACTTTCATTTGGCATCAATGCAAGTTTTAAAATGCCTCTACCTTGCCTTTTTCGTACTCTGGTTTTGTATTATAAATATATAGTTTATAAATTTGAAATTCAAGTTTGTAATTTGAATCCTTTCCATTGAAAATAAGATTGGAAATCATTTAGAAGTTGGATTTCTATTCTTTTTGTGATTTTTGGCATTAATTTAAAGTCCAAAAATGCTGGAAATGATCGGGTTCTATTCGGATTACGAACGGGACGAAAATGGGTCAAACAAACCAGCCAAAGGTTGAAGATGAGCACGTACAACATGTTGTTTTCGTATCAGTGGAGAAAACAACATGTCGTTTGACTGATTGAGAAGCTACACTTTCTCGTGTGAAACGACTTGTCGTTTCGGATGGCAAGAAAGAAAACGATTTGTCGTTTTCTAGGACCCAAAAAAAAAAATAAAATCATGGATTCGGTTGCTTTTTTGTTTCTGTATATATCCTTTCAAAATTTGATTTTGCTTTATTATTATTATTGTTTTTTTTAATTTTCTTTTGGATATTTATTGAAAATTCATATATAGCATTTTATTAAATGTGTTTATCATGTAATTGTTTGTAATTTTCATATGCTTAAACTATATATTTGTCTTATTTGGTGTGTATAATAAATTGTATAATTATGCATATAAAATTTGGTTAAAATAATTTTAGTACATGAAATTAATTTGAATATTCACATTGGTTATATTTTTGTGCAATTTATATGAGCTTAGTCATAAATCAAATTAAATGTCTTAGTGGTCCATATGATTTTGAATAATTAGAGCTTAGCCACAGCACCTCTAATTATGCAAAATTATATATTAATTGCTTAGGATCACATTTAGTTAAGGGACACATTTATTGTAATTAGTTATACTTAATATAATAAACTTTATCCCACAGGAATTTTTATTATATTAGTATGACTAATTGAGATAAAATATCAAATTATATTTTCTAATTAACCCATAGGAATTAGGAAAGGAAACATAATTTGATAGTTTTATCATACAGTCAAATGAATCTAATTGAATTAGAACTTTAACCCATAGGCAAGTTTTATGTCACTAGATTCATGATTTTATGCATGATTTACATTGGTAAAGTATGATTTATGTCTATTAGTCTCAATATTTGGATCATAAGCATGTTTGTTTTAATTATGCAGTCATACAACCTATGAATTTGTCTGATGTTTGATGTGATATCCCTAAACTGAAAGGGGATAACTATATGGTTTGGAAGGAGAGAATTCTCCTTCACTTGGGGTGGATGGATATTGATTATGCTATAAGGAAAGACGAGCCCGTAATTACTACAACCAGCGCTCAGGATGAGATCGCCCTTTATGAATGTTAGGAGCGATCTAATCGCCTTAGTGTCATGTTCATAAGGACCAAGATCTCTGCTGGCATACGTGGTTTTGTCAAACAGTATGACAACTTCCGGGCATTGTTGAAGGCCATTGATGAGCAGTTTGAAACTTCAGATAAGGCACTTGCTAGCACCCTAATCATGAGGTTCTCGTCCTTGAGGCTCACCAGTGTGAGAGGTGTGCGTGAGCACATCATGGAGATTAGGAATATAGCGACTCAACTTAAGAATCTTGAGGTGGATATGTCTAAGTCTTTTCTGATGCATTACATGGGCGCTTTAAAATTTCTTACAACACACATAAAGACAAATGGTCAATCAATGAACTGCTGACCATGTATACTCAAGAAGAAGGACAACTTATAATGGAAATGGGTGAAACTGCACTGACAACGACCAAGGGAAAGAATTAGAATCAGGACCAGAATCAAGCCAAGGATAAGAGGAAAGGTAAAATACCATCCAAAGCTATCATTAAGAAGGAATCCAAGTGTTTCTTCTGTAAAAAGAAGGGACACATGAAGAAGGATTGTGGAAAATTTCAGAATTGGCGTGAAAGAAAGGAATCCAGTCTCATTTGTTTGCTATGAATCTAATATGGTTGATGTTATTTATAACACATGGTGGATTAATTCCGGATCTACAATCCATATTGCGAATACCTTGCAGGGTATGCGAAACCTAAGGAAGCCAGTGGGAAGTGAGCTAAACATCTCTTCGGGAAACAAGATGCGTTCACATGTTGAAGCTATTGGAACATGCACTTTAGTTTTAAGCAGTGGTTTTACTTTAGAATTGGATATGACATTTTATGTTTCAAACTTTTCTAGGAACTTAATTTCTGTATCGCATGCATATATATATTATATAATATTTAATTCTTATATGTATTAAATAATATATATATATTAAATGTATAGTCTTTTGATGTGATAATACATGACTTACAATGGGCCTTACATGACTTATTAGAGAAAGCCATACTCAGCCATGTTCACCCGTGAATGAACATGAAAAAACATATCTAAATATATATATTTTTATATGAAATTGGGCCACAATGGGCCTTCTGTGGGCTGGCCCATTGTGGGCCTGTATGGGCCTTACATGGGCCAGCCCATTGTGGGCCTAGATGGGTCGGTCAGGCCTAGACTAGTGGGCTGGCCCATTGTGGGCCGGGACGGGTCAGCCTTGCCCGGCCTAGCCCAGCCTAGCCCGACCCATGATTTTCCATAGGCCATGTTGGGTCGGCCCATGGGCCGATATATATTGCCCCAGCCCAGCCCATAAGTATTTATGGGCTGTGCCGGGCCGTGTTCTGTGCCGGGTCGTGAACACGGCCTGGCCCATCACTGTAGCAAGATGGGCTCGGGCCGGCCCACGGTCCTCGGCCCATTGTTGCATCTCTACTTTCTATTCAAGCCACATGGAAAAGGTAATGGTTAGGTGAATGATAGTTTTAATGCACCAGGCCATGTGGCGAAACTACACTAGCAACTGAGCTGAGAAGAAAAGCTAAGGCAAGGTGGCGAGCAGAAGTTAGTGTGTAGGCTAGGTGCATGAAAGATTACTATTGCGCACCATATTGCATCTAACCAACTACTGAAAACTTCACATGTTGGGGCTGCACTTGTCCTACGCGTGCCTTACCTGATGTGATCTCCACTAACGCGCTACATGGCTAGATGAAAAAGGTTGATGGTCTTGATTATGACTTACTCCACGCACGAGTGGTTCTGGTTCTAAGGACATTTTGTATCCAAATTTTCAAATTCCTTTCTTTCTCTCTCTCTCTCTTTTTTTTAAGCACCAACTTGGTAAGTTGTCCAATTTCGTCAAATCAATCTACACAAATAAAAGAAATTAACAAATAAATAAAATAGAAAACCAAATAAAATATGTAACAACTAAATAAAATAAACTAAAACTAAACTAAAAACAACCTAATTAAAATAAATTGAAACTAAACTAAAATTAAATAAATCAAATTAAACTAAACTAAAAATCTCTAAAATTAGCATTTTAAATACATAAAAAGGGCACAATAACTCTATTTTTATAGTGTTATTAGTTCAAAATCCTCGTAACTTTGATTCTTTAGATGCCCATGCTCTGAGCAATAACAAACCCTATGACAAACGCTTCATATTTGGCCATTGTTGATGCTTATCGGAGTTTGACGGCGGATCAACACCACATGCGGCTGTGCACGGTGGACTGCTCTTCCCTGTTCGGCTCTGCCTGATCAAGTGGACCTGCAATAAGAGGAGCGACGCATCGGAGCCAAGAAAAAGATAGGTCAATCAATAGACAAGGGCTCTCTGATGCTCAAGGCAGGGTTGCTCGGCAGAGAACGGGAACTTGTTAGGTAGGAAGGAGCATGCATGCTGGATACAATAAATGTGCCCTATTTATAGGTTGCCACTTAGACCGGGTGTTAGGTGGGTTTTGTCCACGACCCGTGTGTCATATCAAGGTGTGTTAGAAGGCAGTGGACAAATGTCGTGCCCTCTGTCGGTGGATTATTTCCCATCCAACGGCGAGTTGTCTGTCATCTGTTGGCCAGTGATGGCAAGTAGCAGTTTACTTACAAGTGAAAAGAATCTGACCCGAGCTGGTGCTTGACTCGAGGAGGCAACCGGTTGCAGTGCGGCCCGAGGGACCCTGAAAATCACGTCGAACAAACGATCCAAGCTCATTAAGATCAGTTGTTAGTTTCTCGTAGCATTGCCAAGCTTCTTGGCTGACCACCTGGAGCAAGGCTCCTCGACTGTGATGGCTAGCTCAGCCTCAACAATAGCCCCCTAGTTTACTTAATCGATGCTCGGCTGGGTGGACTATGCCGAGTGGGTGAGGTCAGCTCAGGATGGAAGTCTAAATAGCGTCTTGAGATAGTGTGAGATGAAAGATCACACGATGAAGCTCAGAGGGACACGTGTCATAATGCGATTGAGTACTTCCTTGAAAGGCATAATCATCGTGCCTCTTCATTTTTTGCACTCGGGTTTTGCACCTAGAGTGGCTATAAATAGGGCTTTTCTCCCTGCCATTTTCACATGCAATCAAGGCCACACTTCGCTATCCTTAAGTTTAAGCTGCCGAGCCATAGTTGACAACCTGAGAACTCTTTATTCCCAAGCTTCCATAACCCGATCAGGTAATTTCCTAAGGAGCGCGCGAAAACATGAGTGACCTTTTGGACTCCTAGAATGTTAATGTCTCTTGGTCTGATAGTAGCACTGAGACCAAGGAGTTGACCTCCGTGGAGGTCGACATAGAAGGATTATCATCAGAATGGGATGGGATAGGCTGGCTAGCTGAAATATTAAGGGTCGATGCTGAGACGGTACCCGAGCAGGAGTTCTTTGACTTAATGGACGGGGGACGCTCGATGAGATTGTGTAGGGACGAGGATCCCTATATCGGGGCCACCTCTGCCGGCACGTCCTGAGTTATAGCCCAGGAGCGGGCCAAGCTAGAGGTAGCCATTGATGTACCAAGCATCTCCAGTCGAGATTTTTGGGCCCTTGTCTAGGTCTTAGGTAGGGTGACCATTGATATTTTCAATGAGGAGGAAGCGACCGAAGAGGTAGAGCTGGAGATGAACGCCATCAAAGATGAGGACTAGAGGGTCGTTGTCACTCGAGTCTAGGGAGTGACCACTTATCACGTAACCCAGCCCAGGCAAACATCAGTAGCGGCCAACTCCAATATAACGACAGCATCCTAGCTCGAGGACTTGGGCCAAGAATTTGATATCTTAGATGACATTGTCCTCATCGCGCCTGAGGAGAACGATTCACCCTTGACTCTGCCCGAGAGGTGTATAACTTTGTATGTGGAGTTCTTTAGGGCTGGGCTGCGCCTTCCGCTCCACCCATTCCTCCACTGGGCATTCAACTACCTAAATGTTTGCCTAGCTCAACTCAACCCGAACAGCTACAGGTCGCTGATCGTGATGTACATATTATGAAGTACCACTGGGCTACTAAGATACCGTGGGAGGCCTTTAAGCATGTGTATAAGATGAAGAAGCTTCCTCGGCAGTCTGGCTAGTATTACATCACCGGCTTCAAGAAGGACTTTATCTTGAGCAACCCCGACTAAGACAAGCTTTAGAATTTTGAGTGGTTCTATGTCGGGGGAAATTATCTAGCCTGGGCCAGTGAGGCAGTCCCCATGGAATAGCATGTCCCAAGAACATTTTAGCAGGGGTGCGTGTGGTCTAAGAGGTCGTGGACATCGAGCCACATCACGAAGACCTGTTTAACAAGCTGGAGGCCACAAGACAATAGGCATTCCTGCTTGGGAAAGAAACCCTTTCCTGTTATAGCTGGTTTGGGGAGTCCAGCAAAACCAATCCCCCTTCCAACATCCAACCTGCCTGGTCGGCCAGGCAGGTGACAATGGCGAGGCCGAACACCGTCGATATCCTAGGGCTGAGCACTTTTAGATCTTGGTGGCCGATGAGGGAGCCATCATCGTCCAAAACTGAGGACTCGTCGAGTGGCTCCTTCAACGTGGTGCCACCCGTAGCAGATGAGGACCTCATGGATGTGATCTGGTTCCTATGCCCTTCTGGTTAGCTCCGAATTAGAGGTGAGCTCTGAGTCTTTTTTTTGCTGAGCTTGTCTTGACTTGGGAGAGTTTTCTTGGCTCCATAGAGATGTCTTCCCGACCAAGTGACACAGAGGAAAGGCATGCCATGATGGAGTGCCTTCACCACCAAAAGGGGAAGGCAGTGGTTGGGAAGAAATGGAAGAGGAACCCAAGGCTAGCTGCCATCTCGGTCCGAGCAGCCTGCCACAGTCGGAGCAACCATCCCAAACAGTTCAAGTTCCCCCACCACCGCCGATAAGGACTAGGCTTCGTCGAGCCAAACCCCACCTCCGGCCATCCCAAATAGTTCAAGTTCCCCCACCACCTTCCACAGGAAACCCTCCAAGGAGGCAATCAAATTACCGCTGCCACATTCTCAAACACCTTAGGGAGACTGTTCCTGAGGAGTCATTCCTGGAGAACCTCTAAGGAGAGGACTTTCAGGGCCTATCTAGAGTTGCCTTTCGCTCTACTACCAAGGTGAGTTAAAGAAAAATCTAGAATCTGAGCTCCATTTGACTTCAATTTATCTTTGTGCTCTGACTTGACTTCAATTTATCTGTGCTTTGACCTCCGTCTTTTCAAGCGTGTGTGTTCTTGGACCTGACCTATATAGACGAGCGAAAAAGAGCTGAACCTGGAGAGGGAGAGGCTCAAGAAGACCAACCTCGAAAAAGCCAAGGTTGAAAAATAGCTCGATGCCAAGAACATCGAGCTTGATCAAATTCAGGAGGCTCTTACTCAGGCTGAAGACGAGGCCAGGAAGGCAAAGGAGGAGGTTCAAGCAAGCCAAGGCAACGATGGAGGAGGCGAGAAAGGTGGCCGAAGAGGCAAGGAATGAGGCCGGACCAGTCCCGGGATGAGGTCGTCCTGCTCAGAGGTCAGCTGCAAGCTTCCCAAGCTGAGCATCAACATTTTTGGGTAGAGCTGCCCTGCCGATTCGCCCAGGCCATGGAGGACTTCAAGGTGTCCTCGAAGTACAAACTTTGGTATGACCGACCTCCAGGACTACCTCATCAACAAGCATCCCAAGGCAGCAGGCTTCGACTGGTCACTCATTGTTGAGCCAGATAAGGGCGGAGCGCAGCAGCCTGAATAAGAGGAGGTCGTCGAAGTGGACGGTGAAGATGACAGAGACAACTAGGGCAAAGATGGTGATGCCGGGGATGGGGCCTAGGCCTAGTTTTTGTTTTCTTCTTTTCTTTATCTAAGCTCGAGAGGTGTCCAGTTATTTATACCTCCCCACCACTTCTTATAATAAAATTTTTATTTTCCCAAAGTTTATCGCTTCTCGGCATTTTCTTTTAGTTTTGTTCTTTGAATTTTCTTTTTGAAGTGCGACTGTCCTCAAGTTAAAAGTTTCATTCTTTGAAAGCTTATGGGGCGGCTCCCTAGGAACAAAGTTTGAACTTCTTTCCTCGGAGTTAAGTACTTCTCGAAAGAGGAATTAAGTTAAAGATTTTCCAAGTTGGATGTTCCTCGGGAGAGAACATTTTTTGAATTAGAGATTCCAAACTCACATCTTCCCAATCACATTCTTGTTGAGTTCAGCGTCTTGGTGATGAAGCGTCTTACTTTCCTAAGTTAAATGTTCCTTGGAAAGAAACATCGTAGGAAAAGTGATTACCGATTTAGCCGAGCAGGGAAAGCCCATTTCTCGATTGGGCAGAGCACAACGACACGTGATACCCTGTACCTTGTCATCCCCCTTAGACTTGTTTAAGTTCATTGAAATTTTTACAAGTCTAATGTTGGTCGGGCAGAATTATGCTAGAGCAACTTCGTCTGGCTAGTCTGTACAGCGACAGACTAATGGTCGGCATTATGCCAATCAGCCCTCTAGTCTGGTTGGTCGAGATGACTCTCCCTCTTCAGGAGTTATTGTCTGGTCCCCTAGTCTAGAGTTACGGCCTCCCCTTTCGAGAGTTGTATTTTCCTTAACATATATTGCTCAAAGGAACATTGTAGGAATTGAAATTTTCATTGATGTATAATATTTACATTCTAGTCTTGTTTAGTAGGCCTAGTTACAAAAAGAATGAAGCCAGAGATCAAAAAGTGTTTCTGGCGTCAGTTAGCAAAAGAATTTTTTCAGGAGCTCGGCGTTTCGAGGATGACCAAGTAGGTTGCGTTCCATGTCTGATAGCCTATATGTGCCAAGTCGGACAATTCTGACAACCTTATATGGTCTGTCCCACTTTGGACCAAAGGAACACAGCCCTGGCTGCTAAACAGTGACCTTCTTTAGCACAAAATCTCTACCTTTGAAGCTCCTCAGTTAAACCCATCTGTTATAGTACCGAGCAATGACTTGGTTCTGAACTGCATTACAAATCACTACACGGTTCCTCTTCTCCTTGAGCAAGTCAAGTTCGGACATCATGGCTTCATCATTAAGAATTTCTTTGTATTATTTAATCGTAAAGCTTGGCAAGCCTACTTTCGTTGAGATGACAGCCTCGCTCCGTATACAAGAGAGAATGGAGTCTCCTCGGTAGCAGTTTGGGTCGTTGTTTGGTAGGCCCAGAGCACCTTTAGGAGCTCATCAATCGATACCCTTTTGAGGCCCTTGAGCTTTTTTTTTTTTTTTTTTTTTTTTTTTTTTTTTTTTTTCAGGTTGTCCTTGATTGTTTTATTGACAGCTTCAACTTGCCCATTGGTTAGAGGGTAGCTTGGAGAAGATAAGACCTTCTTGATGCCGAGCTGCCCGCATAAGCAGAGGAGACTCGAGGATTCAAACTACTTTGCATTGTCGGTCACAATGGTATGCGGATCTTGAACTGACAAATGATGTTTCTGTATAAAAAGTTGGTATACTTGGCTTCAGTCATGTTGGTGCATGGCTCTACCTCCACCCATTTGGTGAGGTAGTCGATGGCCACAATGCAGTACTTAAACTAAGATCAGGCTTAGGGAAGGGGTCTGATGAGATCAATTGCCCACTTAGCAAAATGCTATGCTGATGTTAATGAGGTGAGTGCCTCGGCTTGGTGTCCAGGCACCCTCACGAACTGCTAACATTTTAGGCATATTTGCCCGAAGTCTTTATAGTCTTTCTCCATGGTCGGCCAGTAATAACCTTTTCGAAGGCATTTTTGGGCCAAGGATCGCCCCCCGGAGTGATTACCACATAGTCCTTCGTGGATCTCCTTCATCAGATATTGAGCTTCTTTGGGCCCTACGCACTTTAAATAGGGTGTAGTATAACCTTGCTGATATAGCTTCCTGTCGATCTTCAAATACCGGGGCCAAGCTGTTGCGGATCTGACGTGCCTCTTCTCGGCTCTAGGTAATTCAGCTATGGTCTGGTATCGGATGATCGGGTCCATCCAGGTGGTCTCCTGCTCTTTGGCTACACATGCTACTTCTTTGTTAATACTCGGCTCAGCTAATCTTTCAATAGAGATCGAGGTTAACTCACTGTCGCCTAGGCCTGAGGTGAGTCAAGCAAGTGCATCTACCTCAGAGTTTTCTGATCTGGGGATCTGTCTGAATGAGTAAGATTTAAACTGCCCGAGCAATGTCTTGACCTTTTGTAAATACGCGGCCATGGATTCTGTCTGGGCTTGAAACACCCTAGTGACTTGTTGGATGACAAGCATGGAGTCGCTATGAATGACTAGGCTGGTCTACCCCAAGATCCCTAGCGATTCTAAGCCCGACCAAGAGCGCTTCATACTTCGCTTCATTGTTAGAGGCTTTTGAAATCAAACCAAAGTGCATAGAATGTCTTATACCCGTTTGGGGTTGTTAAAACCAGTCTGGCACCTGAACCTTAAGCGTAGGAGATCCATCTACAAAGAGCTTCCATTCGGTTCCATCACTATAGCCAGGGGCATCTGGGACTTCCACGGGTGCCTTCTCTACTATGGTGTGCCTTGCTCTGTATCGGTGAACTCGACAATGAAATCTGCGAGGGCCTGGTCTTTGATAGCCATCCTCGGTACAAAATAAATGTCATACTAGCTGAGCTCGACCAACCATTTGGCCATTCATCCCAATATCTCTAGACTCTAAAGAACTTATCGAAGAGGGAACTTTGTCAGGACGCATATTGTGTGGCCTTGAAAATAAGTTTGCAGTTTCTGAGCATAAGTGACTAGGGCAAACGCCAATTTTTCAAGTAGGGGGTACCTCTCCTCAGCACCCTGGAATGTATGGCTTGTGTAGTAGACGGGCTTCTGAACTCCATCTTCTTCTCGGACGAGGACCGAACTAACAACCTTCTCGGACACAGCAAGGTAGGCATACAATACTTCCCACGATAAAGGTTTGGATAAGAGTGGAGGCATGGCTAAGTATCCTTTTAAATTCTAGAAGACTTCTTCACACTCCCTGCTCTACTCTAACCTCCCCTTGAGCGCCTGAAAAAATGGATGGCACTTGTCAGTAGACTGGGAGACGAACCTTGAGAGAGTCGCTACCATGCCGGTAAGTTTCTGCACCTCCTTCACTGTTTGAGGTGAATGCATGTCTATAACAACTTGAGCCTTGGTGAGGTTGACCTTGATTCCTCTTTGATTGATAAGAAATCTAAGAAATTTGCCTGAGCTAATCCTAAACATGCATTTCATCGGGTTGAGTTTCATCCTATACTCTCGAAGAATGTCGAAGCTCGCTCAGAGATCAGCCATGTGGTCCACTGTTTGGACAGATTTAACTAACACGTCGTCCACGTAGACTTTCATGTTTTTGCTGATCAGCCGAGCAAACATCTTGTTGACTAGACGTTGGTAGGTTGTCTCGGCATTCTTAAGTCCAAAGGGCATTATCACGTAGTAGTAGAGCCCTTGGTTGGTAACAAAGGTTTTTTTTATTTGATCTTCCTCAGCCATCCGCATTTGGTTATAATTGGAATAGGCATCCATAAAGTTGAGCAGCTCGTGCCCAGCAGTTGCATCAATGAGCTGGTCTATTCGGGGCAGTGGAAAGTAGTCTTTGGGGCAGGCCTTATTTAGGTCAGTGTAGTCTATACAAACCTGTCATTTTCCATTCACCTTCTTGACTAAGACCACATTTGCTAATTATTCTGGATACTTTACTTCTCGGATGAATCTTGCCTTTAGCAGTTTCTGGACCTCTTCATTAATAGCGGCATACCTTTCCAAGTTGAAGGCCTTTCTCTTTTGAATAACTGGCTTGTGCTCTGGTCGGACGTTAAGACGATGACAGATTATGCTTGGGTCAATGCCTGACATGTCCTCATGAGACCATGCGAACGCATCTAGATGCTCTATAAGGAGCTTCTCAAGGTCGGCTTGGATCTCAGGTTTTAGCTGAGAGCCGAGTTGCACCATACACTCAGGATGTCCAAGATCAAGGCTGAACGGCACCAAATCTGCAATGGGGGTGGCCCTTGCCTCCTCCTCAGGCATATGAGGATCAAGGTCGAAAAGCATCTTGGGCGCCGACTCAACTGGGAGCTGTGTTTCGTCAACCTTATAAATGGCCAAGACATTTAATTGCCAAGCGATACAGCCTTGATAGCATTAGCATAACAAGCTCAAGAATCTTTCTATAGTGACCTGATTACTCCGACCCCGCTGTCCGTTGGCAACTTCATGGCCAGGTGGTAAGTGGAGATCACAGCCTTCAATGCATTTAACGTCAGACGGCCAATAATAATGTTGTATTAGGAGGGCTTATCGATGACCAGGAAGTCGACTACGTGTGTCACTTGAGCAACGCCCTCACCAAAGGTGACCAGCAAGCCAACCTTCGGGACTGCTCGGACGCATTCACCTGTGAGACGTCTGAATCGAGATAAGGGTAGCATTGCTGATCTTTAACTTATAATATGCTTGCTTGAATAGGATGTTAGCTGAGCTACCATTATCGATAGCACACGCCATACTATGTTATTGGCGATGTGCAATTTGCACACAAGAGCATCATTTTGTAAATGGATTAATTTTCCCACCTCTTCTTCCGCAAAGGTGATCGACATATCTTGCTAGTGGTAAATTTTATAGATGTGCTAGGACATGTTAATGGGCTCACCCCTCTCGACCAGTGGAGCTTCTCAAACATAAGCCTGCCACCACTCTTTGTGTCCCCGGTGACAGGCCCTCAAAAGATTGTGTGAACAATATTCGGGGGTTCTGGGGTGTTCCCACCATCATTGCGTGAGTGGTTCACCATGTCTCGGCTTGGTTGGTCGTCTCTCCGAGCCACAGAGCCCAGAGTTAAAACTCGCTCTACAAACTCTTGTAAATGTTTGTCTCAGACCAGTATCTTGATCTAGTCCTTGAGCTAAATGCAGTCGCGGGTATTATGTCCCATGTCTTTGTGAAAATTACAGTATTTGCTTTGGTCCTGCTTTGCTTTACTACCTTTGAGCTTGGGCGGATCAACCAGTAGGCTCTTGTTGCTCGCTTGAGAAAGTACCTCATCAATGCTTGCTACTAAGGGCGTGTAGCTTTGGAACTTCCCGGTTGACACTTTCGGCTTCTCGGTCTTCTTATCCTTCTTTTGCTTCTTGTTTTGCTCGGCGTTGGATTGTTCAGGAACTTTCTTCTAATTTTTCTCATTCTTTGTGCCACTACTGCTAGCTTCTTCTCTACGGCTCTTCATATATTAAGCCGCATCAACATACCTTTGTGCGCAGCTGAGCATCTGAGAAAATGTGCTCGATTGCTCAAATGCCAGTGACCAGGTTAGCTTCTTGTCTTGAAGACCCCCCATGAAGGCATGTTTTAGGGTCTCATCTTCGACGTGCTTAACTTCCAGTGTAGCTCGGGCAAACCGGTTTATATAATCTTGGACATTGCCATCTCCTTGCTTAACGACATATAAATAAGCAATCTCCTTTCTTCTTATTTTTGCTGTGGAAAAGGCTGCCAAGAAGGCGTTAGAGAGCTATCGAAAAGAAGTGATTGAAGCTGGTTTAAGTTGCTAGAACCATTGCCAAGTTGGTTCGGTCAAGGTCAAAGAAAAGACCTTGCACATGGTTACGTCGTTGGCATTTTGTAAGAGCATGTGTCCTTTGTACAATTCTCATGCTTGTCAGCGTCTGCGGTCCCGTTGTTGGCCTTGATTTGTAGGACTTTAAATTTAGGCGACATCAGGGCTCGTATGATGGTGTCGGTAAATGATGGATCGAAGGCTCCGACGTCGTCCAAACCAAAACAATTGTTGCAGATTTCATCAATTTGGCGTTGCAATTCCTAAAACTGTTGACTATTTGTATCTTCAGACAGTTCAACCCTATAGGATGCTTTGCCCTGAACCTTGTCACCTGCTCCAAGGTGGCGATCCTGCTGTAGTTGCCCCTGGTGCCTAAGCCGATCAAAAACAAATGCTCAGAAGCCTTGTGGTGACAGAGCCCGTGCGTCCTGAGGGCCAAGGCGTCCCTCTCGGATGAGCCTGTTGTTTGTCGAGAAACCATGTGTACATCTTCTAGAGCACTCAGAGTCAGCTTCACAAGGGTCGACAGTTTCCTATCCTACCCGACCCCTAGCCTGGTCAACCAGGGCTAGAATTAGGAGGCCAGGAGCCATCTAACGTTGAGCCTGTTGTACGAGCTACTGAGTAAGTATCTGAACAACATTGGTCAGTTCCTAGATAGGGTCTTGGGCAACTGAGTCTTGCTCCTGTACGGCCCTCGTCGTGCTTCCCTGACCCCTAGAACGGGATCTCATGGCTTAGGGATGGCCTCTGAGTCTAGCCAGATTTTGGTTTCGGTTTCAGGCTTCTCTCGACCCTTCCTATCAGGCACCCTCATCTTGGGCGTTGCCTTGAGTTACCATCTCGGTTCACTGGCTTGCTGTGACTGGTAATTTTTAGTGAAGGCATAGACGCCCTCCTTCTAGTGCCAAAATGTTAATGCTTACCAGAGTTCGGTGGCGAATCAACACCACGTGTGGCTACACACGGTGGACTACTCTTCCTTATTTGGCTCTGCCTGATCGGGTGGACTTGCAACAAGAGGAAGGATGCTTTGGAGGCAAGAAAAAGACAAGTCAGTCAATAGACAAGGGCACTCCAATACTAAAGGCAGGGGTTGCTTGGTAGAGAACGGGAACTTATTAGGTGGGAAGGAGCATGCATGTTGGATGCAATGAATGCGCCCTATTTATAGGTTGCCACTTAGACTAGGTGTTAGGTGGGTTTTGCCCACGACCCGTGTGTCACATCAAGGCATGTTAGAAGGAAGAGGACAAGTGTCATGCCCTCTGCCAATGGATTGCTTCCCATCCGATGGCAAGTTGTTCGCCATCTGTTGGCCAAGATGGCGAGTAGCAGTCCACTTATAAGTGAAAAGAATCAGACCCGAGCTGGTGTCTGACCCGATGAGGCGACCAGTTGCGGTACGACCTGAGGGACCCTGAAAAGCACCTTGAACAAATGATCCAAGGTCATCAAGATCAGTTGTTAGTTCTTTATAGCTTTGCTAAGCTTCTTGGCCGACCACCTAGAGTAAGGCTCCTCGACAATGGCACCGAGCTCACCTTCAACAACCACATTATTGGCACACAAAAAAATGAGTTGATGCATGATAGTGGTAGTGTATCCATTCAGACAAGTGAACATAATCCCAATCCCTCTGAAGGCAGTTGTAGCGAATCCATGAAAGTGCAAAGTTCAAAACTTTTTCTACCTCCTTGGCAACACAAGTTCTCTCTGGACATTTTTGGCAAATTCTGAAACAATTGTTGCATCATTCTTACTACTAAGATTTGGTGCCTCCTAAGGTTCTTTAGGTGGCCCTAGAGCATCTACTGCATCTCTATTGTAGCTGAATTGGGTTATCAAATCAACAATGGTTGGCCGTTGATCACCTTCGATATCTTGTAAGTGATATCAAACTCTAAGTGCTGGAGTAGCCCACACGCCAAACAACTTGAAAACGTGGGTCGGGTGAGAAGGTACTAGAGGGAGTTAGCCCTCACCCTTAGATAAAGCTCATGAGCTAAAAACTAGCATTAGAGCCATTAGGAAGCATAGATAAGAGCGAGGTGTTTATTCTCTGTTTGTGACTATCTCATTTTTAGACCATTAGTTGTTGACTTATGTAGTAGACCAGGCATTCTTTCCCTTCAATATCTTCTTGGTCCAAAAGTGCTCTAATGGTCGCTCCCGTCATGGTGACATAGAATTTCAATAGCCTTTTAGGCTCTGAAGCTTTCACGGTTGGAGATTGAGAATTTTTTTCTAGATTTGTTCAAAGACCTTCTATTGGTGCTTCGTCTACTTGAATTCAATGCCTTTTTTGAGAGGGGGCAATGGAAGCAGGGTAATAAGTGCTTAATTTTTCATATTTTTCTATCATTTTTCCTTGTGTTTTCTTTGTTATTTTCTTGATTTTCTTGTGTTTTTATGCTTTGTAGGTGTTTTTGGTGGTAAGGAACGTTTTGAAGTTAAAAGCCATAATTTGGATGAGTTCTAGTATGACGAGAGCAAAACTAGGCAATTTATTAGCAATTTAATGACCTTGTGCCAATAAAGTGGCACTCCGATGCCATAGGTCAAATGGGTGCCAGACGAGGTGGAATACAGACCAATGAAGAGAAAAACATGCTCCAGCACCACCTATTTGGAGCCTCTGTGCTTATTGGCAACTTTTAGCTTGAATTTTGTTCTAAAAAGGATCTAAACTTCCCCCTTTTTAACCCAACCTTAGAAACCAATAAACACATCACTATAGAGCACAAGAAGAAACCCTTTTTAATCAGTTTTTCGTAGTTTTCGGAGAGCAAATATAAGAGAGAAGCTCTAGTGGTAGCTCAAAAAGAATCATCTATTTAGAATACTCTTCACTGTCTTAAACGTTTCTCTTCTTATTTTTCTCTCTTTTCCTTTTCCATGTTTTTAATTTAGTTTTATTTTTGGTTAAACATGGTTTTGAAACCTAAACATGGCTATTTGATTGATTGTTAGAATTATTTTTTGATTTTCTAATTGAAATTATTTATGTTCTTCCTTAATTATTGTTTATAATTATTATCTTATTTTATCTGAGTACACATCTAAATAGAACTTGAGAATTATCTATTACTAGATTGGAATACTTGATCTGTTATTGTCTTGTTATTATAATCATTAGTAGTGAATTATGGTTATTAATTATAGTGAAGTTTTTGTATGATTGTATGTGAAGCATAACCTAGCTTAAATAAACTAAGCTTGTGTGTTTGCTGCTTAGATCAAAATTTATTTTTCGTCTTAATGTTTTTGTTACATTAAATTTAGAGAGCTTATTCTAATTTATTAATAAAATGAGATTTCATAAAGCGCTTGTTTTATTAGACAACAGAGTATAGAAAGATTGGGATACCAAACCTTGTTGTTATCCATGGTTGGTAATTTCAATAGAGAATTAAAGACAATTCTGTGATTAATTTTATAGTTATTACTTGATAGTAGAGAATGATCCTTTAATCAGTTTTCTTATTATTGTTTTGCATCCATTTAATTTTCTTGTGTTTTCTCTTATTTAGTAATTTACTTAATAATCAAAACCCCAAATTTTATGTTTAGTTTTGTATGTCTTGGGTTTTGGAGTCAATAACTAATTAATTAGAGCTAACCCTATATGGAAATGACTCTTGCTCATAACTATACTAAATAACGACCACATTTTTAGCAAGGTTCAATTTGGTAATCCCTCTAGAACCTATCAAATTTTGGCGTCCGTTCCCAGAGACTACGAAATTTTGCCACCGCGTTATTGGGGATTATTTATCTAATTAATTAGTTATTTTGTTTTTGTCTTCCCTTTTATTATTTTAATTAATTTTTCTTATTTGTTTTTAATTTTTGTTTTTGTGTATATTTTGTGTGAGGTACTTCGAGATGTCATATAAATAGCTCCTTCTAAGTTTGCCCAACAACACTCAAAGCCATTGTACAGTGCTTGGTGGAGATAAAAAGTTTGTTTTTTTTTTTAATTCGATTTCCATATCATGGTTTCTCTAAAGAGTGTCAACTTCAAATTTTCGTTAATGGCTAATTACCACGACAAGACATTTGGTTGAAAGTGGCAATGGTATCATTTCTTTCTACCAACAATCCATGCATGAAGCCTATTGTGTGTTGGAAGACATGGCCGAATATGATCAATAGAATTTGAATTGTTCAAGGAATAACCAAGGTTGGGAGGATGATTCCAACAATTTGGAGCCATGGTTTGACACCCGATCTCATGATATGAGGGTATTAGCGGTAAGTGGTGGAGTCTTTGTAGACCAACCACCTGTAGGTGATTATGTAGAAGGCATAGTCAAATCTATGGCTGCTAACAATGTGCAATTTCATCAGAACACTAAAGCAAAACCTCAAATTTTGGAGAATTATATAAACCAATTGGCAACAATATTTTGTGGCTTAAAGGCACAAGGAACTAACCAAATGGTAAAAAGTATGGTATGGCTTTAAAGATGATGAATCGAACAACAGAGGTTGAGAGAGTAATTTGAATTACAGGGAAGTCTTATAGGAATTCAAGCCTCAAGAAGTGATAAAACCTAAATTCGAAGAACAAGACTCATTCGAAGATGTGATAGCTCAATACTTTCCTAAGTTAGGTGCTATAGCTCAATACTTTGCAAAGTTAGAGACTAGCTCTGATCGACGCCGATTTCAATTTGATGAATGACACGATATCCATCCTAGACTATGAGTAGTATAAGGATCAAATTACATGCATGGTTATGGATACCTAAGTAGAGAGTGAACAATCCTATATAAAGAGGAGCCAAAAGAGGCATTGGTAGATGAAGAAGCATATGAGGCCATCGATTTGAGCTCATCGATGGTACTATCACATACACCACTAATGGATGCTAACTTCCCATTGGTGCCACCTTCACCATATTACACCTTCTACGAGCTAAAGAAAGAAATGAAGTTCTTTTTCCAAGTATATTCAATGAAGCCAAATCAGTTGGTCTAACATGCAAACTTTTCCACATTTTGCCAAGCTTGAGGGCTTTAATAATGAAGACATATATATGGTGTTTTATGACATTTTATAGGCAGAAGCTGCTCTTTGATAAACACTTCTCCAAGTCAAGCTGACGACATTAAACCAAGTGATTCTTGGGAGCCAACCCAAGAAATGTAGGATGCGCCAAAATAGATTTGATTTTTCTTACTCTCCTCCATTTTCTCTTTTTTTTGTTTTGTTTGTATTTGTTTTTCTCTTTTCTTCTATACTTAGTCCTACATTGAGGACAATATAAGGATTAAGTGTAAAGGAAACAATTTAGGATCTTAAGAGTTAGGTTTTTTTTAGGTTGTTTTGTTTGCTTGTTTAAAAAAGCCAGTAGAAAAAAGTTGTAAAAATTTTTTGTTTTAATTTTAGGTTTTTGAGTTTTGTTTTAGTATTTTAGGTTTTTGAGTCTTAAGATACGCTTTGGCTACCTTGATGAGAACTGTGCTCTAATGTTATGGCTTTGATTGATTATGAATGTTGTTTTAGATCTTGATGCCATTCTTTAATTGATATGTTTTTATGATGATTACACTCGACTCTTTTTGCATAATAGCCATGTTATTCGGTACGAAAACAAGCATACTAGGATGAAATTCTTATATCCTTGCTTTGACTATGACTTAGGTTTTGACATGTAAGGGTAAATATTAGTACTCTTCCAGAGGGTTTGAGCTGAACAGTTGATCGAGTATTACTTAAGGCATTAGGATTTCTAGCCCTAATATCAAATTAGCCAGAGTCTCGATTAATATTCCCAAGAGGACTTCCCCCTAGTTAGTCAATTTGAGCCTTTATGTAGACCTTTTTCTTTGGCTAACCACGTCTTCTTACATAGCTTGATCATATTATATCTTTTCCCTTATTCTAAAGATGAATTGGAACTTTGGAGACTTATCTTATGTACAAGAGAATTTTACAATAAATTAGATTAGGAATAGAAGATAAGTGTAGAGAAAGGAAAGAATTGAAAGAAGGGAAGGCAAAATTGTTACAATGATAGCTTAAGAAGAAAAAAGGGGGATTAAAAAAAACAAAATTAAAAAATAGAAAAGAAAATTGAAATAAAAAATAATAAAATATCACTGGGCTTTTCTATCATAATTTTAGACATCACAGGATTAGTTAGAACTGAAGCAAAGGCATAATATGCTAATATTTGGCCTACATTCTTACTACGTTCTTACTTCTATGGGTTTTGAGTGGTGTTAATTAAAGAATTCTAGGATGTCTTTAATTCCATGAAGTTTTTAAGAATTTTTTTGATATTTTTATCTTTCTTTTTCTCAGCCACTATTTCTTGGCAGCTGATGTAACCTATATTGAACAACTTTTGATTTCAGATGGTGCCTTTGGCGTAGTGGAGATTCCTACTAAGGAAGAGATTATGATGTTTAACACAATAGAAATTTGATGATCATTTTTTTGAGGTTTATGAGTATTTACATGTTCAAAGCGTGCATAATCATCAACATTGGCTATTTCACACACACACACTGAGTATGATTATCATAGGATGTATTATTTTTAGAATGATTATGGATTTTAGTTAACGCTCATTTGATTTCAAGGCCTTAATTTTTTATTTTTCTTTGAGATTAAATGCTGGATGGTTAGAGGTTAGTTTTCTTTGTCTTTGTCTTTGTATTTAGCTTTTGCTTGAGGACTACCAAAAAAAAAGTGTGGGGGAGTTTGATAAGTGCTTGATTTCACTTATTTTTCTATCATTCTTCCTTGTGTTCTCTTTGCTAATCTCTTGGTTTTCTAGTATTTTTATTTGTGTTTTTATGTTTTGTAGGTGCTTTGGGTAGTAAGGAATGTTTTGGAGTCAAAAATCATAATTTGGATGAATTTTAGCTTGACACAAGTGAAACTAGGTGACAAACTTGCAATATAGTGTCCTTCCACCTGTAAAAAGGTGCTCCAGTGCAAGAAGAGGTGGAATCCGAACCAGTGAAGAGAAAAAACGAGCCCTAGTGCCGCCTGCTTGGTGACTCCATGTGTGTTGGCGACATTTCCTTTCCTTTTTTTTTTTTTTTTTGAAATTTGGGCTAGGGGAATTCGAACTCTTCACCTTTAGGTGGAGTTAAGTGTGGTAAAATGCTGGGCTATGCTTACAACCACTCATTTTCTATATTTTTAATTTAGTATATTTTTGGTTAAGGGTGGTTGTGCAACTCTAAACTCCGCTATTTGATTGATTGTCAGAATTATTTTTGATTTTTCAATTGAAATTATTTATGTTGTTCCATGATTATTATTTATGATTATTTTCTTGTTTTACGGTGGGCACGCAACTAAATAGGACTTCAGAACTTCAGAATTTTCTATTGCTAGAGTGAAATGGTTAATCTATAATTTTCTCATTATTTTAATCATTAGTAGCAAATTGGTATTTGATTATAGTCAAGTTTTTGGATGATTGCATGTGGAGCATAACCTAGGTTAAATGAACCAAGCTAGACCATTTTTCGAAAGTCGATTCAAATGCAAACTTGATAGTTTCTCTTTTTCTCAGGCACAATATTGGCTAGCCACGTCGGATGCTTGATTGGTTTTGTAAAATTGGCTTCGATGAGCTTTTCGACCTACATTTTAATTTGTGCCTCTACGTCGGGAAAGTTCTTCAAGCTTGTTTGACCAGAATTGCCTTAGGCTAGAGGTTAAGGGTGTGACAAACCATACCCATATACAATCCAAACATGTCTTCATAGAACTCCTTTTCTTATAAAATACAAACCATACCCATATACAATCCAGAATTGCCTTAGGTTAAGGCCATAATCATTCTTTATCTTATTCTTTCTTTCTTTTCCTTTTCTATGTTTTTTTTTTTTTTTTGAAATTTGGGGGTGGGAAGATTTAAATTATTCACCTTTAGGTGGAGTCGGGTGTAGTTTACTGCTAGACTATGCCTACAACCACTCATTTTCTATGTTCTTAATTTAGTTTTGTTTTTGATTAAGGGTTATTTTGAAACCTTAAAGTTGGCTATTTGATTGATTGTTAGAATTATTTATCAATTTTTCAATTGAAATTATTTATATTCTTCCATAATTATTATTTTTTATTATTTTCTTGTTTTAATTGGGTGCATAACTAAATAAAACTTGAGAATTATCTATTGTTAGACTAGAATGCTTGATCCATAATTTTCTCGTTATTCTAATCATTAGTAGTTAATTATGGTAGTTGATTATAGTCAAGTTTTCGCACGATTGCATGTGGAGTATAACCTAGGTTAAATGAACCAAGCTAATTTGTTTCTTGAAGATCGATGCAAATATGAACTTGATAGTTTCTCTTTTCCACGGGCACAATATTTGGCTACCCACGTGAGATGCTTGATTGGTTTTCTAAAACAAGCTTCGATGAGCTTTTTAAGCTCCATCTTAATTTATGCCTCTAAGTCAGGATGAAAAGTTCTCCAAGCTTGTTTGACTGAAATTGCCCTAGACTCGACGTAAAGGGCATGACAAACCATGCCCATATCCAATTGGTGTATATCTTCAAAGCTCCATGCAAATACATACATGTGGCTTCAGACCAGATCGATGAGCATGTGACTCTTCAAGAGAGAGTGGGTACTAATGGAGATTTTCCTTTCGGCGGAAAGGTCGTCATGAAGATTAACTTCTTCAAGTTACTCTATCTCGACCTCAAAGCTATCTTGCATGAATTTCGACGCTGGTTGTGGTTCAACCATTTCTTTCGTTTCTTTGGAGGCGGCTTTTGCACGAATGATTCCTTCAAGAATGACTGCTCCATCATGAACTGCTATAGAGTGAGTATATACGACTTGTTCTTTTTCACCCTCAGGGCCCTCCCACTTAGAGTGGCAAGGCCCCCAACCTTGTCATAAATGATAAATAGTTGTTCCGTGAGGAAGAGAGGTCATGATACATTAAGGAGACTCTTACTTCTTTCCTCTCTTCTAAGATATCAAAAATTAATCCTCATCCCCAAGGTCTTTAGTATCTAGCCATGCAAGGCAAAGGGATGCCAATGGCCTTGGGTAGCTCTTTATCTACAAAGATGGTGAACTTCTCATAGATCTTTACATTGATGTAATGCACCTCTATCTGGTCAAAAAGAGTCTGATTAGCCAGAATAGAGACAACTTTGTTGCCAATTCTTCCTTTCACGCATTGATGAAATATGGAGCAAATTATTCAAGTGCTTATTTAACGAAGATCTAGATGATAGCTTACATTCAGCATCGACTACATGAAACCAAGTGAGAGAGTGAAGTGGTCCAACCTTCAAATCAAGTTGAACACATTCGGTCAAAATATCTCCGATATTGCTAAATCCAATTATAAAGGTCTCCTCTTTATCAATCTGGCTCGGAGGAACACCCGGGGAAACAAAAATGGACGAGGGAATAATATTAACAGACGACCCAATATCTACCAAGGCTCTCTGGACAGTGAACATCATTGATTATTGCCTCTAAGTAAAGAAGGCACCTCTGATCGAGAGTATGGTGCCTCCTTTTCCTCGTCAATGAAGGAGATGGAATTGGTGTTCTTGAGAAAAGCACGTGTAGCAGAAGCCTTGTTGACGTAGCACTAAGGTCATTGATCGGTGCAAACCTTTAGTAGTGCCAGTGTGGCAGCCAACAGGGCTTGTGGTCTAAGACCAAGTTGATCGAATAGTGACTTGAATTTTAGACTCCGATGAGGTGCTAGCGCAAGATAAGTGGCCAGAGCAGGTATCATTTCATGGTCAACATCTCTAAAGTGGATGACAAACGCGACATTCGTGTTCTGATGTGCTTCCTCTAGAAGACTAATCTTGCTCGAGAGTCGAAGGCGGTTGTCGTGCATCAAGTGCTCCAAAATGGTCTTGTAAGGTTTAGGAACATTGCAATAACCTCATCAGTCTTGACGAAATTATATTGAAGTGGTTCTCTGGGAAAATACCAATTAGGTATTTCGAGTTCAAAAAAATTTTTGATTGTTATGACTTCTAAGAAAATTTGCTCTGTAGCCGAACTTTCCATGACAGAGGTCTCCGTAGCAATCAACCTAGGAATGATCATTCTGTGTATCACTGAGTTTAAAGAAGGCTTTATTTCTGGTGACAGAGTCACTTTATGTGTCACCTTGAATGATAAATCTAGTACTATCGGCTTGAGCTCTTTTTGTTCGAAAGTCAAGTGACATTTTGCAGAATTCCTTCCCTCCCTCGTAACCAGGTCTTTCTGAGTCAAATCGGCAAAGGGTCCAGCAGTTGGTTCAAGGACCTTTCTGCTATCATTGATGGCCAACTCAAGCTTCTCTCTCAACTTGAATTTTCTTTTGGCTACACAGGTTTGAGTAGAGGTTTCTTCGAAGTGAGGTAGCTAGGTATAGTAACTCTAAAAAACTTTTTTACAATTTCCAGATGCTTCCCAAATAGCTTCATAAGAGTTTGGGTCATTTTCTCAAGCACTTACCTCTTCGTCAAAGCTGTCCTCCCCTCCTCCATTTCATCAAGATCATGCCGTGCCATGGCGCACGTCTCCTTCCCCTTATGTCAAGGAAGGGGGATCAGAGTTGACCCTTTAGCCTATTCCGAAAAGTTCAAGAGTAACATCCTTAAATTTCTTATGGAGCACCCAATGAATAGTATTATACATCAAGGTAGGAAGGCTCACCTACCGACGATAAAGGTAATACTTTGGGTTCTTTTCTCCTACTCGGAGGGTGGTTGTCAAAGGATGTATAACAAAATCACCTCATTGCAAAATAATTGCTCCAGGATCATGTGTAGCTCTTCATCAGAGTAGCGACGGAGGTAGGAAGGCTTTCTTTGACGAAGGAGGCTTGGGAGGTCTCTTAGAGGTAGTGAATGATTGTAGCATTGTTGACTTCTTTTCTCTCCAATTTCGTGGAGGTTTGAAAATCCGATATTCTCTAAGTGAACGCAATATTCCGAGTTGATGTTGCTAACAAAAATATCGATGAGTACTCGTTCATCACTTTCGTCGTGACAGCCTACTATAAGGTCATGAAACCTCCAAACAAAGTCTACGAGATCCTCCTCTCGCTTTTGACATGTGTTGCTAAGTTCGATGATGGTAACTCTTTCTTCTTTTTAAAAATATTTGTGGCAAAAGCAAGTGGCCATGTGGCAAAAGCGGGTGGCCATGTCTTCCTAAGTACAGATCGTGCCAGTGGCTAAAGTGGTGTACCACGTCTAAGCCCTGTCCATAAGAGACTTAGAGAGCTAATAAGATTGTAAAAGTATACATTTTATAAGGATAAAATTATTTATTAATATTTTTATTTTTTATTAAATTTTTTAATTAATAACATTTTGTGATAATAAGTATTTTTGTATATAAGTATGTAAATGTGTTTAATAACATGTTTTCAATGTGTTTTTATGTTTGATGATATTTTTGATTATTTTTGCAGTCGTTTTGAAATGTTAAATATGTGTTTAGTTTGTAAATAATCAAAACCATAGAAATAATATGTGGTAGCTTTATTTTGAGTCTCAAAGTATTTGTAAATAAGTTTTGAGTTTATAAATATGTTCTATTATATTTATAGTAATTTTTAAAAATATTCCGAGCCTTGAATAATATGTCTATTAAGATTTAATAATTTTAGAAATTTTTATTTATCTTTAGTGTGTTTTGTGTGTTTAATTGTAAAATAAATATTTTAAAAATTAATGTAAAGATTTTGTTGTAAAATAATTAAGTTTAATGTACTTGCTAATTTTAGATTTAAAATCTAGAGAAAAAAATGAGCAAAATGGTGTAAAAAGTTGCAAAAACGGACCTCAAATGTATAAGAAATAAAAAAAGGAAATTAAAAATAAAAAAGAAAGACATGTAAAAAAGCCCTGGACTACACGATCAAGAACCCAATGATCCTAGTCATCCGCATGTCTTCTAGCGTGTCAGATTCATGCTTCGAAATCGTGTGCGGTTGTTCCCACATGAGCTTGATTCTTGAATTGTCAGATTAGCTTTTTTGACCAATCCAACAATCGAGAAGAAGCTATTTACTTTGCTTAGAATTGACTCAATCTGTGGTGCTTCTTCAGTCTTTAGTCAGCAATCCGAGGGCTTTCTTGCGTCTGTGCGTGCGTCGTGTCACACCTAATTGCAAAACCAAATAAGCAATTCTTAGGTTTCTTTCACACGGAGAAGAAAGGAAAAAAAATATTAATCAGCTAAACTAATTTTTTTGACAGAAAGAAAAGAAAAAAAATCTCAGATCTTGCATTCAAGTAGGATGCAACCAAAGAAAAAAAATAAAATATAATAAAAAATTAGATAAATAGTAGTTTTTCACTACTATATATACCCCCTACTTAGATGATTCTTCGCCCCTCACCGTCATTTTTGGCTTCTTCTTCTTTTCTTTGTTTTCTTTTCAAATGTTGAGTCTCTGACGTAGCAGCACCCCTTTTAAGGAGATGTTGTTGGGGACTCCTCCGACCCCACTAAAAATAATAAAATAATGTCTAAATTAGTGTAGAGAGTTTGATAAGACAAAAAGATGATCTTATATGTATAGTATTCTAGTATAGTTTTTAACTCTATATCTACTTTGTAATGTTTATACTTTTATGGAATATATTATATTTTTCAAGTCTTTAATAATTATTGTTAGTGTTGTTATGCTACCAATTTTTACATAATTCAATCATGCTTTGTTTATGTAATTTAATTGTGTTGCATAATTAATATAATAATAATAAAATAATGCTTAATTTTATGGAATGTCATTCACAACAATATGACTTGTTATGTCATCGGTTTTAGATATTTCACAAGACGAGATGCTGTCAAAATTAATGTAAGAATTTATTCCATTAAAATTTATTAATTTTGATTTGCTATTATCTTTTCTATCTTAAAATTATGTTTATTATAATTGTAGTGATAGTGGTTCTAATTTTCATAGTTAATACACTAAATCATTAGTGAGAGATGATTATTTTACTATTTGAAAACCCTTACTATATTATAGCGTGCTATATTGTCGCTTTAAATTGACTTATAGAAATAGTAATTGTGCTTACAATTAATAAGAAAAGATATAATAAATCAAATATTTAGATAATTATTATTTAGAGCTAAAATTCTATATCAGTTACGAAACATATAAGGGATTCTTGAAGCTTTTCTTTTTAATTTTATGTTTTAAAATCTTATTTTAAAATTTTCATGAATTTTTGGTTTTTTTTTTATGTTTTGTTTTGAAAAATTCCTTTCCATTATAAACTGAAAATTTTTAGTCTTTCAAAAACTTACCTTCCTATGGATACGACAACCATTCTATACTACTAACATCGGCATTTAAAGAATCATTTTAGGTAATACAACAAGAGCTCTGAGAAGACGAAGGTCATGATCTCCAACATGATCACCAATTCAATGAATTTATTGATGAACATCTGTTCTCTATTACCAAGTTACCTTGGTATGTGTACATTGTCAATTACTTGGCAACTGGAGAAATTCCATCTGCTTAGAGTTTGTAAGAAAAAAGAAAGTTTTTGGTTAAAGTGCATAACTTTTATTGGGATGACCTTTACCTTTTCAAATACTATTGTGATCAAATCATGAGACGTTGTATTCCTAAAAATGAAGTGTTTAGTGTCCTTCAAATTCTAGTCATACTGATGCATGTGATGGTCATTTCTCTGCAAAGAAGACTGCTACAAATATTCTCCAGTGTGGTCTTTATTGGCCCCTTTTGTTTAAAGATACTTATCACTACTGTCATTCTTGTAAAAATTGTCAAAAGTTAGGTACTTTGTCTATCACCATATGATGCTTCTAAACCCAATTATCGCAATAGAAATATTTGATTGTTAAGGTATAGACTTCATAGGAACTTTTCCACCTTCTTTTGGATACCTATACATGCTCCTTGTTGTGGAGTATGTTTCAAATGGGTTGAGGGTGTAGCATGTCATACGAATGATAACACAACTATTATAAAGTTCTTGAAAGAAAATGTGTTATGTAGGTATGGTGTGCCATGCGCTATAATCAGTGATCAAGGCATATATTTTTGCAACTATTCTTTTAAAGCTCTAATGCGAAAGTATAGTATAATTCATCAAGTTTCAGCTACCTATCATCCAAAAGTAATATTGCTATTAGCAAATTGTGAGAGGCTTTGGTAAAGTTTCTAGGTGTTTTGGTAACACTCTTGCAAAACTCAAAAAGGCTGAAGGGATGTCGGAAGAGGAACCTAATCTCTTGTTGCATAGATGAGCAATTTCTCCAGAAGATTTCCAAGTTCGAAGAACACAAACTTAGAAGAAGGAGGATGAGGAGAAGGAGGAGTAGGAGGAGGAGGAGGAGGAACTTGATCTCCAATAGCATAGATGAGGAATTTCTCCAAAAGATTTCCAAGTTGAAGAATACAAACAAAGAAGAAGAGGAAGAGGAAGAAGCAAATGGTGTAAAATGAATAGGTTTAAGCCTTTCTTAACAAGAAGAAGAAGAAGAGGAAGAAGACTACTTTAAAGCCTTTTGAGAGTGAAAATGGCATAAACTGAATAGGTGTAAGCCTTTCTTAATCCATGTTTTGAATGGTGGGGGTAAGGGTTATTTGTAGGAGAGGTTGGCGAATGTTGGAGTATTGCTACCAGAGTAGTGCCTCTATGCTCTGGTAGCACATGGCACTCTATTCCCTCCAGACCAAGCGGCGTCAAGGGCTTTCAAAATTTGAATTTTGGGTTGGTTGAAAATGGTTTGCAATTATGGCTAATTCTAGATTTTGCACTGGTTCTAACACCTTTATCTAGGCCTGATGATCCTAAGAGAAGTTGACCAAGTTGGACTCTCTATTTCGGAGGCCGAATGCATGAGATACTTGCTCCAGCACAAGGTTTAGCAATTTTTGTTAAGTTTGAGATGTCTAACATGCTATTACAGCCCTTTTGAAAATTCGCATGGGAAATGCTATTAGAGGCGTACGCATGAAGCCTCTAACGATGCTTACAACTCGAACAAAGGCCATATCGACACGAATAGAACTCCTCCAGACACCTCCGGAGGTGCACACTGGGTGCTTTGGAGACACACCTGGTGCTCCCCCACTAGGTTTTAGAGGCATTTTTCACAATGGAAATGAATTTTAGGCCTGGATTTTGACTCCTTTATCTATTCTAAGGCAAAATAAAGGCTTTTCAAGCTATTTCTAAGGCAAAAAGAAGACTTTTTGGTTATTTTTTCTGTATCGCCTATTTATTCTAGATAAATTAACTTTAAAATCCCTTAAGTAGGATTTAGAAATAAATCAAACTAAAATAAATGGGCCTATTTGACTACTTATAGCCTACCAAACCACAACCTATATGAGTTCCCCAAGCGTGGTTTGGGTCCGAGGAGTGAGTCCATCGACGCTATCTGATGAGAATTATGGGCTTGTACCCTCGAAGGGGCCTTAGTCGAAATCGACCATCCATACAATATTTAACATTCCAGAAAATGTTAACTTTTTTCCACTTTTCAATGTTTGTCATGCATTCAAAGAAATTTCATCCAAATTACCAAAGAAAAGATGTACAAGGAAAGATTACAAGTAAAAAACAAATGAAAAAAATGGCATAAAAAACATTATAGTATTTTACACTTTTGCCCCTTGAACTTATCTCATATATGCAATTTGCCCCGTGAATTTTTATATTTTAGTAGGTTGTGTCCTAAACTTTCAAATCTGTGCAAATCATCCCTTACTAATAGCAATATTAGTTTTTTAACTAAATTGACTTGTAACACGCACATGATAGTTTAATGATGACATTGATGGTCATTTTTATATATTCTAACCAAAATTTATTATGATTATTAGTTTAATTATTTGTATCAAAATAAAAAATTTTAAATTAATTTTGTTTTAAATATAAATTTAGGTTAATATTCATAATAAAAAAAAGAGCTTTCATTCTCTTAATTAATGACCCGTTTGTAATTTCTGATTTTTTAAATCTAAGATTTAATCCTACTAGGATGCTATAAGGGGTGTTCACGGATTGAAATCCACGGATTCCATAATCCAATCTATATATATCAGATTAGGATTTTTTTCCAATCCAAAACTAATCCGTAAGAGTTCTAATCCATTCCGATTTGATCCGTGAAGAATAGATTCTATGGATTGGAATATGCTAATTCACGGATTGGGATTTAAATTAATTAAAAACTAAGAATAAAAAAAGCATAATATAACATGACATAATTTATCAAAATCTAACAAATTACAACACAATCGAATACAAGCTGGATAATAAATGAAATTGTAAGATTACAACAAACAAACTAATAAAAACTATATATATATATATATTAACTTAAATGAAATAGGGGTGGATTTGGTCTTCATTTTGGCTGGGTTTTCTTTATTTAACTTAATAAAACTGTAAGAAATTCTATCCACAGCTTACATATATATATAAATTTAAAAATTTATATTGGTTTAGAAATTTACATATATGTATATATATGTATTATATATATATATATATATCAGATTTATGGGTTACACGGATCAGGAGATACTTAATCCATAATCTAATTCTTATATATCAAATTGGAAAAATCCAATCCCAAACCAATCCATATTTTAAATAATCCAATCCAATTTGACAAATTGGATTGGATTGGATGGATTATACGGATTAACAGATTTTGTGAACACCCTTAGATGCTATATTTTTTGACCAAGATGTTGTTATGCATAATTTTGATATTATTGCTAATAAATGTATGTGAAATTTCCTTTTTGGAAAGGAATATATGGCCAATGATTAAAAAAATAAAAAAAGAAACAAATGAAAAAAATAATCTAGTAGATTCCTCTCCAACATATAGTAGATTACCAATTATAATTTGGTAGATTATTAACCAGTCCAAGGTGTTTCAATTTATCCCTCGTAAGCTGTTTGGTTAGAAAAAATGGAGATAAAATAAAAATACCCTTAATTAGGCCAAATTTGTTTATGAAATATATTTTTCTTTTTAAGAAAATTTTTTAAAAATATATTTTAATATTTAAAAATTCATAAAACTTAAAATCTTTTTTTTTTGAAATTTGATGTTTTGTTTTAGGACTTTTTATGTTTTTAAATCTATAAAATATTTTTCACAACTATTTAAGGGTAATTATTTTATTTTATCCAATTTTTTCTACTCATGCGGATGAAATTGAAATAACTTTTTTAAACTCATAGGATACCTTTAGTTAGTTGATTTGCATAAATTGCATTAACCTCTTTAGTTGGGGGGGGGGGGGGGGGGGTGGGGGTGGTGTTGGGGAGGGGAGAGGTGGGAAGGGGGAGTATATTTATGGTGGAAAATGGGACTTAGTTTGGTTAGGGGTCTTCCTTTTCAGGCACTTAGTTAAGGGGACTTCCAAGCTTGGTCTTGCAGGAGAGGCTATAAGAAGAAAATTCCCATCGCGAGAGGATTTCCCTCAAAGTTTTGAATTCGGGCTTCATCATAACATTGGGTTGTCAAAAGACTTAATTTAAGCTAGCTAGGAAGCCTACTTCAGGTGGCCTACCTAAAGGGATCCTAGAAATGGAGGCTTGTCTTGACATTTTGGATATGGATCAGACCTTAGAATTAGATCCCCTATTAACTTGCTTTGGAAAAAAAGGCTGTCTCCTATTAGTAGAAGGTCACATGGTCCTATAGCTAGGCTCCTTCAGGTAGATTATTAAGCTGACCTATTAAGTGGTCTAACGGGCTAATATGTCAGGTGGGCCGAATAGGCTTTTCCTATTATTGGGTTAGGGCTTTCAAATGAGCTTTTTGTCTTTGTTTTATTCTAATTCCTTTGTATCCATTTTATTTTAATTGCAATTAGACTTAAAACCTCCCAATTGGGTTGAAAGTATAATTGGACCAAATAAAATGAGACCGTTCGTGTTCCTTGGCCTTCCAAACGATGGCCAGCTTAGAGAATCCTGCCTCATGGCTTGAGTCCATGTACCTTACCTTGGGCCATATTATGGGATAAGGGTTAGGCCTGTGCATTGAGAAAAAAAGGGCATCAACACCGAGAAATACCATATTTTCATGTTAATATTATATTTCCAAATAATAAAAAAAATTATGGAAGATGCCACCGATTACCATCGACACTTGCATGTCGGTTGCAGCCGGGAAATATTATATTAATATATAAATACTATATTTTCATATAAATACAATAATTTACTGGTACGCTTGCCAAAGCAGGAAAATACTGTATTAACATGTAAATATTGTATTCTTCATGTAAATATGAAAATTTACCGGTGGCTTTGCCAAACATCACCAACTACAGCGACGACGCCGGCGGCAGTTGCTAAATATAATATTTACTTATAAATTTTGTATTTCCATGTATATAAAATAATTTACGGTGATTTTACAGGACCACCAGTTGCTGATACATGTAAATACAAAAATTGAGCAATGAATTTGTTGGACCATCGGTAGCAAGAGATATAGTATTTACATGTTACATATAAATAAAAATTTTTATCAGTGGCTTTGTCAGACCATCAGTGGCTAGGAAATACAAAATTTATCTATTAATACTATATTTACATGTAAACACAAAAATTTACTAGTGGCTTTGCTAGTCATCATCGGCACCAACGACAACGCCAACGATTAGGAAATACAATATTTACAGATAAATATTGCATTTACATTTAAATATAAAAATTTACCGGTGATTTTATCAAACCATAGGTAATCAAGAAATACAATATCTAAATGGAATGTTGTATTTTGATGAAAATAAAAATATTTATTTGCAACATTGTCGGACCACCAACAGCCAAAAAAATGCTATATTTACATAGATATATAATAATTCCATATAAATAAAAAAAATTAACCAGTAAAGTTGTCTGACATCAATAGTACCAAAGACATCATTGGCAACCAACAAATATTGCATTTTTTGTTAATATTGTATCTAAAGTATTTTCCCGCAACGCCACTAGAAATCACCAACATTGATGATGTCACTCGCAACCAGAAAATTAAAAAGAAAAAAACAATCCCAAAAAAACACACACACACATACAAATTCAACAAAAACAACCACCAAACACAAAAAATAATAATTGTGATGATGATGATGATAATAATAATTATAATTATACTTATAATTATAATTATTACAATAACAGCAATGACAATGACAATGATAATAATAATAATAATTTAAAGAAAGAAACAAACAAGACAATTTCTTCTTCTTAGTCTTTTTCTTCTATATTTTTTACAAAAGAAAAAAGAAATTGATTCATTTGTTTTTTCATTTTTGTTGTCAATCTTTTTTCTCTCCATTGGACCTGTGTTTAGCAGCAACCTTCGTATAGCTAAGATCATGAACGGCCACCTTCATCTGCCAGAGATCACAAAAAGAGGAGATCTCATGACCTTGTCTCATCGTAGATAACACGACGTTTCCTCAGCCATGGCCACCTTCTTCTGATCACAACATATAATGTCCCTTTACAGATGTCACAGATGTCGTAACATTCATCCATATTACTATCGTTTGACTATTTTAATTTAAAACATAGTTTGGAAACATATCCCAGGATCTATGCATACATTTTTGTAATTAAATATCAATATGTCAAAACCTTTTTATATTTATTTAAATAGTTTATCAATATCAAATTAATGAAGCCATAATGTAACCAAATTTTAAAATCATCATTTAATTATGTTCACAAATCGATAGGCCGAACTCCAGACACCGGTAGGCCAAACATGACTGGCAGTCCAAACTTCAACCATCGACAAGCCGTCCGAGGCTCTGTAAAAATAGGGTTTTAAGTCACTAAGATCGGCGGGCCGATACAAGGTAATCGACAAGTCGATACTAACATCGGTAGACCGATCAATAAAGATCAGCAGGCCGATCTTCTACAAAAGCCAAGATAATTAAAAACAAGTCCTTTTACATCACATTGTAGAAAACCAACAAATAAAGAAGTAAAAGCATAGTTCAAAAATTTAAAGTTCTTTCTTGGTGTTTATCCATTTTCAGTCCATCCTTTTAAGCTCACACGCCTATTCTTGCCCTCCAAATATTACATAATCTTCTTACCCTTATCTACAACATGATGTAAAACTGAGAGCAAAGGCTTAGTAAGTGTATTTTTTTACCTCACAACGTAAAACATTTTATGAACATCTTTATGAAACATCATAACCATAATCATCATCATCATAATAATGCACTAGGCACAGTTCATATAGAACATATCTTTCATTAACATTAACCATATTAAAAATTCATTCATTTTATCTTTAGGGGTCCAAGTATTGCACCATTATCACCATTGCAGGCGCGCCATCATGAGGGGAGAGGGGTAGCTAATCCCAAACCAAACATGATAAGTCCAAACCTTGCGGGACTTCATAAACATAACATAGGGTGTGCAACACTTATTTAGGTGATACATATATACATATTTATACTTTTAAATTTTGAAATATCCCATCATCAAATCATGCATAAACCTTTCTTGAACATCAAAACTTTCATAATAAAACATTTAATAAAACCATCATAGAAATCATCATGAACATAACCTCAAACTTTTCATAAACCTTATCATGTTGTAGGTAAGAATGTACTTACTTGACTCACTTACTAAACCTTACTTAGATGACGTCGCCGCGGTCTTGATGTGCTCACTTCTTGGTGTGTTCATGTCATACATCCATATACAAATAATAAATTAAATTTCATTTTCATGAAATCATTCAATACCGCATGACATCACTCATACTATCATTTTATGAAATATAAAAACATAATTACATTCTATCACCTTACCAACATTCATATAAAATCGATTATACTAATAATCTGCCTAACCCTTATGTATACAAAATTCAATAACTCATAATTCATATATAATAATGGCATGAAACTTTGCAGAGACCAAGTTAACACATAGATATATTACCCTAATTTTTGATTAGCCATAAAATTTCCATTAGGCAATTAAAACAAGTCACACATATCAGAAAATGAAATCTGCCAGTACAAACAAAACAATGAGCAGCTCTATTTAACATTCATATAATAAAGTATTTATATCACAAAATAATTCCACAAAAATCTTGCATGTAATAGACACCTAAACTATAACATATCCAAAAATTACCTTTAAATAAGTTCAAAACAATCCAAAATGTGCATTAGAACTCAGAGAAAAAAATAAACTTCAAACATATTAGGTAGTGAGTTACACACGATCATTATTTTCAAACAATTAAAATAAAATTACTTAGACTCTAAAATTTTTATGATGACCTATTAACATGTAAATATAGTACCACAAAAAGTCTCATAGTCAAAAAAATTCATTTGTCTATACAAAATAATCACAAAAATAAGAAGTCTAGAATTTTATTGATAGAACAGCCATAAAACCTATTCTAAAAAAAGAATTCAATAACATATAAAATATTCATCATATCACCATGAGACTTCCTAGTTCATCACTTAATATATACATGAATATATCTACCAAATTTTGTATGAAATAACCTTCATTTGCCTTATGAACAAAACTATATTTTTGTGCAACATTACCGATCAGCAATAGTTCACTATGAGTGGCAGAGACTAAAAATTTAATATCTCAATATAGAAAACTTCAAATGGCGTGAAATTTTGAGAAACATAACGTAACACATAGATGAACATCATACTAAAATTTCATCGCAAATAGAAATTCATAGGCAGAGTTATAGGGGTCAAATTATAGGGTGAATAAAAATTTCAAAAATGCTTAAAACGAGTTTCTTACCTCAAAACAATTTCTTCTCAAATTTCCTTTGAATTTGCCCAAGAGGAAACCAGTATTTCATTCAAATAATTGCAGCAAAATTAAGGAAGAGAAGGGAAGAAAATGTAGAGAAGAGAGAAAGAAAATGTATGAGAGAATTAAGAGAGAGAGAGAGAGAACGCGATAGCGAGAGGGAGATAGTTTACGTGAAAAGATGAGAATCGCGTAAAAGGAAAAGATATTCTTCTTTATAATATCAGAAATTTTCTCTAAAAATGCTAAGGGATCATGTATATGATAGGGATTAAAAAAGGGAAAGTCAATTGATTTATTCTACTTACCTATTTTTCACCTTTTCAAAATGGGAACCTTATCAATTATCCAAATCATCATAAAAGTCAAACATTAACTCACATAAATAAGGAAAGGAACAAAACATGCCAATTATCCCAAAAAAAAAAATTACATCCAATCATATCTAATCATCAATGCCACAATTTTGGAGAGTTTTTGTTGATTTTTCATCAACAGTCTTCGGCCTGCCGGCTGCTCAATCCGACCTGCCAATGTTGTGGAATTCGGCCTACTGATGGAGTCTATCAGCATGCCGCCAAAAGGAATAATTTGACCTTGCCGAATTAGGAGCTTCGGCCTGCCGAAGTGTCATATACAACATCACTCACAAATAAAGCATTTAATATCTACCTTACGTACATTGTAAATAACATGAACACCTTGAGCACATCAATTCCACGTGACCGTCATCTGTCATCATACTTAAATAACCTGGTTAGTAACATTATTTCATAATAAAATACTTAACGTCGTTATAGTTTTAACATAATCCGTTACATGAAAAATGGCGGGTGTTACATAACCAATGGTTCTACGACCACCACTGACTCTCTGCCAATCATGTCAGCTTGTAACTCTTACATCGACCATAGTTGTTTTCTAAAGCGAATGGAGACGACGGTCAAGATCCATGACAGAGAAGACGATTTCATGTAATCTCTCTGTCGCGAGCTTCTATATGTGTAGATCTGATCACTTTGATGTAGTTCTGTACAGATTCGACCAACTACATCTTCATCGAATAGGAAAACCATAGCAAAGGAGGGAGAAAAAAGGAAATAGAGGCTAGAGGAGGAGAGAAAGGGAAACTGTAGGCAGGAGGAAGAGAGAAAAAGAGGCCAGAGAAGGAGAGAGAGAATGGGCAGAGAAAGAAACGCTGGAATAGAGGGAAAGAAGGAAGAAAAAATTATGTTCTCATTATTGGAAGGTATTTTTACACTTTTGATTAACGAGTATTTTACTCACAAGTGAAGTATTTCTTAACTTTAAATGTTGTGAAAAACCTTAAGCTATTGTATAATTTTTTGCTTTTGGTGTTAGTTTGCAGGAAATAATAAAATTGGAATTAGAGGAAGTTTTAGCATCATCTTGAAGTGAAAATAGGACAAAAAGAGGCCTGAAATTGCACCCATTTGTGCAACAAGGATGAAAGCTGGGCGCTGCAGCCCAACACTACCATGCACACTGTCTGTGTTCCTGCCTATGTGGCCACGCATCCCTAATGTCCCCTTGTGTGCTTATTCATCTTCAAGGGCTAATCTTTGCCTCAGTTTCTGATCCAAGGGTCCCAATTGACCCCAGATGATGCCCTATCGCCTTAAAACCATAGAGTCCCTATTTTTAAGAGGATGAGCCTTCATTTTTGGAGGGGAAAGCATAACTTCCAAAGGGGATTTTAAGCAAATTCCAAAGAAAAAAGAAGGGAAACAAGAAAAGAAAAAATATATATTGCTCTTATTTTTAGTTTAAGATTTAAACTCTGGTTTTAGATTTGGGTTTTAATTTCTAATAAATCATCATGGGAGAAGCATTTGGAGATTAAGATGTCACGTCCCGCAGTACGGGTAGTGACGTGGTGGGTTAATTAAGTTGATTAAGTGGAGATTTAGTTAAAACATGAGTTTTAGAATTTAAATTAATCATGAAAATGTGGAAATTTTAAAACCTTTTTAAAACAAAGCACTTATATTTATTAAACAAATAGAAATATCAAAGTGAACAATAAGGAAGTAATAAAGAAATGAGAAGAAATGAGAATGGGTTTCACTGACCTACATCTTGTGCACACACATGGCACTGACAATATTATATTACAACCACAGTCCCAAATAAAAGGAAAGGAGTTAAAATATTACATGCCTTGATTTTTTACAATTTAAATAACCTACTGGTTTCTTCTAATGCTCCTGAGTCCTGTCTGTGGATTCTTCGTCGATCCTAAGCTGATATCCACCTAGAAAGGGGGGAAAGTTTTAAAACAAATAAAACGTGAGCGAAAGGCTCAGTAGGACTATATTTTTTAGAAACATTTAATTTCAGAAGAAAATTTCATTTAGAAAATAGACTTAAATACATAAATAAAATTTAATAAAATTTGTTCTTACCAAATCGTTTATTTCTATCAGCTATACGACCCGATCTATGATATGGCATCATGCCCCTAAATTCATTTCTATCATTTAAAACCCATTTACTAAGTATTTTCATTTACATTCATTATGAGGTTTATTATGACAAATTCACCTCAATCTACTGTTTATAAAAACAGCTGATGAAAATCCCTTTTTAAATCACTCACTGAAAACATTTGATAAAATCATTTTTGAGGCCAAATCTTTTAAAAACCAAGTTACTGAGGAAAAAGGATAGAAGTCCTACCTCAATTCTCGTGCTGGTGTCCCACACCAAATTCCCAGTCCACTATACGTTATCTCTGCAGATCCACGAACAACCTTAAGTGTACAATAACTAAGTCTATCAGTATCTGTATCTAGCTTAAGACATTGTACGTTGCTAAATCATTTCATGGTGTTCTCGTGTGTCATTTGTATTTATAAAATCATTTTATAAGGTAAAAATCTCAATCGGGGTTCAAAACAGTAAAAATGGATGAAAATTTACAAAATTCCACATGCCCGATCGGCTTGCCCGTCACCCTGGTTCGGCCTGTCGAACTGTGCAATTCGACATGCTAGAGAACCAAGTCTGGACAACCAAACTTTTCCAAGTATGGCCTACTGGACGTATGAATCCAGCCTGCCGAACCCATGAATCCGGCCTGCTGAACATGATATTCGGCCTGCCGAATTGGAAAATTCTAAAAATTTCCAGGCACGGGTTCTCGGCCTTCCGAGCCCAAATCTCAAATTTCAACCTATTTTCTCAAATCACAGGAATAAATAATGATTATAGTTGATAGAAAAACATAGTATATTACTTTTTAATGCATTAGAACAAGATTTACACAAAAATCTTGAAAAATCCTGAAAATGGAGAAAAATAAAAAATCTTGATTTAAATCCGTTTTTGATGAAACAAAGCTTAGATTCTTGTTGTTTTAAGTTCTTCTAACTAAGATCAAGTTCCTAAGCTTAAATAAACTTAGATTTCAAAATATAAGAAAAATTGAAAAGTTGAAAAAAAGTTTTGAAATTCAAAAACTAACCTTGAATTCAAGATTCAAATCGTGTTTTTTATTGTTCAATCACGTCCTTAAGCCTCCAATCTACTAATCTGAAGCTCGGGCTTGATTTTGAAACTCAAAATTTTGAGAAGAAAAGAGAGAGAATGAGAGGCAAGAGAGAGGGGAGAGGCGAGCAGTGAGAGGAAGAGTGAGAGAGTGAGAGAGAGCTGAGTGAAGAGAGAGGGGGAGAGTGGAATAAATAGATAAAGAGGAAAGGCAGTCTGAGAAAAGGGAAAACATGTCCCACACATGGTTTTTATAAAGTAGGGACTTGTTGGTCATTTGACAATTTGTTTTGTTTCAAATATTAAAAATACAAATAAAAATAACTCAAAATGATTTAAAAATCTATTTGATTAGGAAAAATAATTACAAAACTCTTAGATTAAAATTAAACCACAATTTGGCACACTATTACAACATTTTACTTACTAATATTACTTAATTAATTTTGGGGCATTACAACTCTCCATCCCTAATAAAATTTCGCCCTCAAAATTTACAAATTGATTCAGAAACAAAACAAATGTGGATACAGCTCTCGCATATTTGACTCTAATTCTGAGGTGGCTTCATCAACCCCACGATGTTGCCACATGACCTTTACTAACGGGATTTCGTAACGACGCAAACTAATCACTTTTCGATCGATGATCTGATTTGGCACTTCCTCGTATGTCGTGTCTTCTTGAATCCACACATCATGAAACAAAACTATCTTATTCTGCTTAGGCAGACACTTTCGAAGCATCGACACAAGAAATACATCGTGAACGTGAGAAAGATCTGGAGGAAGATTGAGTCGATAAGCAACCACTCCAACGCGTTGCGTGATCTCGAATGGTTCAACATGCCTTGGTGCAAGCTTACCACTTACCCTGAACCGTGAAATACCTTTACAAGACGTTACCTTCAAGAGAACAAAATCTCCTACATCAAATTCCAAGGGTCGATGTCTCCTATCCGCATAACTCTTCTGTCTACTCTGAGCTGCCTTCAATCGATCTCGAATTACGGCGACCTTCTCATTACTCTCACAAATCTCATCTAGCCTGAGAATGATCCTATCTTCTAGTTTAGCCCAACACACCGGTGACCAACACGGTCGTCCATAAAGTGCTTCAAATGGTGCCACGCCAATGCTTGATTGATAGCTGTTGTTGTATACAAACTCTACCAGATGCAAATATTTCTTCTAGTTCCCATCGAAATCTAATGCACAAGCACGCAACATGTCCTCTAGAATCTGAATAACTCGCTCAGATCGCCCATCGGTCTGAGGATGAAATGTTGTGCTAAAATTTAAATATGTTCCCAAAGCCTCCTGAAAGCTCCTCTAATACTTGGCATTGAACCTAGTGTCTCCATCTAAAGTGATGGACAAAGGAACTCCGTGCAATCTCACTATATTCTGCAAATACAATTCCCCAAGAATCCTTCTTGAACATGTCGACCTGAATAGGATGAAATGTGCCGATTTTGTTAACCTGTCGATCACGACCCAAATTGTATCATGTCATTGCTTCGTCCTTGGCAAACCGGTAAGAAAGTCCATAGTCACATGCTCCCGTTTCCACCCTGGAATAGGAAGTGGCTGAAGCTAACCTGCTGGCTTCTGATGCTCTGGTTTCACCTGAAGACAAGTCGCACACTTGGCCACGTATTCTTGAACATCTTTCTTCATACCTCCCCACCAATATTGCCTCTTCAGGTCATGATACATCTTTGTGCTTCCTAGATGAATGGCGAACTGAGATCTATGGGCTTCATCCATTATGGATTTCATCACTTCTACAATCGTTGGAACTGCCAGACGCTCCCTAAAGTACAACGATCCATCTGAATGAATCCTCCATTCTTTAAATCGCTCTCCATTCTGAATTCGCGTCCAGATTCCCTGTAAATGCTTATCTCTCCATTGATTTTGTTTCATCATCTAGGCAAGGGCTAGGGTTGCCTCCATGTGGTATACCAAAACTCGATCATAGCCTTCGTAATACTATAGCCTATACTCACTTTGCATCTCTTTTCCAATCTTCAAGAGCCAAACAAGTGAGAATCCCTGAAGATTTTCTGCTAAGCGCATCCGCGACTATGTTAGCTTTCCTGGGATGGTACTGTAGCGTGAAATCATAATCTTCCATGTATTCCATCCACCTTCGCTACCTCAAGTTTAAATCCCTTTGAGTCAATAGATACTTCAAACTTTTGTGGTCAGAGAAAACCTGAAATGTTGCCTCGTACAGATAGCATCTCCAAATCTTTAACGCGTGATTCACTGCTGCGAACTCCAAGTCGTGGGTAGGGTAGCTCCGCTCATGAGGTCATAGTTGTCTTGATCCATACACCACCACATGTCTATGTTGCATCAACATGCATCCAAGTCCGCGTCTTGAAGCATCTGTGTATACCTCGTACGGCTCATCGTTGTTGGGGATGATCAATACTGGGGTTGAAGTCAACCGATTCTTCAATTTCTGAAAAGCAAACTCACATTCTTCATCCCACTCAAACTTGACATTCTTCCTAATCAATCTTATTAGTGGTGCGGCTATTTTCGAGAAATCCCTTACAAATTTCCTGTAATACCCTGTAATTCCTAAGAAACTACAAATTTCAGCCACATTCCTCGGTTGCTCCCACTCCACTATGGCTTCCACTTTAGAAGGATCTACTGCGATACCATGCTCGGAGATGACATGCCCTAGAAACCTGACTTCTATTAATTAGAACTTACACTTCTCTTTCTTGGCGTACAGCTGGTGCTCCCGCAGAGGCTGAAGCACAATCCTGAGATGCTGCTCATGCTCCTCCCAAGTCTTAGAATAAACCAAGATATTGTCGACAAATACAATCACGAACTGATCTAAATAGGGCCTGAATATCCTGTTCATTAGATCCATGAAAGTTGTCCAAGCGTTCGTCAATCCAAACGGTATTACCAGAACTTAAAATGTCCATACCGAGTCCTAAAAGCTATTTTGGGTATGTCTTCTTCCTTGATTCTGAGTTGATGATATCCCAATCACAAATCTATCTTTGAGAAGTACCGTGAACCTCCCAACTGATCAAACAATTCATCGATCCTGGGCAAAGGATACTTATTCTTCACTGTGACCCGATTCAACTATCGATAATCGATGCACAACCTGAGAGTTTCATCATGCTTCTTAGCAAACAAAACCGGTGCTCCCCATGATGATGTACTATTCTAGATGTATCCTTTATCAGCAAGCTCTTAAAGTTGCTTTCTTAATTCATTCATTTCTGTCGACTCCATCCGATAAGGTGCTATAGAAATCGATGCTGTACCCAAAAGCAACTCAATACCAAATTCAATCTTTCAATGCAGTGGTAATCCTGGCAACTCGTCGAGGAAGACATCTCCAAATTCATTCACCACTGGTATCGCTGCATTTCTTCTCAAGGCATTGGGCTCTCCTTTTAGACTCGCAGGAAAGGCATAACAAACCAGATTCTTCTGCCCTCTGAGAAATGACTTCACGAGACGCTCACTCATTAACCGATCACCACCACCCTAGTAAGTGATCGTCGTCCCCCTTTTAGACATTAGGGTTACTTTCTTAAGCTGACAAACTACCACTACATTATACCTGGACAGCCAGTCTATTCCTAGAATTACATCATATGAACTCATGGGATTACAATCAAATCATTCTTCAAAATTTCATCCCCAATCTTTATTTTACAGGCTTTACAAATATAGTTTACACACACCCGCCCCAAGGGTGAAGCTATAACTAGGTGTTCATCAAACTCTTCTATCTCTAATCTTAAGGCATGTACAAAAGATCTTGAAATGAGAGAATGAGTAGCACCGATATCAAATAAAACATGAGCTAAGGATTGAGACACTAGGATCATACCATCGATAACCGTATTGCTGGTCTGGGCATCCAAACTCCCTGTTGTCATCGCATGAACCTGAACTAGAGCTTTCCCCTTTCCCCTGCCGGAATTGCTAGACCCTCGATTAGCCGATCGATACTACTGCGATGGAGATGACTACACACTAGCTATTCTTGGTGCTCGATACTGTAGGGCATTAGTGCTAAAAGTTCTGCAGTTGATGTCCTTGTGCTGGATATGGAAGTTGTTGGGGAAGGAACTGGTGGAACTGAAGCTAAGGGAACTGCTGAGTCAGAGGTAGAGTCTGAGGTTGAGGCTAACGATTGGCTCCTTCTCTGGCCTAAAGTCCTAAGCGAGCACTCCTAATCAGGCAATTCCTCTTGATGTGTCCTGGCTGCTGGCAATAGTGACAGTGAAAGCTGTAGGGGTTGCTGCGCCCACTGCTTGATGAACTGTTGCTACCACTATTCATGCTATCCTGTTTGTTCTTTCTCAGAGTTGGTCAACTACTGGTGCTCCTCCTGCCGCTCCTCTGTGGCTCTCCTGATGTCTTGACTCGATCCTCACAGTATTGCGTGTAATCATTTTTCACGGATATTGCTGAAAACATAAGCTCACCAAAATTCCTGAGTCATAGGGCAACTACCTGTCGTCGAATAGAAGCTTTGAGCCCTTCTTGAAATTTGATGGACCTTTCACGTTTCGAATCCACTGTTGATGGATCAAACCTGGCCAACTCATTGAACTTTGCCTCATAATCTCGAACTGACAAATCACCCTGCTGCAATCTATAAAACTCAGCCACCTTCTGGTCTCTATATCCTTGCAGAAAGTATCGATCATAGAACAGCTCCTCAAAACTGTCCCAACTGATGTTACCATTGTTTTCTAAGCGCTTAGCCTGCTTCCACCTGGTATTGGCACCACCTTCGAATTTATAAGCTGCAACTCCGCACGATATTCTGCCAGCACGCCAAGGGTATCCAAGTGTTTTACGATCGAGTTGAGCCAATACTCAGCCACTTGCGGGTCCCCATTTCCATCGAAAGTCAATACAGACGCACGTTGGAATTCCTTAAAGTACAAATGTCGATGACTAACCTTAGAATCATCCGGTCTTACCCTCGCTGCCATCTGCCAAATGCAACAAACATAGCTCTCATCATGCCCTCATCATTTTTGAACTCGGCATCAGCTGTCGAACGATGTCTAGGTGCCATTCTTTCACTTCTGAAAACAAAAATTTAGACTATCAGTGGTATTTCATTGTCGTACATATGTGTGTACAATTCCCAAGATTCATAACCTTGAGCTCTGATACCATTCTGTCATGCCTCGTAGTACGGGTAGTGACGTGGTGGGTTTATTAAGTTGATTAAATGAAGATTTAGTTAAAACATGAGTTTTAGAATTTAAATTAATCATGAAAATATGGAAATTTTAAAACCTTTTTAAAGCAAGTACTTATATTTATTAAACAAATAGAAATATCAAAGTGAACAATAAGGAAGTAATAAAGAAATGAAAAGAAATGAGAATGAGTCCTATTGACCCACATCTTGTGCACACACATGGTACTAACAATATTATATTACAACCACAGTCCCAAATAAAAGGAAGGAGTTAAAATATTACATGTCTTGATTTTTTACAATTTAAATAACCCACTGGTTTCTTCTAATGCTCCTGAGTTCTGTCTATGGATTCTTCTCTGATCCTAAGCTGATATCCACCTAGAAGGGGGGGAAAGTTTTAAAACAAATAAAACATGAGCGAAAGGCTCAGTAGGACTATATTTTTAGAAACATTTAATTTCAGAAGAAAATTTCATTTAGAAAATAGACTTAAATACATAAATAAAATTTAATAAAATTTGTTCTTACCAAATCGTTTATAGGTCAACCAGAAAGAATACCATTTTCTTTTCCTGGGCAAACCATATATATAACACCACCGTTGTGGCCCAGCTGGGTTTCGGGACCTACCCCCAAGGTTGCACGCTACACGACCCGATCTCTTATATGGTATCATGCCTTTATATTCATTTCTATCATTATTTAAGACCCATTTACCAAGTATTTTTATTACATTCATTATGAGGTTTATTATGACAAATTCACCTCAATCTACTGTTTATAAAAACAGCTGATGAAAATCCCTTTTTAAATCATTCACTGAAAACATTTGATACAATCATTTTTGAGGCCAAATCTTTTAAAAACTGAGTAACTAAGGAAAAAGGGTAGAATTCCTATCTCAATTCTCGTGCTGGTGTCCCACATCGAATTCCCAGTCCACTATACGTTAACTTCGTAGATCCACGAACAACCTTAAGTGTACAATAACTAAGTCTATTAGTATCTGCATCTAGCTTAAGACATTGTACATTGCTAAATCATTTCATGGTGTCCAAGTGTGCCATTTGTATTTATAAAATCATTTTATAAGGTTAAAATCTTAATCGGGATTCAAAACAGTAAAAACGGATGAAAAATTACAAAATTTCACCATGCTCGATCGGCCTGCAGGTCACCTTGGTTTGGCCGGCCGAACTGTGCAGTTTGGCCTGCCAGAGAACCAGGTCCAGTCGACTGAACTTTTCTAGATTTGGCCTGCCGGACGTATGAATCTGGCCTGCCAAACCCTTGAATCTGGCCTGCCGAACAAGATGTCTGGCCTGCCGAATAAGATGTTCGACCTGTCAAACTGGAAAATTCTAGAAATTTACAGGCACAGGTTCTCGGCCTCTTGAGCCCAAATCTCAAATTTCAACCTATTTTCTAAAATCCCAGGCATAAATAATGATTATAGTTGATAGAAAAACATAGTTGATTACTTTTTAAATCATTAAAACAAGATTTAGACAAAAATCTTGAAAAATCCTGAAAATGGAGAAAAATAGAGAACATGAAAAATCTTGATTTAAATTCGCTTTTGATCAAACAAAGCTTAGATTCTTGTTGTTTTAAGTTCTTCTAACTAAGATCAAGGGTTTCTTAAGCTCAAATAAACTTAGATTTCAAAATACAAGAAAAATTGAAAAGTTAAATAAAAGTTTTGAAATTCGAAAACTAACCTTGAATTCGAGCTTCAAATCGTGTTTTTAATTATTCAATCACGTCCCCAAGCCTCCAATCTGCTAATCCAAAGCTCGGGCTTGATTTTGAAACTCAAAATTTTGAGAAAAGAGAGAGAAGGAGAGGCAAAGAAAGAGGAGAGAGGCGAGTATGAGAGGAAGAGTGAGAGACTGAGAGAGAGCTGAGTGAAGAGAGAGGGGGAGAGTGGAATAAATAGAGAAAGGGGAAAGGCAGTCTGAGAAAAGGGAAACCATGTCCCGTACATGGTTTTTATAAAATAGGGACTTGTTGGTCATTTGACAATTTGTTTTGTTTCAAATATTAAAAATACAAATAAAAATAACTTAAAATGATTTAAAAATCTATTTGATTAGTAAATATAATCACAAAACTCTTAGATTAAAATTAAACCACAATCTGGCACACTATTACAGCATTTTACTTACTAATATTACTTAATTAATTTTGGAGTGTTACATAAGAAGTATAAAGGAGAAGAAGATGAAAAGCTTAGAGACCATGACAACTCCAATTTGGGTTTTTTCATTCCTTATCTCTACTTTGTATTTTTGTAATTTGTAAATGTTGAATTCTTGATGTTGACTTGTTTTAATTTTAGTTATGGAATAATTGTTTTTCTAGAGCCTTGATTTTGCTTTATCATGAAGTGTTGATTTATTTTAAGTGATTTGTCATGGTTTATTTGTGGTGTCATACACTTAATGCTTCTAGTTTATTTGGCCAATGAATTAGACGATTTTTGTTTATAGGGTTTGGTGCTCAAGGAAGGAAAATTCCATGCATAGATTGTGAGAAACACAACCTAGGCAACTATAAGATCAAGAGATTTATAGTTCCTTTATAGTCATTAGAAGAACTGGAGCTTAATGAATGTTAATTACTTAGTTCTATATAGAGATATTAGAATCTGGTTTTTGAGCATAGTATACAATTTAACTCTTGAGAGAGGTAATTAGGTTAATGAAGAGTTCTTGAGTAATAAATCATAAGATCCACTTAACAATAAAATTAATGCATATTAATTATAGTAAAGTCGACACTCTAGTACTTTTCGTTGTTTGTTTTCATTACTTTATTTTATTTGCTTAGCTATTTTTATTAGTTTCCTTAATTCATTAATCTATCTGGTCATCTAAATAATCTTAGAGCCAATTATTTTTGATAATTAACATAAACTAAACATAATCCTCGTGGGATCGACATCCATACTCTAATACACTCTATTATTTCCAACCATGTATGTTTGCACACGTAACAAGTTTTTTGCACTTTTGCTGAGTATTGTTGTTTAGTTTTGGTTAATATCGACACCAATTACTCTAGGATTAATTTGGATATTCTCTTTATTTTTATTTGTTTTTAGTTTTGTTTTCTTTTAGGTTTGTTTGCAGTTTGTTTTGTTCATTTGGTGAAGTACTTTGTGATGTCTCATCAATAAGTCCTTTTGAGTTTTTCCCAATATGACTTAGAACCAATGCTTAGTGCTTGGTGGAGATATAAAAAGTTGCTAGTCTAGTTTCCTTACCATAGGTTTTCAAGGGAGTGTTAACTTGAAAATTTTCTTAATTGGTTATGTGCCACAACAAAAAAGTGGGTCGAAAGCAGAAATGGTACCACATTTTTCTACCAACTATCAGTGGATGATGCCTATTGTTTGTTGGAAGACATGGTGGACTATGATCATTAGTATTGGAACAATTCCAACAATTTTGAGGCATAGTTTGAAATCCAACCTCAAGAGATGGTTGTATCTCTAGAACTTCACATCATATTCGCAAACTTTATGGAGGATACTCGTCAATATATGAAGAGAAATGACCCAAATATGAAGAGGTTGGATGAAAAGTTGATAAGGTCGAATGCAATGGTAGAGACAGGTGTATCTCCAGAACTTTAAGCCATATTCGAAGACTCTATATAGGAAACTAGTCAATATATGGAGAGGTCGGATGACAAGTTGATAAGGTCAAATGCAATGGTAGAGGAATCATTTGATACATTGAAAAAGGTAAAGGCAATGGGAAAACAAATTAAAGAAATGGTAGCATCCATTCCTACTATGGATGTTCCAATTGGATAGAGGCAAGATTTTCACTTTGAGGAGTCTACCTAATATGAAGAGCACTTAAAGATGTTCAATTGTGATTCTCTAAAATTTGAAGATTCTTCAAGTAAGGAAGAGACCAAAGACCTAGTTTTTGAAGGAGTACAGCAAAAAGAAGTCTATGAGGCGTATCTGATTATGTCCACATCGATAGTTGAATATCACATTTATGAGGATCCAATGTGACCAACAACTCCTTCATCAGTATTAGCACCATTCCTTTAAGCCCACCATGTGCATCCTTCGAAGCCGAATCTTGTTGATGCCATAGACGACACACTTCCGTATTTTGCCAAGCTTGAGGGCGTCACATTGCAAGACCTATTTGTAGTATTCAATGACACCTACTATGGGTGAAGCCGCTTTTTGATGAGCGCTTCTCCATGAATCAAGCTGACGACTTTAAATCAAGCACTTTTGGAAGGCACCCCAAGCTTTCTATCTTTCCCCTCTTTTTAATTTTGCTTTAATTTATGTTTGTGCTTTAGTTTGATTCAATGTTTTGCATTAATGCTTGAATTTATGTGTCTTGATAAATGTTGCAATAATCGAGAACTTAAAAGCTTAAGTTTTCGTGAAAAAATGATTCGAGAAGATGGAAGCGACTCGGAATTTAGGATTAGAAACCCCCAGGTATATGTTCTCGACCCTTGCACTTTCAATACTGCAAACATTGAGGATAGTGTTTATTTTAAATTTGGGGGAGTGAATACTTTATTGATCACTTGTGGGGTTTTGGTCTTAATTTTTTTTCAATTTTTTCATTGATTATCCTTCCATCACTCTTGTTTGATAGCTCTCGTTTAGTTTCTTTAGGTTGTTTAGTTCTTTATAGTGTTTTCGTTACTTATTTGAATAAAATGTGAGTTTAGAAAAATTGGATAACTAGAGTTTGATTGTGATGTGAGCCATAAATTGTTCTCTTAGGTCTTTGAAAATGTAATTTATTGATATTTTTGTGTGCTTGGCTTGCATTGTTGATCTTCATTTTTGACCCTCTACACTTGAGCACTACAAATCATTAGATAGGTGTCGATATCTCATGAACTCTATAACTCAATTTAGAAAAACTTGAGGTGAAATCCTAGGTTAGGTGTCATTGGAGAGTTGATTAAGGCATTTTTTGGATCTTTTAAGCCTTTGAAGCAAACCTATGCATACGTCACTGGTAGTTCTCCCCGTTGAGCCTTTTTGACCTATTTCTTTCATTACCTACATAAACTTGACCTAGCCATTCTATGAATTCGTTTCACTTAACCTATCACTAATACCCATGTTTACATCTTTTCTTGAATTTGAGATTGATTGTTGAGAGCGAGCATGGAAGATGATGTGATTTGAATTTTTGGTTTGATTGTATTTGTAAAGTGACTCATTTATGTTTTTGTGTTATTTTACATTTGTTTGCATAGTTTTGTTTATGCTTCCCCCTTTGTCCAAATGTATAAAACTATATAAGTTTAGGGGAATTTCATTTTATTTCAAAAAGAAAAAAAAATGAAATGGAAAAGAACAAAAACAAAAGAGAGAATAAATTCTTGTTGATTTCTAGTTTTTGTTTGTAGGCACCTGTGAATCAAGTTTTGTGGGAATGATTGATAATAGAGAAATAATCAAGTTGATAGTTAGTGTGTAAGTTGTCATTCGTTTCATGCAAAGTCCTTAAGGTGTATTACATGTCTAAGGTGATCTGAGTTTGTAAAGTATCCTTTCTCATCTATCCTACACTTTAGCCTTATAATTACAAGCCTTGAAAGTTCTTGATCTTTGATGACATGCTAACCCATATTAGTGGAGAGCGACACAAACAATGGGCTTATGGTAGTTCCAAATTTCACAATCTAGATATTTCCCATTGTCTATCTAATCACATAGATCTATCTGGGGTTCAATTTATAGAGTAAGAGTAATTTAACATACACTTACACTTAGAGATTCTTGAATGAAGTGAGATCGGTGTTTATTGTCAAAATTCTAGATATTCTTAATGCTTGTGTTTCCCTTGAGCTTTGAAGCATTTTGCGGCTTTGAGATTTATATTTGTCTTGTCATCAAATGGATATGAAACTCACACTTTTTTTTCCTTTTGTTTCCTTGTTGGTTTAATTTTTGTTATTTCTTAATGTTCTTATGTTTTGCTTGAGTATAAGCAAATGTTTAAGTTTGCGGGTATTTGATTAGTGAGTATTTTACTCACAAATCAAGTACTTTTAAAGCTTAAATATTATAAAAATACTCAAAGTATTTTGTTATTTTGATTTTTTTGTTTATTTTGTAGGAAATAATAAAATTGGACTTAGAGGGAGTTTTAGCATCATCTCAGAGTGAAGAGAGGGCAAAAAGAGACCAAAACATTGCCCCTTTGTGCAGCTAGGATAGAGACTGGGCGCTGCAGCCAACTATTTGCTTCACTTTTTTAAAATATCTAGTATTAGTTACTAAAAATAAAAATAAAAATAAAATCTGTTATTTGGTATAATTTCTCAAAAAAAATTTGGTAGATTATTTTCTATAATCTACCAATATATTACCAAATTCCTCTATGACATCTGGTAGGATTTTTTGTATATAAATTGTAATCATCATTCGTTCCAATCAGATGATGCACCAAATATCGAATTATTCGTTCATTTTTTTAATCCTACAGTTTACCAAACATGATAGGATTCAACATGATTCAATCCAATCCTGACTAAATAATTCAACCCAATTTTGCGTGTCAGACAGGTCCTAAGCTTTATATGTTGTTGGATTGTTTTATAAGAAACTCTACAATTTTCAACTACCTTATGCAAAAAGAAGCTTATACTTCACGTGCAGTTTATGAATATAGGGTTTTTTACCTTTTTATACTTAGTATTTTGAGTTTATTCAAACAATATATTTTCTGTTTTCGATTTATGGAATTTATACCTGCAAATTGATTTAATACACAAATGTATACATTTTCCTAATCAATCTTTAATTTTGACCTAAGAAATTGCATAAATTGTATAAAAAAACTTTATACTAAGGTCTTTGTCTTAAAAAATACATAGAATACATTCAAATATAAATGTTTTGTATGTTTTTATTTTTGTTTTCTTCTTATTTTTTGAAAGCTTTAATTTTTTTTATCTTTTACTTAAGAACAACTTGGTCATTTTAAAGATTAAAATCAACTATTAAGGTAAAGTATAGATTTGTGTTTCAAATCTAATCTGAAAGTATATATTTGATGAGATTAAAAATTAAAGGAATAGTTTTTTAATTAACCTAAAACAGAGGGGATAAACAGATAAATATCCCTAAATAGTATTCGTCTGAGTGGAGAAGATCCCAGCAGTCTATTGGATTAGGGAGATTAGTTGTATAGTTGAGTAGTTACGAGGAAAACAAGATGCTTCTAATTATTATCCTGCTCAACCTTCTTGGATATCATATAATATATATATTGTATATAACTCGTAAATCACAAAATGTTGTATGTATTAGCTAAAGGGCATCGTATTTATAATGTTTATTATATGAAAAAATTTGTTGAAAAAAGAAAAGAAAAGAAAAGAAAATTGTAGGAAGAGAAATGTATAAATTTGGTTTTGACTATGCATTAGTGGAATTGACTTCATTAATATTAAAATTGAACCAACCACTTCAAGAAAATCTACCTGTCACAACTCGAATTTGTGTTCTAAATATTATATTTATGAAGAAAGTCAGCAACAACTTCAAATTTCAAATTATATTCTAAAAGAGCCGTCTAAGTTTGGACTCACTAAACCAACTCAACTTTTGTTGATATCCAGGTAAGGCTTATCTGCTCAAGTAAGTTTCGACACACAATCTCAGAGCTTCTAAGCATTCTCCAATTCACTATTTCAAATACAAGCTCTTTTGTTATTCTCAATTAAAGAGTCTTACTTTCTTTTCCGAAACTAAAATGGCGAACCGGGATTCAATTACAATTGATGTTGATCAAGAGAGAACGGCTGCTAAGCTAGAGAAAGTGCCAATGCTAGCTGCTCCAAAGTCTGCCAGGAGAGGATGGAAAAAAGGCACTTGCCATCACAGATTTCGTGCTCAGGCTTGGCGCTATGGCGGCTGCTCTTGGCGCTGCAGCCACCATGGGAACTGCTGATGAGACTCTTCCCTTTTTCACTCAGTTCTTCCAGTTCGAAGCAAGCTATGATGATTTGCCTACTTTCATGTATGTGCTTAAATTTTTTTTGATCGTCTTTCAATCACTTTCTATAATCAATTTAATCTGGTATAAAATAAAAAATATTCTAATGCAAGCAGGTTACGAACATTCTGAAAAAAAATTCTTATAATTGCACTTGTTTCTTTTTAATTTCTGCTATCAGCAAAGAGAACATAGATTTCTTCAAATGTGAATGCAGGTTGTGTTTTTTTTTTTTTTTTTTTCGTGATGCATATTCAAAAATTGATATACATAAACACAGGTTTTTTGTTATTGCAATGGCAATTGTGGGAAGCTACCTAGTTCTCTCCCTTCCACTCTCAATTGTAACCATTATTCGGCCCCATGCTGCTGCACCAAGACTTACCCTACTTATTCTAGACACAGTAAGCCCTATCAGCTGCAATAATTTTGCCTAAATGACATTAATCTTCCTTTAACTACCTTTAACTTAAAAATTTTGCGTTGCTTTATAAGGTGGCACTGACTCTAGCCACTTCATGTGCCGCTGCCGCAACTTCCATAGTGTACTTAGCCCACAACGGAAATTCAAGCGCCAATTGGATGGCAGTTTGCCAGCAGTTTACTGGCTTCTGCCAGGGAGCCAGTGGGGCCTGTGGTGTCATCATTCGTCGCAGGTTGTCATCCTAGTGTTGCTGATTGCGCTCTCTGCCTGTGCTCTTCGGAGAATTTGACAACTTCGGAATTTCAAAGTTCTAAGAATATGATGCTTATTCATAATTTTCTTTTTGCTATTTTGTCAAACATTGTTGTTCTGGCTAGATTGATAGAAAAAGCATCAATCTCAGTGAGTTTATGAGGGCTATTGTAATTCAAAGCTGTTGTTACTGTGCACATTTGAATTCGTATTGTGAATTTCGTCTCTTTGTTTTCAATGAGTTGAAGCATTTGGGGTTTCTAGTTTTTAGGTTTATGACATTCCTTCATGGTTATAAATTTCCTCACTAAAATAAAGACAAATCCTAAAAAATTATCCAATAGTACTTGTTGCAAACTCAAATTCCTAAGGCATGGAAGGTAAGAAGGGAAAAAAGTTTAATTGTAAAATACTTGATAAAATTCTCTCATTAAATTGTGATTTCCGTTTTTAGCATTTTTCCTAATTGGAACAGTTAAATGAGTATTTTTCCGTTCAACAGATAAGCTCTTTTGACTATGTGAATTTTAAAGGAACGACGAAGCGATGCAAGAAGAAGAAGCAAGCTTATAATCAACTCAGTTCTGATATGATAACCAACAAATTTTTGGATCGTTTGCGCCCCCAAAATAGTGAAACCTTCACAGTGGGAGATAGAAACAAAACTTCTTCCTTGGAAATATGTATTAAATCTAAAAACGGAAATAGACTTTTCTTCTCAATACACTACAATTCGTATCCTCCAAAACGATTTCGATGTGACAACAGGCCACTATAAAAAGAAATTCAAGGGGTAGAATCCCAACATGGTCATTAACTTTAGCTACTTCCTAGTTTTCCAATTGAAATGGAAATGGAATTTCCTTTTAGAAGGTATTTGAGCATAGAGTTCCCCGGTAGAGCACAGTTCCAAGGCATACTCTTAAAAGATTAACGGGTTTTTTGGTGTCTAAATACAACTTAGCAGGGCAATCCTGTGATCCAAAAACTAGAAGAACTCGAAGTCGAGATATTTACCTCCAGACTTCATGTCTCCACCTACCATCCTTTTACTGCTGCTGCCCACCCCAACGGGGTCGACTGCCCCAAACTTTCCAGGATACTCAGCCTCCATGGGTCTTGGCACTTCTGGTGGCGTGCTGCATCGTATCAGAGCCCAATTCACACCTTCAAAGAAGGGATGCTGCTTGATCTCGGTTGCACCCCTCTTCACCCCAAGTCGGTGTTGTGGCTCCTTAACCAGCAAACCACGGATCAGATCACGGCTGGCATAAGTAGTTGCCGGTGAATCTGGGAATTTAAGTTGCTGTCCGACCACATTGAACAACGTAGCACGGTTTCCTGAGCCTTTGAAAGGTGTTTTACCATATAACAACTCATGCAAGAATATGCCAAAGGTCCACCAATCGACTGCACTGCCATGGCCTTCTCCCTTGATAATTTCAGGGGCCAAATATTCATGGGTTCCTACAAATGACATTGAACGTGCTTGAGTAGGCTCTGCAACTAGCTCCGGAAGTGCACTTGTAGGCATCCCAAAATCAGCCCGAGGTCTTCGGGTCTTCTTTTTGTTTTTTTGAGGGAAAATCTTAGGGATAAAACACGCAGGCTGGATACATACTGATGAAGGCTCAATACAAGCAGGCTGCACACAGAATGCACCACCAGCCCCTCTTTTTGAAGGGTCCGAATCAAATGAAGTTTTTATTAATGTTGGTGAAACAGCACATCTCAGGGAAAGATCAAAATCTGAGAGCATTATGTGGCCATCGTCACGGACCAACACATTTTCAGGTTTCAAGTCCCTGTAGACAACTCCAAGCATGTGAAGATACTCAAGTGCCAACAGAACCTCTGCAGCATAGAATCTACTCAAACAGAAGTAGATAACGACAGTTATTCTTGTGTCAATGAAATGAACTCACGTTTTTCATATAATCATCTTGTCTACCACATAGCAAGTAAAACTTTCTTCTAAAGCCTTATGAAGCTTAAATTATGACACTTAACAAAACATGATTAGCATTTTATGCTTTATAAGAGACTGACACAAAGAAAATAGTTTTCAAGACTACTTTCAGATGGATGAAAATTCTAGTTATACAAAGAATGTAACTAAGATAATAAGCAGCCAAGGCAGAAAAACGAAAAGGGCAACAAAAATAAAAAGAAACTTGTGTTATACTGAAAGCACACATCTGTATTTATCAATCGAAGATTTGCTTCTTAACAATTAGTACACTAGAAAACTTCTGAGATGGCAAGACACGCAACTATATGAAACAGAGCAAGTAGAAGAAAGAAATCGACACCAATACTACAAAAGAGTTCTATAAAAAGAACAAAACAACAAATAGAATAATAAACAAGACGGCTGGGAAAAAATTTCTAGAACATAAAGCATACCGTGCAGCATACTCAGAGAAATGTTTCCCAGGTTGTCGTTGCCTCAGAGTGTGCAGATCACCACCTGGACAATACTCCATCACCAAACAGGAGAATCTATCGGTCTCAAAATGTGTATACAAAGTCGGAAGGAATGGATGGTCGAGCAGCTGTAATATCTCCCTTTCTGTCTGAGCTCTATTCAACTTCTTCCTGCTCGCAAGAGATGCCTTGTCCATTACCTTCATCGCAAAGTAACAACGGGTTCCACTCAGCTCTGAAAGATACACACTGCCAATATCCCCACAACCGAGTCGTTTCAGTAACCTAAAATGGCTCATGCCCAGAATCCCATCCCGTGCTCGTATGGCAAGAATAGCCTTCCACCTTGGATCGTTACCTTTGTGAGGCTTATTGGCGCTCCCCGTAATGTTACTCCAATTACTATCATCACTAAGGCCACTACTATCGCTGGCTCGACTAACACTAGTTTTCGCACTCTCAAGCGAATCCCCTCTAACACTCCCCTTAGTGCTCTCACAGTTTCTCTCCACACTAAGCATGCCATCACTAGTGATGGCATCGCTTCGGTATGTGCTCGCACAGCTGTTAACAATGCTCATCGCCGTGACAACACCAGTACTATCAATGCTACTATGCGGACTTACATTGCCACTCGGAGGCAAAGATGCGTCCCAAACACATTCCTTCTCCTCAGAATCCAGAGGCAGCGAATTATCTGTGTTTTGAGACGCACGAGGACCAGAAAACGGTGAAGACAAAGTGCCCAAATCAGCAGGTTCTTCGACCAAACTTTCTGCAGGGGAAAGAACAGATGAGCTTGTTTTCTTAGGAGGAACCCAAATTGAAAGATCTTCTAGAAAAGGACCCTTCATAGACAAGCTCTTCATCAGGCATCCAGCGTCGGATTTATTCCTACCAATCGGAACATAAACCGTTCGCATCAGATCAGTATCAACAGGCTCTGGGGGGTGACTAGCCCCTGAGAAAGAACTAGGACCACCATCTTCAAACAAATCACGGCCAACTTCTCCCCTAAATGTAACAGTAAAATCAGGCATAAGTTCTTCATCTCCTGGTAAAGAGGTCTTCCCTTTCCATGTCCTCATAGGCACCGATGAGCCTGCATCTTGGGGATTTTCTCGCATATCAGACTGCGCCACTTCTTTCACTAAAGCCAGCCGTGCTTTCGACAATTGAACCACCTCTCTCATCGATGCCATTGCTACTTCTTCTGGTGCTAAAGCCAAGCATCCATTTGATAACCCACCCGCTACTTCTCTTGCCATAGGTTCTCTCACCATAGCTGAGTGCATTTTTGATAACTGGCCAACTTCATTTGGTGAGGCTTTATGTGCAATTGATACCTCATGACTCAAACTAGGAGGTTTTACAGGAATCACCTTCAATTCTGGTATCCTCTCCATATCCAGTAACCGTGAATAGTCTCACATGGGGGAAGTCTATGCTCAAACAAATCTGCAATCAAAAATAGCATACTATTCAGCATTAGGAAATCCACATTCAAGTCGAGATCTTAATACTCATTCCTCCAACAAAATATATATATATCTCAAAGCAGAAACCAACACTATGCATCAACTTCGCTCAAGTTCAGATCGAAAATAATATATTAATAAATGGGCATTTAAGTCCAGATCATACTTTGTTTTCAGCTTTGCTTCTCTTTTTTTCTGTTCCTCTGAAAATTCATTTGCTTCACTTATACATCAAGCTACTTAAATACAAAAACCATTTAACCATACGCTTATTCACAAAATCACAAGAAGCCAAACAAGTCCACTTCACGTCCTAACATATCAGATAATCAATATAGATACAAAAATTTTAACCAAAAAGAATATGAAAAATAAAATTGTCGGAACACATACATGGAAAATAAATTAGTCCCAAAGAAAAAGGCAAGTTAAAAACATAAAGAGCAATATTGGAATGTCAAATGTGATTTAAACGAAGGGTGGCTTTGTCATATTAATCAAAAGGCTCACTCACTCCTAACTATCGGCGCTTAAACTCAACCTCAAAACCAAATCAAAGTAAATTAAAAAATAAATAAATAATAAAGTATACAAATTTAAAAAAAAAAAAAACCAAAAACAAAAACAAAAAACCCTCACTAACTTCATTAATAGACTCAACTACATTACAGCAACTGACAAATAATCCAACATAAGACGAGGAAACCCTAGATTAAAGACTTACCTAAAAAAAAAGAAAAAAGCCTCAACAGAAGCAAAAAAGGCCAAATTCCCCGTTCTCATTGCGAAACCTCCATTCCACGCAACTCTTAGAATTAAAAAAATAAAAATAAAACAGCAATGTGAGATCTCGAACGTTTGGGGATTTAAGGAAATGATGAATCGAAAGGATAAAAAACAAAAATCCAAAGCATAGACGAAAAATAAACGCACCAGAACAAAATAAGAACCGACGAAGAATCCGAATCTGTACGGAAAATTCTTGGAAAAACGACGACGACGAAAAACATCAAACACGCCAATGGATTTGTCCACGCAATTTAGGGTCTTCTTCTTCTACAAAGCTGAGGAAAAAGTTAAATAGAAGAACAAAATGGGGTTTCTTTGTTTTCTGTCGTCTTTTTTCCTCTTTTTTTGGCAGTTTTTGTTGTAGAGACCAACAAGCTGGTATCAGAGGTCTCCTCGCTCTCTCCTCGGGCACTTTTTTTATGTTAGTTTCTCTCTCTAAAGCTGGTTTCTCGCTCTGAAACTGAAGCTTTTAACAGTGATGGCTAGCAATGCTGTAATTAGCGCTCTCTCTCTCTCTAGCTTTTATTTGCTTTTGTGTTGTTGCTCTGCTTTCCTTCGCTTGTTTTGTCATTTGTACCGTGTAACATGGACCGCGCACTTTGGCCGAGGAGAGAGAAAAAGAAAAAGAAGTGGGACCTACAAGAATTAGTGGGGACCAAACAAAAAGTGGGACCTCATGTGTTCCTTCTTTCAGCTACACATCCCTTTCAACGAAAACGACTCTCTCTCACTCCATTCCTTCTCTCTCTTTAACTTTTTTTTAATTATTTGTCATTGCTTTTATTTTTTCCCTTTTTTTTTGTTTTCTAAGGTTAATATATAATTATAACTTCTACTTTTAACTATTTTTTAATTTATTTTTTAAAACTATAAAAATATCTTTAAACTTAAAAAAATTAATGCCAATTTTATCCATATGAATGAAAAAAAATTAAGCAAAACAACATACTATTATGTAGTTCTTAGAAATATGTGATAGATTTAAAAAAAAACATAAAAAATCTTAAAAGAAAACTCTTATTAAAAAAAAAACCCTTAAGTTTTAAGGTTTTTAAACGTAAGAATATATTTTAAAAAAAAAAATTCAAGAAGGAAAATATATTTTAGAAATAAATCCGGTCTAATTAAGGTATCTTTATCTTATTTCTATGTTTTCCCATCAAAAAAGTCTACAAAAGAGAAAATTGAAATAAGTTTCTCAAATTCAAAAGACACCTTTATACTTTTTTAAAACAAGAAAATACATTGAGAAATAATTAAAACTATAAAGTATAGTTTTGTAATTAACCTTTGATTTTATTCAATACATCTCTATCTTGGTAATGCTATGATGGTACTAAAAAAAGGATTAATTATAAAATTTCCTCATCAACTATATCCCTTATAACACTATGCTCTCGAATTTCAAAATATAACATTTGTCCCCTTGATTTATAAAAATATCAACAAGAAAACTCCTTAAATTACGATTTTAAGCATAGATGATACAATGTCACACAAATAATACGGATTGTTGAATAATTTAGCTAATTATTAGACTATTGGCTTGTCCTAGTGAAGTTACATGAAAGTGAAAGAATAGATTATTTTTTCTAAAACTTTTTTAAGGTCTTTTAGTGTAACGCCCCTATATGGGGGTTAACAGTTTTTAATAAGATAAAATAAAAATAAATAATAAAAGTAAAACCTTAAAAATAAAATTTGCCCGGGACTTAAATGAAAACTCTCAACTCAAAAATAAAAATATAAACGATAAATAAACCACAGTTTTAATGTAGCACCTTAAATTTAATAATATAAACTGTTGTCATCATCATTTTAACCCTCAACACATTGTAATACAGTCACAGAAAGTAACAATTGATGCTTACATTATCATGAAGAACATTCTCAACAATTGAAGCAGTCCCAATGTAATATAGCTACATCACTTCCTCAACTATATTTCTCGTAGCCACCTCACACTTAGTGAGTCCTGAAAAGATATAAACATAAGGGTATGAGCAACACTATGCTCAGTAGAGAAAGCCATTACTCACCTTTAGGTTTTTATCATTACCACATTAAAATCTGCATGGTTAGTAAGTTACATCATATTCCAGATTATGAGGTTTATTATGATCACATCTTATGGATACCGTAGTTAATCATTACCAAGTGTCATAATTACACATTTATACAAATATTACCAATCATCATTGTTCCTAGGTATCCATGTTAAATTGAGTATCACTCAACTCATCGAAACCCAAGTGGGCGCACTTGATCACCCTATAAACATTCCAAGGGTGTTCCGGTGAGGGGACATCAAGCCCCGAGTCCTCACCAAATCAATTCCTGTACAGTGTGTTCTGGGACTTTCAACCCAAGGAAGCGTCATCGCCTTCCCCCTATTTTACCTTTTAGGGTATTCATGCCCAAGGACGTAACCGTCGCCCTTTTCATGTCTCACAATTTCTCTATATTAAATCATTATTAATAGAGTTAATTTTCCTAACCATGCTTCTCAATTTATAACATGTGTCAATTCATTATGTTCCTCGCCGTACAATACAAGACGAGTCCATGTCATAGTTTCATATGTGATACACATATAATATCAGTTCAACATAGATATATATATATTGCGGCAAAACAATCAATTTTAATTCTATAAAAACCTCACAAAAGATGAGTAAGAGAATCCCTACCTTTCAAGCTTATCAACAGTCTCTTAATCCTGGAATCAATTAACGTTAGCTCCATACTCCCTTGATCTTGAACTCCAAGCAAAACAGATCCAGTTGTATCTCGCTGTATCTACGAAGCATCCTCTGTAGTGCTCCTCGAGCGACTATGAATGGCTAGGAATGCTTCCTGGAGATCATACATTCTTGAAAACGTCATTCTGGACTTCGATACTGCTGTTTAAATTGCCTCGATTCACGTGCAGTCGGTACCGGATGATTTTCATCGGAGTGGAATTTACTCAAACGGAGGTCACCATTGCATCCAGAGCATCGAAACGAGTCAGGAGGCGGTCTCGGATCTTCGATCGGAGGTCCGGATCACAAAATCCCATTTTGGCCTTTGACCGGCCGTTGACCGGCGTTGACCACCGTTGACCGGCGTTGACCGACTTTGACCGTCGTTGACCGGCGTCAATCGGGGTCCGTTGGCAGCTGGGCTCAGGCCTACCCCCCCTAAATCGACCCTTCTGAGTCCAATGGCGGGGTCAATTTCACCCAATTCTGCCTCTAACATAGCGGGTCGTGAAGTACAACGTCGGTAGAAATGGATGAGCTCCGATCTTGATTCTCCGACGATGGAAACCTGAAATTGGCTGAGGGCTTTTGCTACCCATCCTCCTATGAGCATTTCCCCTCATCCAATTTGAAGAAACGTGGCTGGGAAGAGCCAAAACGGAGGCTCCCGCGGCGGTTGACGGCGGCGTTGGCCGTTCTCCGGCGAAACCGGCTCCTTTCCGTGCAATTGATTGAGGGGTTTTACTCCCCTTGATCCTCTGAACTCATTGGGAGGGGTGGTGTCAATCACCTCCTCCGGCAAGGCGGAGTTCCACCATGGGGGCGGCGGTGCACGGCGGCAATAGACGGGCGGAGCAATCTGGCGGTTGTTGAGCTGCCACCAAGGGTGGGTTTTGTTCCTCTCATCACGGTGGTCGTGTAGGAACAAGAATCACGTCGATCGGACGTCGGACGGCGAAGATATCTCGTCGGAAAGAAATGGGTTTTGCCGCCACTTTGGGCGGCGCGTGTGGTCTCCTCCGGCGGCGTTTTGGGCGGCGCGGCACCTCGTTGGACTCAGCTCGTCGAGAGCTTTCCATTGGTGCGGGAGGTGTCGAAAACGGATGCCGAAATCTCAAACGATCTTTGAGGAGAGAGAGAGAATTTTTTAGAGAGAGAAAGTAGAGAGAGAGAGAGTTTCGAATTATGAGAGATTTTCTGATTTTTTTTTTATATATATACTAGGTAATTAATCTAATTACCTTAATACCCTTAGGAGAATAACGGGTGTCACATTTAGTATATATTTTTAACAATTAAAACTTTTAAATTATATCAAATTTTTAAATTCAAATTAGTTTTAGAAATAATAGAGTTACCAAAATACTCATATATTATGTACCAAATCTTAACTATGTATCAATTTTTAAAGTTCTTACAAAAGGAATTTTTCGTTAATTGTTCATAGTTCAAGAGAAACGCATGTTACATTTTGAAGTTCAGGGGAGGAAACAACACAATGTTACAAAGGCTATAGCTGAAAGAGGATTTTTGTAATTTATTCAAAAAATAACATAATGATAAATATTTGTTTTTGTTTGTTAAATTTGTACAAAAAGATGATTTTGATTTGATATAAAAAAATAATGAGTTTTATTAATAGAGTTTACACCATAGAAGGATCCCTCTATCTTAGTGATACAAAGTATTCTATTTTAGTGATACCAGTGGAGGAGCACATGCTCCGTGCGTGTTACTAAAAAAAACTTTAAAATTTAAAAAAAAAACGTTTTTGGAAGGAAAAAAAAAGCTTTGGGGCAAAAAAAGAAAAAAACGTTTTTTGAAAAAAAAAAGAAAAAAACTTAAAAAAAAACATTTTAGTTCAAAAAATTAAAAAAAAAACATTTTGTAAAAAAATAAAAAAAAACAATGAAACATTTTGAATTTCGAACGTCCTGTGAGCATCATATGTGTTAAAGATTAAACATATTATTAGTGCATGTCGTCACATTTGGGTCTTTGGCCACCATCTTCATGGTCATGCAAGAAGAACTGAAAGATGCTTTCCGTTTGTTGTTATTACAAATAATAATAATAATAATAATAATAATAATAATAATAAGTTAAATAAAAAAAATGGAGAGAGAACAAAGAATTAGAATCTAAAAGAATGAAGCAAATAATTCAATATAAAGGCCTAAAGTAATTGTCATCATATGAGGAAAAAAATGTAGATACACTTAGACGTAGTTTATAGCTTAAATAACCCCAATTTATTTTTAAACTTTCTCTATGAAATTCTAAAGAAACAATAGACATATTGACAATTTAGGAAAATAGGATTAAGGTATTTTTTTGGCATACTAAGCATTGTGGCGCTTTATGTAACTAGGCTGATATACTAATTAGAAAAAAAATTAATAATTGAAACTTGAAAGAGATGGATTTGTGTGTGTGTTTGTGTGTTAGTTTATTATTATTACTCTCTATTTTTTTTTTTATTTTGAGTTAACTCTGGCTGTGTGTGTTTGTGGACACGATGACAATGGTTTAAATAAACCATGATCCATGATGTTGGTACAAAAAGAAATGAAAATATGAGTCCACCACATAACTCAAAATGGACCCACTTTTCATTTGCTTTGACGAACACTCGTTGTGCTTGTATTTTGCTTGACTACCGCCAATCTCATTCTAGCACGCTGCTTAGTACTTTATTTGGAGATTCAGAAACGCAGATGGGAATATCCTCTTGGCAATACCACAATTGCACATTTCAATGATCCGCGTGGTTAATTTTTTTTTTTTTTTAAAAAAAAGATCATTACATAGACTTTTCTTTTTCTTTTTGTTTTTATACAATATTAGCCATACGTCTGCACGGGACATCTTATTTTTTGGAGGGAAATTAATTTTGATTATTGAAAAAGCATATATGATTTATTATTCTCCACTTCTTCTACAAAGTATGCAATTTAAATATGCATACATGCATGTATGTATACTAACTTCATCAAATAAATGCTTGTGTAATAAGAAATTATAAGAAATAGCAGATTTTATTAGTTCATTGTTAAATAATGTCACATGTTTTTTGAAAAGGTAAAGTAGATTGCATTTGTAAATCTATTAGTATTTTAAAGCAACTAAAAACCCTAAATACTCCTAATAAGACATATCTATTTTTTTTTCTTCCTCCCTTCTCTCCTCTCGTTTAATTCTCTCTCTGTCCTCTCTCTCCTTCTGGTTCCTGATCCTTGTTGTCACTACCCCTAGAGTCGAAGATTATAGAAGGTCATCGGTTGGGTGATGTCTTCTTCGACGGGGACGGGTCTCCACAAAGATGGTGTCGTAATCTCTCTGCTCTCCACTTCTTCCCGTCTCTTTCTTCTCCCATCCTATCATTGTCGAAGAACCCATATCTTGTGACCTCGCGAAGCTGTTGCAGTCTCGGCCTCCATCTCTATCTTTCGAAGCCTTTGTAACCTCTGCCTCTGTCAGTGTCATCTTTGTCCGATCGTTCACAACTTATTCTCTTGTTGCCGTCTAAGCTCTGCCATTCACTTCTGGTGTGACTAGATCTAGAAAGGCGATGAGAACAATTATGAGTAAATCTCCTTCATAGGTGGATGTCGCGGCCTTAGGAACAACATTACCACATCAACGAGGTGAGTTAAGGTGATGACCTTTGGTTATCTTCTCCACATTCATTGGCATCGATCTCCTTCTTAGACGTCGCCAGTTTCATCAAACAGTTAGCGTGGTTTGTCATCGTATGATCATAAGGAGTGGGAGGTGTAGGCTCATGTATGACGATAGTGGCCAATGCTTTTTCGATGGCAGATGGCATGTAGCAACAATTCAGGTTTTTTTTTTTTTTTCTTATAATCTGTTGTTTCTTGTAGTGTTAATTTTTGTGTAGAAAATGAAACATTTATATTGAAATATGGTATTTACCTAGAGCCCGCGATGTCACCGATGTAGGTGATGTCTAGCAAAGTCGCTAGTAAATTTTTATATTTACATGTATATATATGTCATGCCCCGAAACATGGGTAGTGATGTGGTAGATTAATTAGCTTAATTAAAGTAGATTTTTTATTAAAAACACTAATTAAATGAATTGGGTTATTTTTGAAAAAAAAAGTGATAAATTAAAACATTTTTAAAGCCATTATCATTAATTTGAAAACAGTTAATCATAAAATAAAATAACAAAGACAGTTAAACGTAAGCCGGGCCCCATCGGACCCACATTAGTGTACATACATAGTATCGACAATAAAATATTACAATCATAGTCCAATATAAGAGAATAAAAGTTTAAATAATGCATGCCTTGATTAAAATAAAGAAACAACCTAGATAGAATTCCTACAACTCACGTGTTTGCCTTATTGCCTTCTAGTTGGTCCTAAGCTGCAATCCACCTAGGGGAAGGGTTTTAAAACAAATAAAGAAAAGGTGAGCGGAAGGCTCAGTAAGACTAGGTTAGAAAACATTAATTCTAGACATAAATTCTCATATTTGAAAATAAGTCATAAAATTTCATATAGATAAATAAAACATATTTAAATTCATACTTACCTTTAGAATCCTTTTTCATCTGAAATTATTCTTTATTAAATAGCTCTTTGGCAAAACCATACTATCGCCACCATAGTGACCCAGCTGGGTTTCAGGACCTACCCCTAAGGTCACGTTCCCCACGACCCAATCTCTGTATATGGCATCATGCTCTATTTTATCATTTCAGACGGTATCACCCGACACGTCTGGTGTCATATCATTATCATGTCTTATTTATCAGATATTCTCATTATGTTCAATATTTGATTCATTATGATCATTCAATCTTCAGCAAGTAATGAAAAATACTAAGAAGTTCCTTCTAATCATTCCTTAAAATCAATTTGAAAGAAATCATTTGGCAATAAGTCTTTTTGTGGCCAAGGCCCGCTTTGAGAATATTTAAAACAATTTGTCATTTATTGAAAAGATTTTGAAAGCATTTTTAAAGCCAAAACCATTTAAAAACCTGGCTACCAAAGAAGGGGCAGAAGTCCTATCTCGATACTCTGTATTGTGACTAAACACCACAGTCCTAACCCACTATATGTTAGCTCCATAAAACCATCATCAACCTTAAAAGTAAAATAAGCTTTATCAATATCTAACTCAGAATATTCTATGCTACAGTGCTATTTCATGGTGTTTTAGTATATCTTTAAAGTTCACAAAATCATATCATAAGATTAAAATTTTCATCTAGGTATTAAATGGTGAAAAACAGGTAAAAAATAGCAAAATCCTATGAAATCTAGTCAGCCTACTAAACTTCCCTGTCTAGCTTGCCGAACTGCACAGTTTGGCTTGCCGGTCATGCAGCACCGGCCTGTCAAACTGGCCCAGGTTTGGCCTGTCGATGGTATGAATTTGACATGCTGAACTCATGAGTCCAGTCTGCCGATGTTCAAGATCGGCCTGTCGAACTGAAAAAATCTGGGGACCCGAGACTTTGAGTCTTGGCCTCCCTAAATCCAAAATTCCATTTTAAACCTATTTTCTCAGTTCTCAAGCATAGGTAATGTTCATAGATTTTAGAAAAACATACTAAAACACTTTTAAGCAAATTTAAACAAGATTTACACAAAGATTTTTGAATAAATCTGTAACGCCCCTATGTGTGGGTTAACAGTTTTTAATGAGATAAAATAAAAATAAATAATAAAAGTAAAACCTTAAAGATTAAAATTTGCCCGGGACTTAAATGAAAACTCTCAACTCAAAAATAAAAATATAAACGACAAATAAACCACAGTTTTAATGTAGCACCTTAAATTTAATAATATAAACTGTTGTCATCATCATTTTAACCCTCATCACATTGTAATACAGTCACAGAAAGTAACAATTGATGCTTACATTATCATGAAGAACATTCTCAACAATTGAAGCAGTCCCAATGTAATATAGCTACATCACTTCCTCAACTATATTTCTCGTAGCCACCTCACACTTAGTGAGTCCTGAAAAGATATAAACATAAGGGTATGAGCAACACTATGCTCAGTAGAGAAAGCCATTACTCACCTCTATCATTACCACATTAAAATCTGCATGGTTAGTAAGTCACATCATATTTCAGATTATGAGGTTTATTATGATCATATCTTATGGATACCGTAGTTAATCATTACCAAGTGTCATAATTACACATTTATACAAATATTACCAATCATCATTGTTCCTAGGTATCCATGCTAAATTGAGTATCACTCAACTCATCGAAACCCAAATGGGCGCACTTGATCACCCTATAAACATTCCAAGGGTGTTCCGGTGAGGGGACATCAAGCCCCGAGTCCTCACCAAATCAATTCCTGTACAGTGTGTTATGGGACTTTCAACCCAAGGAAGCGTCATCGCCTTCCCCCTATTTTACCTTTTAGGGTATTCATGCCCAAGGACGTAACCGTCGCCCTCTTCATGTCTTACAATTTCTCTATATTGAATCATTATTAATAGAGTTAGTTTTCCTAACCATGCTTCTCAATTTATAACATGTGTCAATTCATTATGTTCCTCGCCGTACAATACAAGACGAGTCCATGTCATAGTTTCATATGTGATACTCATATAATATTAGTTCAACATAGATATATATATTGCGGCAAAACAATCAATTTTAATTCTATAAAAACCTCACAAAAGATGAGTAATAGAATCCCTACCTTTCAAGCTTATCAACAATCTTTTAATCCTGGAATCAGTTAACGTTAGCTCCATACTCCCTTGATCCTAAGGTGTGCATAAGGACAATTAAAACTAAAGCACAACATACAACTACATTCATAAATAAATCATGTGTAAACCTATCTTACTAGTATGCCATTAAAGCTTTTATATAAATCTCTTTTGAATACCACAGTAAACAATTTTTGTCTTAACACAATATAAAATGTGAACAAGTAATCTATATGTTTTAGTCCCTAATAAGATTCATCAATCACTTAGGATAATATTGGAAAGGTTGCAAGACATTAAAGAATTAGGTGGTGAGCAAAGATGGGTTCTTGGTTCAGGTTAGTAGTTGGTATACCATAACAAACTGGCAGATTTACTAGTTTCCAATACAAAAATTGAATAATTCTTAGAAAATAAAATACAACTCCGATTTAGGTTTATGATAGCTCGTTAGAAAGCCTAGGATGCTACTTTTCAAATATGCAAACCAATTCATAAAATTCATTCTAATTTAATTTTAGAATTTCAAGAAATAACCACTGCCCATAGAGGTATTACAAAGTTTAACAATATAAATTTTCTGTCTAGGGCATATACACTTAGACTTCATACATATGCTCCAAAATAGCAACAAACATATACTTAGGTTTAAGAACGCAAATTTGAATAATCCTTTAGTATAAAAGAAAATTTATAAATGAAAGACTAAATTTGTTCATAAGATTCTAACCTCGGATTATGGTTAGTTGGAAGCTTGAAATGGCTTCAAAACAGGTTCCTTTACTTCGGTATGACTGAAATTCTTGCTCAAATGGAGGTGATGGTGGCTGATTTTTATGGCTGCCTTGAAGAAGTTCTCTAAGTATTTTGCTTCAGCAAAGAAATGAGAAGAAGAGTGTGGGAACCGTGGAAGAGAAATGAAGAAAAGATGAAGTCTTTGAAGAGAAGTGATGGAAACAATTATAGAGGAGACATGTTGAAGCATGTCACGGAGGAAATAAAGAAAATGAGGGTCAAGAGTAGTTGGAAAAGATATCCTTATGTCTCATCTAAAGACTTTAACACACATAATGCCAATATGACATTTTTGAGATTTATTAGAAGTTCTAAGACTTTTTAGTAAACATACTAAATAAATATAGGAGAATTTTAGAAAACTTAAAAATAGATAAAAATAAATATTATAAAATAAATTTAAATGAAGCAATTTTTTTTATACACTAAAAATTAATTTAATTACCTCAAAACCCGTTAGGAGAATAACGGGTGTCACAGCTCTACCCCCCTTTAAAGAAATTTCGTCCTCGAAATTTCAATTCTAGTAATACTAGTAAAAATTATGATTCCACTATGATTCCAATTCTGAGTCTAAACCGTTAATGTTGTTTGTCCTCCAAATTTAAGTTATCGTATCTCCACTTATTTACTTGCATAATAAATCTTACTCCTAAATCCCTCAATGAGAGTATTTCTGACAAGTTTCAACTTATAACACCGTATAATAGTCTAAGAATCTGATCAGGCATACATATTGACCATATCATGATTCCAGTCCTTCATTGTCCATGGACCGTGATTTACAATCACATTTAAGGAGATTGCCAGAGAAATTTTATATACTTCATCTTTAGGTTCCTTTTCCTTTTTGAGTAAGGAAAAGTCAAATATATTTGATTTCATACCTCAACTAATAAACTAAAACATAATCATAAAAAATATATCACAAACGCTTTTATTCAAAACTATACATTAAACTTACTCATAGAGATATTAAACGGAATCTCAGAGTTGCAAACATACCCGGCATATTTTTCATTAAACAGCTATCCTCATGACACAAACATTCAATCCAAATAATATACTCATATTTCATATGGAATATCCCCATAACTGACTCTGGTACTTCCACATAATATTAACAGAATATTACACATTACAAACATAATACGGATACGTTTCGAGAGTACAAGGCACTCCGTATACCAGCTATCCATATCATGCATGCTTAGAGGATACAAAAACATCGATAAACAAAAGATCGGACCTTAAGAAGGATGCGTTTCGAGAGCATCAAGTACTCCGTATCCAGCCATCCCGGCATTAGGCTCAATGAATCTAAAAGATTTAACAACGACGTACCACAAGAAACACAGAATACAAGGCAAACGGTTATTCGTAACACACGAAATACGGACACACATGCCTACATGCCAAAGATAAAACAAAAAGATTACAGATGGAGATTCAAATCAATTGGCCGCTCCCGGCTTTCCCTTTCCCATTCAAGCTTGGATGTTGCAGTGTCGGATTCTGGATGTATGATTTGCATTTTATCTATCAATTCCTCAGCTGTTGAAGCAGTGACAAAGATTTGTCTCTCCAATTCTGTAGTGATGTTTTCTTCCACAGCGTAATCTAGAAATTTCAAAAGACCGTCATAAAAACCCTTTACGTTCAGCAGTCCCAAAGGCTTGGAATAAAAGCCCAACAATTGCCCACAAGCAACTATAAATATTTCCTCAAGAGTACCTAGACCACCAGGTAATGCTATAAAAGCATCAGAATTATAGATTATGTCTTTAAAATTTCTAGGGATACTCCTGACTCCTTCTCCCTTACCTATGGCTTCCTTACAAAGGTTTCCTTCAACTGGAATATGAGGCCAAATTCTTACATCAGTAGCGTCGCTAGACCTAGCTGCTAGTGCCATATTTACCATCATTTTTATACTACCACCCCCATAGATTATGTTAATCTTCTTGCGTGCTAGGACTTGCCCTAAGTGATTTGCAGCTTCTAAATAAGCTTTATCTTTTCCAAGGCTGGAACCACAAAAGACACAGACATTCTTTATTTTCTTCGTGGACTGGGAGGTAGACATATTTGGTTTATAGAAGTGGTTGCTTAATGTCTGCTCCACTTAGACTTCGGGTTCTACATGAGATTTTAAAGATGAGAAATATACAAAAAGGGCTAAAGAGATAGACGAGTAGGTAATGAAAAAGTAATCCAAAGATTTAAACAAAATCTTGTGCGGATAAGAAAGTAAGATAAGGTGATTGATAGTTTTCAGAAAATCTGATTCACTTTTTGAAAAAGATTAGACTCTAATTGTATAACTTTTGACAATTGAGAACAATTCGACAGAAGACCCTCATGACACAACTGTAGACTTTTTGACAAATATACACCAAGTCTAGAAATTTAATATAAACGACAAATACTGTAGAACTTTTGAAATTTGAGACACAAATCTTGAAATATTTGGATAAGCTTTTCAAAATTCAAACATATTACTGTACCGTATGTAACGTGTCTGATAAGATAATATATTTTATTATATATATATTTAAGAAAATCATAAATTAAATAAGATATTAACACTTACTGTATCAATCTAATAATCACAATTATTTCAAACACAAAAGCAAATATTCTGAGTAAAAGAAAAACACAAACTGTTGAACATCAGCTAAAACTGCTTCAAATAAGTAAAGACTAAATAACCTTTATAGTGCGATGACTTATTCCCCATCCAGTTTTCTTATGGCTTGGCAAACAGGATCTAGAAATACCATATTCCTGAGGCGTTGTCTTTCTGTATAAAATTTAGGCCAGAGTTTAAAAATAGCTCCTTGAACATATCCACTAGGGTGACCGTGGAGAGGAGGATGGATACTATCCAAGTTCTCCTTTGAAAGTCCATTCCTACAAAACCTTATTTTATCCTCTCTATTCGTAGACATATAACCAGGTGAAGTACATTTACCGTTACAATTTTGTCTTCCACATTTGTTACAAGTGACCACGATGGCACGAGCTCTTCTTTTCATTGCACTACGACTGGTACCTGTTCCTGGTAAACCGACATCTTGACTAAAGTCACTCGGACGAATTTTCCCCTCTATTAACATTCTCACATCACAAGGGATACCAAAACGCATAAGAATCCACAACCGAGTAATTCTAGCCTTGTATTTCTTTCTGAGAATCTTTTGGGAGAGTGATGGGAAATACTTTCTCAGGTGTTGGTACTTTGGGTCCATGATGAGATGAAAGAAGAGTAAATAGAAAGGAAAAATTAAGATAGTAAATTGCAGAATCCTAGAATTCCTTCTTCTTTTAGAGAAAAAGAAGAATTTTTAATGAAAAAGAAGAGGATTTGCGATTTAGAGAAAAAATAACAAATTAAGAGAGAAAAAGTGAACTCGGAGAAATAAGGTCTTACGCACAGTAAACGTATATGTAAACAATAATTAAACCACTGTATATGACACGTATAGAGACCACGTGGGAGAGACAGTGTGAATCAAACTGATTTAAGATTTGAACTAGGCCCAAATGTTCTAAGTTGAAAATGGTCAGGTTGTTTCGGGCCTTAACACATTTGGAACGAGTTAAATAACAAACATAAAATTGAAAACCAATTCGTATGAATCTTAAACCCAATTCAAAGCCCACTATAGATAAAGTTGACTATAAACAACAAATCTAATTTAACGACAACAAGGATCTTCCTGAATGATCCAGCAACTCAAATAATTTTGTTTTAATCAAAACCTTATTGAACAATGCATACACCCATATGTTATTCCTAATACTCAACATCTATCAATGGATTCATCATCATTACTACCAAGGGTTTAGAATGCGACTAACCTTGAAATCAATACGATTTACGTCTTCCAACGTAGACCATATCAATGAACAAAGACACTTGATGTTACTACTTAAGAACATCTACAATCCCCACAATTCTACTCATACAATATATAATTTCCTCATATAACAAAACCTTAGGTAACCAAAAGATTCACTGATACACTTAAATACAATGTACGTAACGAAATATTCCAATTTTGAGATTCATGCATTCTAGACTTTACACAGTCTCAACAGACCAAAAGTCTAACATTTATCTCTCTCAAGATTCAATACCATGATTCCCAACTTATATCATATTCCTCAAATAAATAGAACTTTCAAGAAAAGTTATTGACACTTATGTGCTCCATCGAATCCACACATAATCATTACTTAGGTTTGAATCAATTACGAAAAATTTGGCATATCTATGCCAAACTTTAAAATCAATAAATCAAGCCTTATATTTCTTATTGTTTTACACGAGACAAAATACTTTTAAATCCTCGTATCTACACGAATTTCTCATCGTTTATACGAATTAGATATGCTTATAGGTCCAAATATTATACGAATCTCTCATAAGCATTCTACTTATAAACTCATTCCATATAATTATCATTCCCTTATAACTATTAATACTTTCCTTCTATATAATTATTGTACTCATATAACTATTGATATTTTCATTCTATGGCCTTTCCATGTTACATCCTTCTAGACTGTATAAATCAATGTGAAGGTTCATTTTGATGATGACAATAAAAATTCAGCTTCAAAACCATCTCAAAAATATATTTTTTTTAAAGTGGTGCTACACTCCCTAGGTTAACCGAACCTAGGCTCTGATACCAAAAATTCTGTAACGCCCCTATGTGGGGGTTAACAGTTTTTAATGAGATAAAATAAAAATAAATAATAAAAGTAAAACCTTAAAGATTAAAATTTGCCCGGGACTTAAATGAAAACTCTCAACTCAAAAATAAAAATATAAACGACAAATAAACCACAGTTTTAATGTAGCACCTTAAATTTAATAATATAAACTGTTGTCATCATCATTTTAACCCTCATCACATTGTAATACAGTCACAGAAAGTAACAATTGATGCTTACATTATCATGAAGAACATTCTCAACAATTGAAGCAGTCCCAATGTAATATAGCTACATCACTTCCTCAACTATATTTCTCGTAGCCACCTCACACTTAGTGAGTCCTGAAAAGATATAAACATAAGGGTATGAGCAACACTATGCTCAGTAGAGAAAGCCATTACTCACCTCTATCATTACCACATTAAAATCTGCATGGTTAGTAAGTCACATCATATTTCAGATTATGAGGTTTATTATGATCATATCTTATGGATACCGTAGTTAATCATTACCAAGTGTCATAATTACACATTTATACAAATATTACCAATCATCATTGTTCCTAGGTATCCATGCTAAATTGAGTATCACTCAACTCATCGAAACCCAAATGGGCGCACTTGATCACCCTATAAACATTCCAAGGGTGTTCCGGTGAGGGGACATCAAGCCCCGAGTCCTCACCAAATCAATTCCTGTACAGTGTGTTCTGGGACTTTCAACCCAAGGAAGCGTCATCGCCTTCCCCCTATTTTACCTTTTAGGGTATTCATGCCCAAGGACGTAACCGTCGCCCTCTTCATGTCTTACAATTTCTCTATATTGAATCATTATTAATAGAGTTAGTTTTCCTAACCATGCTTCTCAATTTATAACATGTGTCAATTCATTATGTTCCTCGCCGTACAATACAAGACGAGTCCATGTCATAGTTTCATATGTGATACTCATATAATATTAGTTCAACATAGATATATATATTGCGGCAAAACAATCAATTTTAATTCTATAAAAACCTCACAAAAGATGAGTAATAGAATCCCTACCTTTCAAGCTTATCAACAATCTTTTAATCCTGGAATCAGTTAACGTTAGCTCCATACTCCCTTGATCCTAAGGTGTGCATAAGGACAATTAAAACTAAAGCACAACATACAACTACATTCATAAATAAATCATGTGTAAGCCTATCTTACTAGTATGCCATTAAAGCTTTTATATAAATCTCTTTTGAATACCACAGTAAACAATTTTTGTCTTAACACAATATAAAATGTGAACAAGTAATCTATATGTTTTAGTCCCTAATAAGATTCATCAATCACTTAGGATAATATTGGAAAGGTTGCAAGACATTAAAGAATTAGGTGGTGAGCAAAGATGGGTTCTTGGTTCAGGTTAGTAGTTGGTATACCATAACAAACTGGCAGATTTACTAGTTTCCAATACAAAAATTGAATAATTCTTAGAAAATAAAATACAACTCCGATTTAGGTTTATGATAGCTCGTTAGAAAGCCTAGGATGCTACTTTTCAAATATGCAAACCAATTCATAAAATTCATTCTAATTTAATCTTAGAATTTCAAGAAATAACCACTGCCCATAGAGGTATTACAAAGTTTAACAATATAAATTTTCTGTCTAGGGCATATACACTTAGACTTCATACATATGCTCCAAAATAGCAACAAACATATACTTAGGTTTAAGAACGCAAATTTGAATAATCCTTTAGTATAAAAGAAAATTTATAAATGAAAGACTAAATTTGTTCATAAGATTCTAACCTCGGATTATGGTTAGTTGGAAGCTTGAAATGGCTTCAAAACAGGTTCCTTTACTTCGGTATGACTGAAATTCTTGCTCAAATGGAGGTGATGGTGGCTGATTTTTATGGCTGCCTTGAAGAAGTTCTCTAAGTATTTTGCTTCAGCAAAGAAATGAGAAGAAGAGTGTGGGAACCGTGGAAGAGAAATGAAGAAAAGATGAAGTCTTTGAAGAGAAGTGATGGAAACAATTATAGAGGAGACATGTTGAAGCATGTCACGGAGGAAATAAAGAAAATGAGGGTCAAGAGTAGTTGGAAAAGATATCCTTATGTCTCATCTAAAGACTTTAACACACATAATGCCAATATGACATTTTTGAGATTTATTAGAAGTTCTAAGACTTTTTAGTAAACATACTAAATAAATATAGGAGAATTTTAGAAAACTTAAAAATAGATAAAAATAAATATTATAAAATAAATTTAAATGAAGCAATTTTTTTTATACACTAAAAATTAATTTAATTACCTCAATACCCGTTAGGAGAATAACGGGTGTCACAAAATCCAAAATGAAGAAAAAGGGAAAAATGTAATTTAACCCAATTTTTGTAAAATCAAGCCTAGATTCTAGATTATTCGGGCTCTACTAACTTAGATTGAAGGTTTTCTAAGCTCTAGAAACTCAAATTTCAACATTTTAAAGAAATTTAGAGAATTGGGAAAAGTTTGAAATTTGAAAGTTAAGTAAACGAACCTAAAATCTGAGCTTTAAATCAGGTTTATGAAGACCAAATCTTGCTTCTTGAACTTCCAATCCAACTGAGGTTCAAAGCTTTTGCTCAAATTTTTGAATAAAAGCAAGAGGGAAAGGAGAAAGGGAGAGAGAACGTGAAAGTGGAAGAGAGAGAGCAGAGGAAAGAAAGAGAGAAAAATGAAGGAAAAAGAAAAGAGGGAGAGGGGATTAAATAGAGGGAAATGTGGTTCTGCGGAATAAAAATCATGTTCCAATACATGATTTTCCAAAAAGGACATATTGGACATTTGACAAATTGTTTTGTTTCAAAATTCAAACTAACAAATAAAAATATTTTGCTCAAATTTTTTAATTAAAATCAAGAGGGAAACGAGAAAAGGAGAGAGAGCATGAAAGTGGAAGAGAGAGCAGAGGAAAGAAAGAGAGAAAAATGAAGCAAAAAAGAAAAGAGGGAGAGGGGATTAAATAGAGGGAAATGTGGTTCTGTGGAATAAAAATCGTGTTCCAATACATTGTTTTCTAAAAAGGACATATTGGACATTTGACAAATTATTTTTTTTCAAAATTCAAACTAACAAATAAAAACAACTAAAAGTGAGATGAATTTAAAATATACCACAAAATGTTTAAATTAAATTTAAATCACATTAAGGTATACTAATCCACCATTTACATGCTAACCTTACTTAATTAAATTTTGGGTGTTACAATATAATATTTATATGTAAATACTATATTTTCTGGCTATTGGTTGTTCGGTGAAGTAGCTAGTGAATTTTTATATTTACTAAGAAATATGGTATTTCTATGTAAATATTGTATTTACCGATACTGGTGACGTTAGGCAAAATCACTTATAAATTTTTGTGTTTACATAAAAAATATGATATTTATGAGTAAATACTGTATTTCGCCACCGACATCGTCCTCCATGCCAGTGATGTCCGGTAAAGCCATTGATAAATTTTTATATTTACATCTAAATATAGTATTTACAGGTTAATATTGTATTTCCTGGCCACAGATAATCCAGCAACATTGTTTGGAAATTTTTGTGTTAATATAGAAGTATGGTATTTACAAGTAAATAACGTATTTTTCAGGCGCCAACATCGCCGCTAATGCTAGTAATGTCTAGCAAAGTCATCAATATATTTTTATATTTACATTTAAATGCAATACTTATAGGTAAATATTATATTTCTTCACTGTTAATGGTCCGGTGAAGGCAATAAATTTTTATATTTATATGCAAATACAGTATTTATAGGTAAATTTTGTATTTCACGGTCACCAACGTCGTTGTCCATGCTTGTGATGTCCGATGAAGCTATTAGTAAATTTTTGCATTTCTATAGAAATATAGTATTTACATGTTAATATGGTATTTCTCAGGTCCGGCGAAGTTGTTAATAAATTTTTGTATTTTCATCAACAATATAATATTTACACATTAATATAATATTTTCTTGTAGCTGGCGACATCGGCGGTAAATTTTTTATTACTTAGAATTACAACATGAACATGTAAATATTGTATGTTTCAGCCACCATTGGTGCCGGCAAAGAAGGAGTGAGGGAGGTGGGGAGAAGAAAAAAATGAAGATATTTTGTGATTTTTATTCTCAATTTCTCATGATATACCATTTACTATACATTTTGAAATTAGACATTATTTACTAAAATAGCTCTTCTCCCTTGTTTAATTTTGAAAAGAAATGAGCATAATTTTGCTCCTTGCTCTTTCATAAGATTAGAGTAATAATACTAATGTTTTCATTTCTTCCTTCATAATATGTATTTGCATAAAAAAACAAGTATTGATGAGTAAACAACATATATAACTTGATAATTTACAATCAAATAAAGACAAATATACATATATATATAAATTCTATTCTCAAAAACTTGTGGATTTATTTCACAAATTTAGTTAGTTTTATTAAACTTGTGGTAGTTTAATATCGTATTTCATCATTTTTTTTGTCCTCTTGAAGCACTAGTAGCTTGGTTTTAATTGTCATTGCAATTTTTAAAAGCGTTTCTCTTCATGAACATACCATTTGGATTATCTTTGATTTTTTTTTTTAAAATGACAATCACATTTGACATGCCTCTAACTATAATAATAAAGAGTCATAGTTGCATGAACTATTTTAACTTGTTTTGAGAATGAATAACTAGGCATTTCTCTCAAGAATTTCCATCATTTCTTCTACACTCCAGAGGCGTATTCAATTACACTCATATGAGAAGAATATGCCTAGTTGAATACCTCCTTAAAACCTATCAATTGGTTGCATATTTTCAATTGTAGTAAATGGTATCTTTTTCCTTTATATGGCCCAAAAATCCTTTCAATTTTAATCTTTCTTCTTCATATGGCCTAAATCGATTTGGACATGTAGATAAATTGTAATTCTAATAGAATATAATATAAATATGGATTTAGATAGAGTGTTAAAAATAACCATTAGAAAAACTTTAGTGTTTTCTAACAAATTAATGTTAACAAATGTCAATTTTCATGGTAGATTTTTCATCGACATGGATCAAAATTTATTCCTCTCTATGTTCTAAAAGCATAGAAAAATACACTTGTCTCAATTGAAGTTCACTCCTTGTCCAACACGAGCATAAAAGACTAGTCTAACTTCGCTATTTTGAGATTCCACTGACTGTGTTGTGCTCAAGTTTTTCATTTCGGTCATATATTAGATGATGTACTCTACAGAATCCTTAAAGGCTGTAATAGCTTTTGAGGTGGTATGATCATGAATAAAGCAGAAGACCTTGGTCACGAACTGCTAGTGCTTCTACTTAGCCGCCTTTGCCCTATCAGCTTTCTATATTGTGATCTTCTTAGCAAGATGGAGGGCCTTATATAGCTCTTCAACATCCTTCTTGACTTGCACCTTCCTATCCTTGATGATCTTCTAGTTGGCCTCCAACCTAGCCTTTAGCCCTTTACAACTTGATGATGGTTGGAAAAATTCCAAGATTAAGAGTGGGAGGTTAACAGTTTGGATTTAGCCGATAAAAGAAAGAAAAATTAAAGTCTAACTGACTACTATTTGGCAAGATATATTTATCGAGACGCTTACCTTGCCTAGATATTGAAGAATAATGTCTTGGTTCTCAATAAAGTTCCTCTTTTTTGCTTCCTTAATAATGTTTTTAATGGGTAGGTAGGCCTTAAACTTTGACAAAATGGCCTACTATGCTGAATAATGGGAAGCAGGCTTAGATTTACCCTATTGAACACACACTAACTAGAAGGATCCTTTTAAGTAGGAGGAGTCTGGGGAGAAGACCGATCCTTAATTTGTTGTTGGACTTCTCGAGGCAGCCTAGGCGATAGGTCCTTAGTTCTTGAAGAGGTGGAGGATATGTCTCCCTTACCCTTCTTCACTTTGGCCAACTCGTTGGCCTTCCTATTCCTATCTTCTTTCATCTCTTTAAAAAGAAAGTAAGGATCAAAGCCTATTCAGACTCAAGAGGTAAGAAGAATCATACTTGGAAGTAATCAACCTTTGATCTAAAGAGGTCTAGTTAAGTAAAGGGCCCAAATCACATCTGGTAGGTCTTCATCAATAATAGGCATACCCTAGTTTGTGGGGGCACCACTAGTTAAGTCTTCAAACCTAGACGTGGCTAGTGCCTCCACTTGCCCCTCGAATCAGACTTTTGTGTAGACAATGTCGTCAGCCAAGCCTAAATCTATTTAAGCAATGTAGTATGGTGCATTTTCTGTAATCATAATCAACCTCATCAGTTGACCAATGAGAATGTTGTCATCTGTGGTTGTATCTATACCCTTGACTATACATTTGCTCATCTATCATTGCTAGCTCAATAATGTTTCTATTTTTGCCTCTTGGCTAGATTCCCTACAACATGAAATAATTAGGTAAGCTAATACTCAGTAAATCCAAACATAGCTCACAAATAATTTTATTTGTAGGCATGATCTATTTATGCTTATGTATGAACTTTAATTATTCACTTCATGTCCTTAAGTTAACTAGGGCCAAGTGTTCGTACCAAATGTGCACATAAGTCATCGTAACACTGAGACCATAACATAACTTAGAACTCCCCATGTGTCGAGAGGTTAGTACGACACTTTCTTTTCTTATTTCATGAATCTTTCTTAGGTTTTTGTTTTACAATTTAATCAAATTTGCATGAATTTGAGCCTACTTTTGTGTTAAAAAAAAAAACAAAGAGAGAGAGCAAACCACAAACAAAAAAACCAAAAAACATCATATCCTTTCTTTGGCACCATTGCGTAATTATTTTGAGTGACTTCTTTATCTTATTGTGTGCTTTGTAGTTTGGTTTATTTTTCTCATCATTTAATATAATTTGAGTCTATTCTCAACATGTTTCTTTTCATCCTTATTTCTTCTTTGTCCCTTATTTTTCATTATGACTGTCAAAGAACTTGATACTCTATTTGGTAAACTAGATGATTATCAAACCAAAAGTGAGGAAAACCAAAAGAAACAAATCGCAAACCTTGCCCGTCTTACCGTTCTTATTGACAATATCACCACTACAGTCAATAACCTCGCCACTAAAGTAGACAATCTCATAAGGAAGTACATAACCAAAAATGAACTTTAGAAAAAGAAAAGGTTGACCTCGTGTCTACTATCACCATTAGCTATGGTTTGTTGACCACTCTATCTGACTCATAACACAAAGACACATCCCACGCATCTCACCACATTGATGCTTACGATGAAATTCATGATGCTACTACACACACTTGCCCACCTCGCATAACACAACACAATAGGCACACGCAACAACAAGGCCATCAACCTCACTATCCATATGATACCCCTTGACACCACAAGATAGATGATCCATCTAGGAAGGTCAAATTGGATGCTCAAGAGTTTAATCATAGGTTAGATTCGACTTCCTTTTAGATTGGTTGGAAAAGATAGATAAGCATTTTGATTGTTACCGTTTGACTGATGATCAATATCTTAGTATGGCTAAAATTAGGTTAATGGGCAATGCCAAATGTTTTTGGAAAACAATCATGAGAGATGTTGAGCTTAGGCATCATGAACCAGTTTTATCGTGGGATGACATGAGAGATATTTTGAGAAACAAATATGTCCCACCGTACTACATGAGTGATCTTTTATCATAGTTTCACTCTCATAGACAAAATACTTCCATTGTTCATGATTATATGTCAAAGTTTAAGGATTTAATTTTGAAATGTCAAGTTGAGGACAAACAATAGGTTCTAGTTACTAGGTTTGTAAATGGTTTGAAAGCTGATATTAGGCATGAAGTTTAAGTCCATAACCTTTTTGACATAGACTCTGCTTATCAAAAAGCCTTAGATTATGAGAGGTATCTTCGCTATACTCATAGGCATCCTACAAACCCTATGGATCCTTTTCCCAACAAACCTTCCACCCTTGCAAGGCCTAACCCTAGCACACAACCTGTTACCAGTCCACCAACATCAGGGTCTAGTGCTCCTTCCACCAATCCAATTAAGAACACCAATACTACTCCATCTAGTTCTTGCACTTTTTCCTCCTAAATTAAGTGTCCCTTTATGAGGAGTACCTTTCTGTCATGAGATGCATTTTGTCCATCCCTGTTGATAGTGATTCTTAGAAACATACTAGTATTTTTCACACCTTTGTCCCTATTAATGGGAAAACATGTAAGCTAGTGATAGATAAGGGTAGTTCCATGAGTGTGATTTCTAAGTTTACTGTTGACAAATTTGGTCTTAAGTCATAGCCATATCCTCGTCCCTTTCAGCTAGCCTATGTAGATATGACTTCTTTACCTGTTAGAGAACGTTGTCTAGTCACACTTAAGCTTGGACCACACTCTAAAAATATCTACTGTGAGGTTTTATCTATGGATGTTTCCCACCTTCTTTTAGGTTGCCCTTGGTTATATAATAATGTTGTGAAACATTGTGGCCATCGAAATACCTATAGGTTCCACTATGGTAAGAAGGCCATTCTTTTCCGACCTATCAAGCCCGTTTCTTAACCCTATCCTGTCTTCTAGGCAGCCCATATCCCAACAACTCCAAATTTTGACACATAAATCTTTTAAGAAAAAAAAAAGTGTTGAGTTTAGGTTTGTTTTTGCTCTTGTACCTACATATAGTTCATCATGCCTTCTGAGTATACTTTAGTGCATCATCTTGATGTCTCTCATTTGTGAGAAGAGTTTAAGGATACCATACCTGATGAGTTACCACCCCTTAAAGACATTCAGCATGCCATAGACTTAGTTCTTAGATCTCAATTGCCTAATCTTCCCTACTATAGGATAAATCCGGTAGAGAGAGCTAAGTTAAATAGCGAACTTGAAAGTTTTCTTAAAAAAGGTTTTGTTTGCCATAGCTTTGTTCTTGTATAGTTCCTCTTTTGTTAAGCCCTAAGAAAGATGGATCTTAGAGAATATGTGTTGATAGTTGAGCCATTAACAAAATCGCTGTCAAGTATAGGCTTCCTATTCCTTGACTGGAGGGTAAGTTAGATGAGCTTCTTGGAGACAAATAGTTTTCTAAAATTGACATGCGTAGTAGGTACCATCAGATTAGGATTCACCTGGGGATGAATGGAAAACTGCCTTTGAGACTCAATATGGACTTTATGAATAGTTAGCCATGCCTTTTGGAATGTCCAATGCCCTTAGTACCTTTATTAAAGTAATTACTCATGTCTTACGTCTTTTTATAGGTAAATTCCTTGTTGTAGACTTTGATGACATCTTGATCTACAGCAAGACTAGGGATAAACATTTGAATCACTTTCGTCAGGTTTCCTCCACTCTTCGTGTTAATAAGTTGTTTATAAACCTTAAGAAGCGTTCCTTCCTACAAAATCAAGTTTTGTTCATAGGTTTTATCATGTCTGATAAAGGTATTTCTTCTTATCTTGACAAGGTTAAAGCTATTAGTGAGTATCCCAAATCTAATACGTTGATTGAAGCCCATAGCTTTCATGGTTTAGTTTTCTTCTATAAGAGTTTCAGTAAGGGTTTTAGTACCATTACTGCCCTGATCACTGAATGCTTAAAGCCAAGAACTTTAAATTGACCCTTGCTACACATAAAACCTACCTAGAAATTAAGCAAAAAATGATTCAAGCTCCTGTGTTGAAACATCCTGATCTCTCTAAGGTTTTTTAAGATGCTTGTGATATTTTGGGTGTTGGAATTGTAGATATCCTAAGTTTACTTATTTTAGATAAAAACTCAATAAGGCTAAACAATGCTATTCCACATATGATACAGAGTTTTATGCTGTCATTCAATCTCTTTATCATTAGCATTACTATCTTTTGCTTAAGGAGTTTGTTCTCTATTATGACCATCAAGCCCTTCGTTACCTTCATTCCCAAAGTATGCTGAGCTCTCGTCATGTTAAGCGGGCAGAATTTCTTCAAGATTGCATTTTGTTCTTGAAACATCATGTAGTGGTAGAGAATAAAGCCACTGATGATCTTAGTCGAGCTGCATTTGTCTTACACACCATGCAAATTTATATTACAAAATTTGATCATCTTAAGGATGAATATCCCTAATGTCCTGATTTTGGTATTCATTTTTAAGGATTGTTTAAATAACCCTGGTCCAACACAAGGTGATGTTTTGATTCGAAAAGGTTATCTTTTTAAAGGTGTTAACTTGTGTATTCCCTATACTTCACTTCATGGTTTTTTTTTTTTTTTGGTTTGGGAATGACATGCGGGTGGGTTAGTAGGTCATTTTGGTAGAGATAAAACCATTGCTTTGGTTGAAGATCAGTTTTATTGGCCATCACTGAAACAAAATATTGCATGTATAGTTTCATAGTGTCGCACTTATCAATTAGGTTAATCTAAAAAACAAAATACTAGTTTACACACTCTACTTCCTGTGCCACATAATCCTTGGTGTGATCTTAGCATGAATTTTGTCTTAAAATTACAAAAATTGCTAGAGGTCATGATTCTATCTTTGTTGTTATCGATAAGTTTAAAAATAGCTCATTTTATCCCTTGTTTTCGAAGCACTAATGCTTCTTATGTTGCTAAGTTGTTCTTTAAGGAGATTGTTAGACTACATGGCCTTCCCACCACTATTGTATCTGATAGGGATGTTAAATTTATTAATTATTTTTAGAAAAACCTTTGGAAATTGTTTGGGACTACTTTAAAGTATTCTTCTACTTTTCACCCACAAACTGATAGTCAAACTGAAATAGCTAACTATAATTTAGGTGATTTGCTTAGATCCTTAGTTAAGGAAAAACCAAGAAATTAGGAAGATCCATAGGAAAAAGTCCTTTTGAGATTGTCTATGGCCTCCTTCCCCATCAACCTGTTGACCTTATTCCCTCGTCTACTGATTACCGTCATTCTGATTATGCCCAAGCTTTTGTTCATCTATAATTTGCATGCTGAGATTAGACAAAAAATTATTTTGTAAACTTGCTGTTGATGCTCATCTAGGCATAAAGAATTTAATAAAGGTTATTATATGATGGTTTGCATTAATCTTGCATGTTGTCTAAAAGATGCTGTTATAAAGTTATATGCCAGAACCATTAGTTCTTATCCTATCATTTGTAGACTTGGATCTAATGATTATTTAATTGATTTGCCATCAAATATGTTTATTAGTCCAGTTTTAAATGTTGCATATTTGTTTCCTTACAGAAGCACTTTTGAGACTCTAGTTTTGCTTTCTTCTATTTTTGCAGGTACATCTGCCACTCTGGTTCCTCGCACTCCTTCCGCTCCTTTGAATCCACTTGAGATTATTCTTGATGTTCTTGACTATGAGTTTGTTACTTCTCCTACTGGTGGTTTTTGTCACTTTCTTGTTTGATAAAAAGATCGTTCTTTGACTGATGATACTTATATTACTGAAAAAGAGTTTCATCGCTTAGATTTTGATCTTTTAGACATTTATTTAGGCTTTAACTCGTCGAAGCCAAGTTCTTTTCAACCGGGGGAGGGAGGAGGGAATAATACAAATAACAAATATGGCTATAATCTTTGTTCAAATCCAAAGAGGCAAGTCAAAGATTGATTATTATTATATATTTTTTTTAGGAAATTATCAATTATGTAATTTTCCTTTATTTTGGGTTTTGCATCATTGTCTAGTTTCCTATTTCTTAGTTTTCAATTTATGTTCAATTGCCTATCTATAAAATAGGACTTTAATATTCATTGAAAGACAATTGAATGATATTCTAATATAATTTTCTTAGATTTCCTCCCTCTAATTTTCTCTCTCACTTCTCTCTTCTTTTTCTCCCTCTAGTCCTACATCAGTTGGATTTTGGGATTGGGTTTTAGGATCGGGCTTGAGATCAACATTCTAGACCTGGGTTGGGTAGGTCATGTGCCAAGGTCAAGGTCAGATTTCAGGATCAAAGTCACTCAATTTCTTTCTTTTTAAGTAATTGAGTGATTTAACGGAATTTCTACCTAAAGCAATAATAATGATGATGATGAAAATTGACTAGAATGAAGTGCATAAGTCTTTTTTAATTATGTAAGTTGATTTTTTTTTTTTTGGGTGAAAAAGCTTTCCATGTAGTGAAAATGTTAACATTTGTATTACAACCCCTAATTTGGAGAAACTGAGAACATATTTAAGAGATATAGGGCTTGCTTTATTTTGCTTTTTCTTTGGTTGTTTGTTCCTTTTTTTCAATGATTTTAGTTAGGGAATGACTACAAAGAAAACTTTTAAAAATTTTTCATCAATAAAAATTGCTTTCCATAGTCGTCGGATGAAAAAACTATAATCCTAAATTGTTTTTCCATGAAAACAAAAATACATGCAATTATATTTGATCTTTTAATAGTTTTTAATAAAAAATTAAAAAACCACTGAAATAATTCAAAAAAAGCCCCATGCTAGTGGTGTGTTGCAACAGATTTGGAAGGCCATGATGAATCTCCACCTCAACGGATTCGTGCGGGTATTGCCATCGTGAGCAACGGTCGTGATAATGACAAATTTGCAAGGGTGAATGGTTGCTGCCTCAACAAAATCTCACCTAAGGGGAGTAGCAACCTCTAGATCTGGTGTTGTCATCGATGGAATCATGTTGCAATGAGGTCGTGACAGACACACGGTGGTTGCAATCTCCTTCGCACCAATTACCGTTGTGATCCCATCGTGACAGAGATTGCCCACGTGTCAAAATTGCTATCGCTGTCCTCGATCTAAGGGTCACCAAGGCCAACCCACTATTACGTAGCTAGGGACCTCTCTTCCCAAACTGGTGGTGGCACCATATTGTCTTCTTCTTCTTCCTTTTTGAATTTTTGAATTTTGAATTTTGGGTTTTAAATGAATCTTGTGTGTTTGGCTCATTTTAAGATAAGTAAGCTTATTGAATTTTTAACGGTGTAACAAGAAAAGGGTGCCATTGATGAGAACAAATTATTGTTCTCATTGTAGAATTCTCTTTTAGCACATAAAACAGAATAAAATACGTACTTTCTGCTTGTTTTTCTAGATTCTCCCATCATAGTCGCATATAACAGATATTTTGGTAAGACTAAGAGTGAAACATATCGGAGAGTCATTTTTCCACTCACGTTTGATGAGCAAGCATAATGGAGACACGAACCATGACACGTCAAATTCTTTTAAGAGCTTCTATCTATTCTCTCCCTCAAGTAGCACAAAAATGGCTTATCACCCACGCCTAGATAATGCAAGTTTTTTTGTACTCAAAATTTTAGACAAAGGGAGAATATAGGAACCTTTCATTAGGTATATGCAAGTATATATGGAAATAAGGGGAAAAATAAAGGGTGTTAATTTCATTGATGCTGGGCATCTTAAAATAAAAAATATAAAATTTTTATTAAGTGCAACAAAAACGGTGTTGGACACATTAGATTAATCAAAAATTTTAATTCAAACACTATAACATATGAAGATTTTATTTGATACTTGTTTTTTTGTTTGAACTGTAGCAGTGAAGCTTTGCATTATTGTAAACACCGTATTATATTTAAAATCTTACAAAAAAGAACATGTTTTGAATAGTTCCCCAATAGTACTATAAAGCAAAGGTGATAAAGGATAGGTCCGAGACTTGCAAGTAGGACTCATCTTCATGAATATTTAGACTCTTATTTTAAGGTCATTTTTAACCAAGTGTACCATTTTGTTGTTGTCTTTTTACTAAAATAGTACACTTTCAGCAACCAACTTAAACTTCTTTTTCAAACCTATAACATCAAAAGTTGCATCAAAAAAAATATTCCTCTATATTCTTTTTTTTAATTCCAATAATTAATCTATTTAACCAATTACGTTGTTAATAATTATTTATTCATATTAATACATAAAATATATTATTAATTTAACCTGCCATTACAAAAAAAAATAAATAGTTAAATTACATTTAAAAAATATTTTACTTAAACATTAAAATTTACACATGTTTGAATTCTTATTAATGTGTGCATTTTACATGTTTGAATTGTAATGTTTTTATTTTTTATTTTTTATTTTTCATTTTAGGCATCAATTTGTTCATGTTATTACATGTTAACATAAATAATACTAAATTAAAAAAAATCCAAATTGAACATAATTTTTAAATAGTTAAAAAAGATTAAGAAAAAAATGTTGTTGAATAATATGCAATTGGGATAAGAAAATTAGAAATTTTATATTTTTGGGGTTGTTTTTTCTGATTTTAAAATCCAAAAACTAAAAAAGAAAAAAAAAAAAGATGGATTGACGTTTGGTTCTTGATTGGAGGGCAATAGCTGCACCATTTTGGTGCTTGATTAGAGTTACCAAAAAGAATACCAGTCTAAATGTTTTTGGAATTGCTTTTACGTTTAAGGCAAAAATTTTAGAAATGCTCTCACTAGAGTAGAGCTAGGGATTTTTTTGGGGGTGATAAAACTAAAATTATATGAAAATTATTATACAATTATATCTTTGGGAACTTTGTCAATTTTTCTTGTATCTATTTTATTAATTTTATTTATCATCTGGCTAAATTAAACTTACAATATGTGCTTCACTTTTTAAAGTTTGGAGTCCAAAAATTATGAAACTATATAGAAGTGTTGTTGATTTTTGGTTTATTTGGGGTCTTAGTTTTGAGTATGAGCATATTTAAAAAGTTAAAATAAATATAATTGAAATTTTTCAAAACCTTCTCTACAATATTTTATTGCTTTAAAGTATATTTAAAGTCAAAACATGGGACATAAGTGAAGTTTTCACAACTTTCTCTATTAATAATGTAATTTTGAATATTTTTAGAGGGACAAAATAAATAGAAAAGTGTGAAAAATTTATTTGGGGGTCAAAAACACGAGAAGCCAGTTGAACCCGGGTTTAATGTCCCTCCACCCCTGCCTTCACTGTAATTCTTTAAAAATTCTCATTTTTTAAAACAAACTTATTTTGAAAAAGATTGTACTCTTTTCTTTTCTGCAGGCATATCAGCTAATCATTTAAGCATGGTGGTTGAAAATTTCAGTCTGCAGGCATATCAGCTAATAATTTCACTAGGTATGCTCTTTTCTTTTTCTTTTTCATCCTATCATAAAATCTTTTCTTTCATTTTCTTACGATATATAAAATGCAAAAGTAGCTAGGCTCTCGAAAACCACATAGGAAAACAAAATTCAAGCAAAACGATAATATTTCCCTTAGGTATGTCATCGAATATCCTTTCATATGTAGTGACAAAATGTCATTCCAATGTATCAGTTCCAGTCCTTTCACATTTCACTGCATTTACTATTTTGACTCAATCTTTGCAAAATAAAATTTGAGGAAAAAACTAAGAAAATCGCATCGTTCATTGCTTCTAGGTTTTTAACTTGTTTTTTTCATCATAACCAAACGCAAAATAACAGTAACAACAACAACAACAACAACAACAATAAATAAATAAATAAAAACTAATAAAAGTTCCTAAATATCTAAAGGTTAAAGGAGAACATTATTGGTACAAACCCAAGGCTTTTTTCTTACCTCAAAATTAAATGTGTCCATATGGATAGACAGTCAAGGTTGTTACTGAAATCTATATTAAAATGGACCAGCATATATGGAAACATATTTGAAATGATGCCAAGGCATAAAACCCCTCGAAAAGTGCAATTGTTTTAATGAAAAAAAAAGGTCATAATAGTAATTGTCTCTTAATTTTTATTATTGGTCGGTATGTTATTTTAATCATTGATTTTTTTTTCTCAATAGTTTGATCAATCAATATAAGCAATTTTCTGTTAGGTGTTGCAAATGTTTAACGTGGACACTTATGGATGAGATTGTTGAAAAATAGTTCTTACTAGTAGTAAAAAATGACAATTCTTTAAAAATTTCTTTTAATAAAATAAAATACAAAAAAATTCAATTTAAAGGAATAGAGCACAATACGCTAGAGGTATGTATAGCTTTTGTGAAGTTGTCAGACCAAAAAACGCTTAAAATTAGAGCCTAGAACACTTTAGCTACGAGTCAAGAATTAAACGAATATGATGAAATCATTATATTATATTGGAGGCAAGAAAATGACGATATTCAATTGAAAGAAATAGTGTGAATTGAGTGGATTGCAATGCTCTTCAGCTATATATGGTTTTTGGGAAGTTATCATACTACAAAACACTCAAAATTAGACTCGAGAATGCTTATAATCAAACTACGATCAAGAATAAGACTAAGAATTAGACCAATATGAGTAAATGCAGACCTCACAAGTAATTCGTAGATAAATAATTAATGGATCCAGATGTAATAACTTGAAACGAATTTATTACGAAAATCGACTCATTGTAATATCAACAATCAAGATCAACCTGCCAACCCCTATAAATAAGAAGAGATGGGTGAGAGAAAGGGGCATTTTTTTTCTTAATTCTACATTTCGTGCTGATTTCTAGTTGAGCGTACGAGAGTTTTTCTACGCACAGAATCTCATTTTCTGAAACAAAGTAGTAGATATTGTTAGCTAGAAATGAGGTAATTATTAACTCGGAACAAATTGTCCCTACTAACTACTATCCGGTGTCACTACACCGATTTATTTTGATATGATGAGGTACAATGACACTGAATAACGCCGATTTATTTTGATATGATGAGGTATAATGACACTGAATAACACAGATTTATTTTGCTATGATGAGGTATAATGACACTGAATAATTCAATTTATCCCCGTCAAAGCTACCAAGTGCCTAGCTTTAGCCTACTTTGATTAACAATGGGCCGCTTCACTTGTTGAGTTCCAAAATGTGTCGATATATATGACATTATGACTTTACTAGCTACGTCAAAAGAAAAAAAAAATGTAGCTTCAAAATAATCCTTTCAAAAAAGAAAAAGGATGAGAAAAGAAATATAAAGAATAGCCAATCTTGAAACCCATGACAGAGAATACGCTTTTTCTTTAATCTATATATATACACACAGACACACACATATATGTATAAATGGATGATTTGGATGGTCATCATTGGCTTTGTTACTTTTTAGCCCTAGATTGTTAGGGTCAATTGGACAAGATGTCATATGAGACTCTAATCCCATGAAAAAGCATATGGATGTAGTGATTAAAATGATTAGGCCAAATATTATAATGCTCAAATTGCCAAGATTTCATACCATAAGACTGACCATTTTCCCGAAAAAGAAGTGGCATTTGTTTTTTTGTTTTTTGTTTTTTGTTTTTTGTTTTTTGTTTTTACCCCTTTAGTGGGCTAACAGGCTGTCCCCTTCTCTTTTTGAAAAGTGGTAAAATTGGACGGTTTGAAAGTGTGGGTTTTTGGGGTCTTGGAATGAGGGAAAGGGAACGGAAGAGGAATTCAAAGGTTGGATTTTGGTCCACTTTGAAAGCCTTTTTCAGTGGTTGTTCTAAGGTTTTATCTTTATTTTATTGTTTATTCCATTTTCATAAATGAAATGAGGAGTAGAGGGAAAGAAAGAGGGAGAAATTCTGAGTGAGAATATTTTCTAGTGACAAATTCTTCACTATTGCCTTTTAATTATTCTATAATATTCCTCATCTGATACCTGCATAATAGTTTGTGAGGCATAATTTTTTATAATGTTGAAGGCTTACCTCAGCATTATGATATATTAGTGGGATACTCAAGCATACTTCTAAGTTTATACAAATATAATATGAACAGGAGTGCCATTTGTGTTTTATAAAACCTAGGAAAAAAAAGTATTCCATGTTGTCATAATTGCTCAAGCTAATTAGTGTGGAATGTCAACTCGAACCCATTAATTTAAGAGAGCTCCAATATCAGTGGACATGGAGAGGAAGGAGAGTAGTATTTTTGTTTTTCTTTTTTTTGTTCTTTTCGCCTAAATTAGGTTTTTTTTTTTTTTTTCCCTTAAACTTTTTTCTTTTTTTCTCTTTTGTTCTTCTGAGTGTAACTTTTTATGAGGGTTTTTTTCTGAATGTAATTTGGTAGCCTCTATCTTACCATTTATAAGATATAGTAAAAAAAAAAAAAAAGAAAAACGTAAAAAAAAAGTAACAATGTTTTAAAGACATGTCCCATCGAGGAAAAAAAAAAAAAAAACGCTTCTCTGTCCTATTCACGAGAATTAGGCAAGTAGTCACACGAAAGAGAGCTGCTGTAAAAGCTCGTTTTCACATGAAAAACCTTTTCTATAAGGCATCTTTAAATGTGTTCTAGCTAGTGTTTACTTCTGAGGATAAGTTACCAATTGCACCAATCTCGTTTTCAGCATTAAGAGGAATAAATAAATAAATCCCATACCCTTTAAATATCAATTCACAATGAGTAAATTGTATAACGAAATTAATTACAATGAAAAGAAAGCGTCTAACTTCAGTTTTTTTCCCCATACTTTCGATCTCCATTTTCTTCATTTTCATCTTATTTCATCTCCAAGTAATGAAATCCCCACATCCAAATATTGCAACAAAAATTACCACTCAAACCGGCAACCACAAATTCAGCCTCTTGATCGGAATCCTAACCCGCCCCGACAACTATGATCGCCGACATTTCCTCCGCCTCATATATGGCGTCCAATCTTGTCCCTTGGCGAAAATCGACGTGAAATTCGTGACATGCAGCCTCACTAAACCTGAGCAACGCGTGTTTGTTGCCTTGGAAATTCTCCGCTACGACGATGTTATTGTCCTCAATTGCACTGAGAACATGAATGAGGGAAAAACTTACACCTATTTTTCTTCTCTTCCAAAAATCCTCAAGAATCGATACGACTACATCATGAAAGCAGATGATGATGTTTTTATCAGACTCGAGCCATTGATGTCGTCTCTAGAGCCACTGCCTCGGCTAGACCTGTATTATGGCTTCGTAATTCCATGCAGTAGCAACAACCCTTTTGTGGAATACATGTCAGGGATGGGATTCTTGCTCTCTTGGGACCTTGTGGAGTGGATTTCGGAGTCGGATATCCCTAAATTCAACCTCTTTGGACCCGAGGATAGGCTGGTGGGAGAATGGTTGAAGATGGGGAATAAGGCCAAAAATAGGTTTTCTAATAAACCTGCCATGTATGACTATCCTGGAACTAATGGCAAGTGCTCTCACCACCTTATACCGGAAACTATTGCTGTTCATAGACTTAAGAGATGGGATCAATGGTTTCATGTACTTGAGTTTTTTAATGTGACAAAACAATTGAACGAATCTAGTTTGTACCATTTATGATAAAGCAATGCTATAATGTATATCACAATCTATGATCAACATACATTTTCAGCCAATTATAAATTTAGATCTCAATTTGAAATCATTTTTTGACTTTTTAAAGGTTTGACGGTGATTAATCAAAATCTAAAAAACTGTATTTTAAGTGTCTAATACGTTGCAAGTCCATGAAAATTACGCACCGTATGCTCACACCCCCAGTAGGAAATGGACGAATTTCTCTGGTAGGACTTCAGGGAGAAGAAGAATTGAAAACATTACATGTTATGCCACACTTTTAAAAGTTATTTTTATTTATACCAGACTTAAAAAGGTTTATGTACATACTATTATTCATATTACATATTAAGTTATATCACAAATAATGTACTGTATTTATAAAAAGACATTTGTAAAAATTCCTTACCAATTTCACGATTGTACTAAAAGCCTTACACTACATTTGTAATAGGTCTCATTGTTGGGTCAAATCTTTTGGGGCCTCTAGAGAGATAATCATTATGCACTACTTTCGGCAACTTGATAGCCAAAAAGTCAATGGAAGAAGCTAGAAGATTTGGGATAATATTCTTGAAAGGTTCATAATTTCAAAAAGATCGGAAAGTGTCTACATCATTGAGTAATCATCAACAAAAGTGATAATGTTCATAACCACCTCGTACATGCATATTAATAGACCACAACGACCTTATTGTGTTAGCTCAAGAAGATCATTGGCCTTGTAATTCTTCATGATTCATATGTCTGTAATGGTTGAACCTGTAACTCTAGCAATGGTTCATTCTTTACTATCCTTCTGATCCATTCAAGTTGACATGATTTAATTTAACGTGCCATAGATATGTTACATCTATTGTATCTAATCTTTGTCTCTTAAAATTAGCTTCATCCTTGTGCACGATTTCAATATTATTATTATTATTATTATTATTATTTGATACAAGGAGATGGGGAATGCTATAACTTTTTAAGTTGGGTTTAGCGTGACTTAAATCCTCAATCTATGGTTAGGATAGAGGGATTTATAACTAATTAGGCTGCCCTCATTTGTCACGATTTCAACATTATAGAGTGTATAGAAATAGGGGTAATATAATAAAGATAGTCCTCCATTATAGGAGAACAAATTAAAGTATCACCGTGACATACGAAACATATCCTGGTTAGATAATTGACATATCTCATTAGGTTTATAGGATAAGATTTTTTTACATTTTGTGGCATAAATAAAAATAACAAATCAAGTAATAAAAAGTAAATTTATGTGAATACCTTAAAGAAAACAAAAACCCAACCCATACGATCAACCCAATACCTTAAGCCCAATACTTGTTTATATATATATATTCTCCGCCGATATAACATGTGGCTCTTTTCTATTTGTAGAGTTATAATATAATACCAATTTAGCACACTAAATTTATTTAATTAAATCTAGGCATTACATTACAAGAGAATCCATACGTATATGCCAAAAAAATAGAGCTTTCAAGTGAGGTTCATTCCTTTTTAATATCCTTTTATGTGATAATTGAAAAGTATTTGAATTAAGTAAGAGAATTATCTTTAGTTTTTCCTTTTGAGGCTTCCGGATATCTTCTTGATTCGGTTGGCTAACTTTTTCATTTGCTTGAATTTGAATTGAAAAAACTTCTAGATAACAATTTCGGCATTAATGGGCTTTTAATAGCCCGATAACCATTTGTTGACCAGGTTGGGTCTAGTAACAATCAAGCAAATGTCATCGTTAAAATTTGTGTATCACCTGGGTAGTCAGCTCGGTGACCCACCAACAAAACACATTCAATTGGTAATGAGGGAACAAGAAATTCAACAAAACACATTCAATTGGTAACATATGACAATTCAGCTTAGTTATATAAAACGTACGGGTCACCTTATAATCTTTGCTAAAAGTCGTTCTTCGTCAATGCTAATATTTTTTAGCATTTGATTAGAAAAGTCACACCACTAAAAAACTAATATATATATATATATATTTGATTAGAAAAGTTACACCACTAAAAAACTAATATATATATATATATATATATTATGTATGTGTATCAATTTTTATCGATAATATTTTGCTATAAGCATGAGGGACAAAAATTGGACTTTCTTAACGACCTCCACCCTGAAGAGTAGGGATCTTGCAGCTAACAAGATCGATCGTTAAAATTCAATATTTGCATATTAAAAGTTTCGTGCAAAATGACTTACTAGTGTTGCTTCCAGCGGCCAATATTTGTACGTCAACCTCAATTATAAGGATCATATACATACATATTACATATATGATTATAAAGTGAGCCTACCCAATTAAAACATATATACACGACATTTAAGAAAACGAAAACTAAATAAAAAAAATTGCTCTCTCTCTCTCTCTTTCTCTCTGGACAATCAAGAATTAGAAGGGACTCCCACACCAAGAAAATCTATGAAGGGAACATCTTTGGCTTCAATGTTTTTATGTTGATCATGATCATGATCTTCTTGCCCTTGCAATGTTGTAGTACCACTTTGCCCTTATTAACTTTGATTCAAATGTGGTTCTTGGTGCAATTTTATGATCACAAAAGCTACTATTATTATTTGCTAACACTAACTTCTCATGATCTCTCTGCATATTCTTGCAATTCTTGCTTAATATTCCATATTGGTGATTACGTTGGACGATCATGAAGATGATCAAAAGGGCTTGAAACAGTGGACCCTCTTGTTGTAATTAATATTACTTCCAAACCATGGAGAAGAACTTCTAGCACAGTTAAAGAAATGATCCCTCTGACCATATTTTTGATCTCTTCTCATAAAAAAACCACCCTCCAATATTGGTTTTGCACTATTTCTTGTTGCCGCCATCCTTGTCGCCGCCGCTGTCACAGTAGCAAAGTTCCAAGTAGAAGGAGAAGAAGTAGTAGTACTAGAATTAGGAGAGTCCATGAACAGTAACATTCTATCTTTATCCATCATCGTGACTTGCTTGAACCGATCATCATCATCATCATGATCAATGTTATTATTGTTGTTGTAAATTCCAATCCTACGTAAAACCCAAGTGAGGAGGTGTTGTTCTAGCCGGAAAATTACCTGTCGAAATCATCGTAATGAGTGTCTTGCAATTGGCATGATGAGCTTCTTTTGATCCCACAAAGCTTGGATTGTTCCCTTTGTTTTCTGGCCATTATAACGTGCCAGTGATTCTTCACCGCATTATCAGTTCGCCCAGGGAAAAGCCTAGCAATTAGGGCCCACTTGTTGCCATGAATTCCATGAGCTGCAAGTAATCTTTCTTCTTCTTGTTCAGTAAATGGCCTTCGGTTAATTCTGGGATCCAGCTGATTAAACCATCTTAATCTGCAACTCTTCCCTAATTAATAAACCCCAAAAACAACAAACGACGTTAATTTTTATATATAAGTTAAACTCTTAACGTCATTTAGATTTAAGTATAAACTATGGTCATTGAATAAGTTTGATAAAATATAATAAAAAACTTTAAGAGATTAAGACAAATTCACGTCAACTGATTGAATAGATTCGATAAAATAATGAAAATTAAATTTGATGATTGAGAAAAATTCACTAGATCCATAATAATTAAAAAAAGAAAAGAAAAGAAAAGGAAAAGGAAAATTCTCTAGCTAGAGCTATTTTGAGTCCCTAAATGATCCCCAAAAATTGATATGACTATACATATATGATCAAGTTTATTAAGTACCTGATCTTCCTTGGAGCTTCTCAGCGATCGAGTTCCAGTTCTGGGCTCCGTACTGTTCCACTAGCCGCCGGAGCTTTTCGTCCTCGGCAGGCCGCCAGTGGCCGCGGGGGCAACTCTTTGAATCATCGGCGGAAGACCCTGCAGGGCCGGGTGAGTCCTCCATGGCGGCGGCAGGCACGATTTTCGGATGCTAACACCGGCGACTAAATTAAAGACGATGAGCTAATTAAGAGAGAACTAATTAATGTTGGTGTTATTTGTGGACATGAATTACACCACACAAAAAATTAAGTAGCCCACAAGAAGATATATAAGAAAAGCAAGGAAGTGTTGGGAAAGGGGTTAGTTGGTTTAGGATTGTGGATGAGCAGTCACTTTTGTTGGTTTTACACGACACAATTTTTATATATAACCCCCCTAAAATTTTTTGTGTTTTGTATATAAATTGTAGAGCCAGAAATGACCTTTTCTTTATCTTGTCATTTATGCTTGGCCATTAAACATCTTACCCTAGTTTCATAACTTGTACTCTCTCTCTCTCTCTCTAATACACAAACAGATATATTCAAGCTAGCAACGGTGAAGCAATTGGGCAGCTAGCTTATGGTGCTGCTGAAGTGACATATCTCCTAGTGCTGAAAAAAAAAAAAAAAGTGCTCTAGCTCTCCTTCAATTAGAAAATAATGAGAATCAAAGTTTGACCAGTGCCGCCTAGAAGTTTTTATGACTATATCTTACTCCCTATATTCGAATGGCTAATTTGCCATTATTTTGTTCTCAACAAACTATACATGATCATCTTATAATGTTGCACACAAAAAAGTCATACGTGTATCATATATCACAAATGTATTGAGATGAACAAGAATTGCCTTCTTTGGTCTAGTTAAAATGTTTAGGATAGCGTGCACCTGTCATAAACAAATAAGTATCTGCAAAAATTAATGTGAACTTTAGAAATTAAGGTAATTATTTTGTAATTTATCGAAAAGCTAGGTACCTTATTTATATTTATATTTATATTTATACTTATATTTATATTTAGATTTACTTCCAACTACATACATGCATGTATAACATACAACGCACATATACGGGTACATACAATATATATGTATATATATTATGTGAACTGCGAGAGACGTGTCAATTGGCGTCAATGTATATTTGTAAATGTTTTGCTATAACTATTATTTACAAAATAGAGAGGTCCAGATCAGTCAAGGTTAGTGCGTAATTTTCCTTGAAAAAGTACCTCCATCAATGTTTTGCAATGATTTTCAAATATATAAGAATAATCTTTAGTTAAAAGTACCTCCATACCTCCATAAAGTAATTTGGTTTGTGACAAAAAAGAATTTTTAACGATTACTAAGGTTATTTTTTGTTAATTTAGCACCAAAGCATACATCCATAGCAACTTACGACTTATGGATCACGAATATTTAACCTGACTGCTTTCCAGTTTAATGATTAACACAGTCCCCAGAGCATAACTATATTATGAAGTTCAAAATAAGAGTTTGAATTAAAATTGGTTTGAAATTTAAATTTTGTGATAGAAAACACTAAAAAAAATTGGGCTTGAACAACAATTTTATAGTTTGTACGTTGCTAGACACACTATTTTCTTAGGCCTTGGATTTATTATGCATGTAAAGCTCTCATATGCTACAATGTAAAATAAAATAGGTTAAAATGTAATCTCTCACATGCTACAGTAAAATAGTTCTAACTTCAAATTCTAATTGCGTTGCTAAACACGCTAGAATAAAATGCTTCATGATTAACTACAAGATTAATTAATTAAGCATCCAACAATTAATAATTACTTGCACCAGTAAAGGGCTCCATTGGACTAAGAATTAATGCGCATTATCTAATAAACCCTGCTACATAATCTTTCTCGCTCAAATTTTTTTTTATATATATTCTATTTCTCAAAATTATCGAAAATAATTACTTATACTTGTTAGGATGCACAAAACTAAATTTTGATTAGGTGCTAAGTACTGATCATCGAGTCTTCTAAGTACATATGCAAAACAACAAATTCCACCTTATTAAGAGTTAATCTTGGAACTTAAGTGAGTCATGATCAGAAATTAACTAGTTGATATTAAATATTGAAAAGCCCTGTATAAGAAAAAATTAAAATATTCTATGAAAGAAAACATATAATATTCTTTGCAATTGTATTCGCAAACTATATATATATTTTAGTTGGTAAATATATTAACATGGCACGAAATAATTAAGAAGAACTGTCAATCTCATATGTGAATCGAGAATGAAATGCCGTGCAACTACAGCATCAAGGAAAAGAAAGGGTAAAACGTCCATATAGTTTTCCCAACACTTCCATGCAGATGGCAGGTCAAACAAAAACACTGCAAGAATTTTGAAAAAAAGGAAACAGTAGTGATATTGCTGTACAATAAATGGGTATACTTTTCTAGTGGTGATATTGGTGGCAACTCCACTAGTAGTATATAGTAGTATATGTTTTCAAACTGTAAATTTAAAAAAATCTTCTTTTAACAGCTGAGAGACCGACATATAATAGTGGGTATCTTTTTTAGTTTTCAAAAAAAAAAAAATAAAATTACCACAACAAATACTAGAGCAATAGCTAATGGGTTTCTTAAACTGGTTGAGACTTCATACCCCACGGAATCAAACACTTTCTTCCTCAACTGAAATGAATGGTCACATGAAAATCTTATCTATTAACATCAACCCTTAACCAATCAAGCAATACACCAATTTAGTGGGTATGAAATCAGTGTCCAAACATAATTGGTGGATGTATTTTTCCAACTGGTTCACCCTTACTTATAGTTTCTTTTCATATATATTTTTTAGGAACTTGAATTAGTTTCAAACTTAAATTTTGTGATGTGTTTTAGCATTCTTCTGATTTGTTTACACGTTATAACAAACTGATTTGGGTGGGGCAAGAATATATATGTATTCACACAAACGGAAGAAATGGGATTTAGTATTACAATATTCTTTTTTCTTCTTTTCCTGATTGATGATGAAAAGCATTACTCCTGCAGTCATTAATTTATATATATTATTTTTGTTTCTCATACATTGAGTTGTTGTCCTATGACATACATTACTTTTTGAGTCAAATTAAGCTGCCAAGAAGAGAGTACTTTATACGCATATGGAGTATTTTGAAAGTGACCGATCACACATGGCAAGCATGAAATGAAATTGGCTTTCTTACGTGTATTAAATTTTCTTGTTCCTTTTCCCTTTAAAACTTTGCAATGTATACACACAACCGCACATATGTATATATGTGTGTATATATTGAATTGCAATTAGTTTGCTTGGATTAATCATATGCTTGTTCTCTCTCTCTCTCTAGATATATATATATATATATATAGAGAGAGAGAGAGAGAGAGGGAGAGAGAGAGAGTTGAAGATATCAATAGAGTTGATCTCATAATTAGTCACGACCACCTAATTTTCATTATCAAACACTTGCTTTTGGTTTGTGCAATCTAAATTAGAATACCGTACGCATAGATATGATTAAACATGATTGGAAAAGAAGAATACGTTAGCTAGCTAGCTAACCCAAGTCATATATCAGAGTGCCAAGCCAACCTCGTATTAATTAGTCTCAACTTTTCCAATTGATAGAAATTGCAAATCAAGGAGGGTAGCTTTTGAACTGAATTCTTGTGTGGCCTAAGGTGACATTTCTAATTTTATCATTGGATGGATTGCAACAAAACTACCTTAAAATGGAAGATATTTATGAAATATAGGCGTTATTGGACACAGGGAATGTTTTTTTGGAGGGCAGATGCGATAATGATATGCCCCATTTAAGAAAGAAAACGACGTGCCAACTAATTACCATTAGCATCACCATAGAATAATTAGAGGAGACTAGGTGTAATTTAACGGTTTCAAGCTCTAAAATTTGTCTCAATGAATTATTAATTTAAAGAAAATGTCAAAGTTTGTAATGGTGGCGTTTAAGACGCTGGTTTCATATTCTTATACTTATATTCTAGATGAAGCCATCGCTACACGCAAGCGTAAACATTTATTTTTTATTTTTTTACAAATTATAAGAATCTCAAATTTCTTTAAAACATTAGTTTATTTTATTGGTATATTATTCTCATAAAATTTAGTTTAGCCATGTCTATATATATATATATATATATAGACATGAGTAGAGCACACTTCAAGAAAAAACAGTTTTTAATGAGGCAAATTAGACGAAAAATTATTTATGAGATACGTATGAAAAACTTATTTGAGAGGGTTGAAGGAAAACAATATTTAAGTAAAGATGGATTTGATAAAAGTTATTTCAACAATGCAATTAAGAAAAAGAATATTTTTAAGCCACATTGAAGAAAAAAAACATTTACTACAAGAAAAAACATTGAGCCAGTTGCACATCTGAGAGAAATTCCATCAACAAGAGTAGATTAGGAAAAAAAGATTTAAGCAAATTTAAAATAGATAAAAAAATAAGTGGATCGAAAATGGAAGTTTCAATCAAAATTACAAACCCTTTTACTAAATATATGTTCATGTATACGTTTGTACAAACATATTTGAGTTGAGACATGTATGAAAGAAGTTGTATTAATAGCGTAAATTATAAGAGTAGTATTTATAAGACAAATAGTAATATAGACTGTCACTGAAAAGAAAAAAAATAGGAAAGTGTGAAGAAATAAAAATAAAGTTCCAAAGGATGCAAATTTAAAAAAAAAATGTAAAGGAAGGACTGGAAAACAAAAATAATAGAAATAAAAAGAAAAATGCCATGTGGCATCTATTGGAGGAAGGACCAAAAAGTTCCCTTCTCTTTTATATATAAGGGCCACATTTGGGAAGAAAATATACTGCCTACAATTATAAAAAAAAAATGTTTAGCTAATTGCATGTTCAAGAGAAGTTATATTAACAAGAGTAGAGTATGAAGAAAAAAATATATATATTCGATAAAGCACATTTAAAAGCATGATTGAAAAATAAACGAAAAAAAGTAGGTCAAAATGTATGTTTTAATCAAAACATGTGCCTTGATTAAGAGTTGATTATATAACTACACCTCCTAGTTCTAACTATTTCTCGATTTATCCCTCTATTTTAAGAAATCAAAAAGTATTCCTTGAATTTAAAGAACTTGTTTTAATTTTATCCCTAACAGACTTTTGGGACAAAAAATATGAAGATAAAATAAACATTCCCTTAATTAGAATAAGTTTATTTTTAAATTATATTTTTCTTCTTGAGAAAATTTTTAAAAAATATTTTAATATTTAAAAAGTCATAAAACTTTAGAACTTTTTTTCAAATTTGATATTTTGTTTTAGGATGTTTTTATGTTTTTATTTCTATGAGATATTTTTCATAACTATTTAAAGGTAATTATGTCACATTGCTTAATTTTTTCTATTTATAGGGATGAAATTGAAACAAGTTTTTTAAATTTAAATGATACATTTGTATTTTCTAAGAGCAGAGGGAGAAATTGACAAATAGTTGAAATATGAGGTATAATTATGAAATTAACCCCTAAATTAATTATGTATGTATGAGAAAAATATATTTGAATAAAACCATATATAAGAGGAACTTTTTAAATAGAGATAAATTATATGATAATATTTATGAGACAAATAGTAGTTTAGAGTGCCATTGAAAGAAAATTAAAAAAATGAGAAAAAATAACAATAAAGGTCCAAACAATGCAAATAAAGAATGAAAGCAGAGCTAAAAAAAAAAAGTAAAAAGAAAAGCAAGCGAAGTAAAAGAAAAAAATGCCATGTGGCATCCATTAGAGGAAGGACAAAAAACTTGCATTCTCTCTTTTATATATGTAAAGTAAAAAAAGAAAAAAAGAAAAAGATAAAGACGTTAAATTTCAAGAAACTCGAGAAATTATACTTTTTCCTTAATAAGTATTGTAATTTAATTATTAGACTAACTTTTTAACAACTAAAAATCAATAACGACGTAAGGCTGTTTAAAGTTATAGATCGGACTTTTTTAAAAATAACAATAGTTTACAACAAGGTAAAACTACATTTCTGACCTAAGTTTTGCCTAAATTAGCATAGTTGTTAAGGAATTTAGAAGACTAGATACTTATTTACAAGATTTTTTTTTACTTTTTTTAGTAGATTTTTTACTATTTCTTGAAACTTCGACTGAAAACTAAATAGAAAACTAAATAAATTGAAAATAATTTACACACTCATTAAAACACCAAACACCAATTGAGGGAACATCGATTTAATGGCGGCTAAGATAATTGACACATGATATTTGAAATTTAAATCTCACACATTTTCTCATGACTTTGAAGAAAATTATATTTTACTCCTTTTGAAATCTTTATTCCTACTTTTGTTGGTCGATCGTCCAAATGAATATTGGTGTGCCAATACATTTGTTGTCATCAAGTAAAAATCTGATTAGAAAGAAAAAAATGTTTTATGAAACTAGGGCATAAGAATAATAAAGAGAAAAGAAAGAAATTAAATGCAAACAAAATAAAAATAAGAAACAATAAAAAAAAAATTATGAGGAAGATATAAAAACCTAAAATTTTCTCATTTTAAAATTCTTCTCACTAGCTATAAGCTCTAAGGTGGATGATTTTTTCTCTGAATTTTTGTTTAGCTTTTTCCTTAAAATATCAAGATCAATCAATTTTTCCAAGAACCCAAAACAACAATTTCTGCAAGCATACTCTTGTTCATTTTTAGTTCATTATTTGCTTCAAGACTTTGTTTTTCAATAAAAATCATCATCCGTTCCGTCCGTCCAAGATTGTTTATATATTTTCTATGAAACAACCGCTTGAAAAACAGTGACGACGTTAAAACCGATGAGATCAACCTCAAAATTAATATTTTAGAAACTTTATATATGCATTGGAGGGGTAATATTTCGACGATGAGATTCCTTCAATGTCGACAATATGGCAAGTACTATCGTAAATAAACATATTCCAATCAAATTGATGTGCCAAAACTTTTTTTATAGGGTGTTTGGCAAAATCAATTCTAACCAAATCCTTTCGTTACTACAGTGTAAAGCTCTCACATGTTACGATAATACGAAAAAGCAAACTACTGTATGAAGCTCTTATATTTTAGTTCAAAAGTTTCAGTGCTAACCACACTTTCCAAACAGCTTTTTTATCATACTTCAATCACCATAAGAGCATGATTGAATTAGCTCATAAACTCACAAATTTCAAAATTTCAGTCTTAACAAAAATGATTACCAAAGCCCATTAGTACTACCAATTTGTCACATGAGACTATTATGATTGTAAGTGCAACTTTGCATAAAACTTGATTATCTCTCGGTGGGTAGGTAGCTAGTCACACGGTGAAGAACCAATAATTCATGGAATTACTTAGAAAATGTTTTTTGTTTTTAATCTAAGATAAAGGTGAAATTCGCTCAAAAAGTTATTCATTATTGAGGCTGCTAATTCTGAAGGAATAAGTGCAAAGTGGACCAAAATTAGTCATCATATGCTTCTTCCATCAATGTCTCCTAATAAGGAATAGCACTCGAGGAAAAGAATCTCTTCTCCATACGTGCGCTATCATGAAGCATGTATCTACATACAAAATTTGGAAAGGTTTGATTTAGCTTTCAAACATAAAATGCAAAGCATTTCAGTTACTTCCAAAGCTAAATATATTAATTTTAATTATTTCCTTCAAGATGTCTATGTATGAAAACCATAAGGTTCCTTTTTGTCCTGACCTCCCCCAATAAAATCCATCTATCTACTCATAAGCTTTCCCAATCATATGGCCGTGTGCAACATCATGAATATTAAGAACTACTGTTCCAATCCAAAGCTTTTCCAAATATATATATATATATATATATATATATATATATATTTCTGTAACATCAATAGGTCTTGAATAACATCAATTAAACAAACTATTTTTGACTGTACTCCCACTCTCTTTCACACATATTGCATGCACTCTCACCGAAAGATGGAGCTAAAAAATTTAGTCAGAAACAAAAATCTGACTAAACTAATAAGATAGACGAAACAAAGAGATCTACAATTTTAAGAATAGGCAAAATACAATTTAAAAAGATATAAACACAAGTTTTATAAAATTTTACACATAAATTAAAGAGAAAAAAAAATCAAGAGATGGGTTGCCCATTCTCATTTGTAAGTTGCTTGAGACCCACCTCATGTTACAAAGTAAAAGCACCGGTTATACGTTTTACCAAGTTTATGTTTAAGTTTGTTGTAACAGATTTGTATTAAACATAAAACAGTAAATAGAGATGAGAAATCGGCATCGCGGTTCAGCAATAACCTATATTTGCAGGGCCACATCTAGACGTATGTACAATTCACTAAGTAAACAACGTTACAAATTAATTAGGCTTATTCACCTTGAGATTTCCTCTCTATGTATGACACTTATGACTCATAACAACCCAATAAACATGCTCAATGACATCCTCTCAACTTAAACGTTAAATCTCTTCAACTCAAAGTTTTCTCCTGAAAACCCAAATCTCTTCTCTCGAAAAAATAAAAGAAATAAAATGTTCACAAATTACCTCTCTATAATTTTGAGATTCTCTTACCGTCCTAAGACCATTGTGAGGCTTTATATAACTAGCCTAAAGTGTCAGCTAATTGTGATCTTCAAATTAGTCCATTGTTCGTAATTTGTTACAGATTTTGTTTTAATAAATTCTGTAACAAATCTACAAATCTAGAAATAAAATCCATTCTTGTTGAAATCTTGACATCACTAATTAAAGCTGCACGAATCTGATGGAGACCTTCATGTACCAAAATGAGTTATAAAACAAAACACAATCATCTTTGCAAATCCAGTAAATCATTTAATTTCAACTTTCCAAAAATTGTCAAAAGTTGTCTTTGAACAAATCAAACCAATTAACTCTTTTGAAATAGTTTTTACAAATAATGAAATCATAAATCTACATTCTTTTACTTATAAAATAGGAAACAAAACAATAATAGCAGGTTGAGCAAATTTCAATAATTCTGAAACTTTCTTAAATTAAATCCAACGAATCCAAACTTAGTCCAAATCTAATTCCTCTAGCAAACTAACCACAAAATCAAATCAAAGAACAAATCTTACAATAAAAAAATAATACCAATATTAAATTCCCAACAATCTCCCCCTTTGGCATTGTTTTGGCAAAATAACACAAGACAAAATTTAAAAAAAAAAAAACTGTCTCAAACACAGAAACTACTAAAAAGTAACAATAACTCCTCGTGAATAGTGTATCCAAGAACACATAACGATATTAAATACTAAAACTAACACTGAAACACAAGCACTAAAACAGAAACATAAAGAAAAATTATCTCCCTATTTTTGTCAAAAGAATTACCAAAATAGACTCAAGGAGAATTGATTGAAGTGGAGGAGGATGAGCCTTGTGCAGTTGGCTGTGCAGGAGAGGTCATGGCAACTTGAACAGTGGATGGCGTAGAGATATCAATGTGAGCAAAACGATCCTGTTGCAAAACTTGGTGCAACAGATGATGGATCAACAAGAAGTTTCATATTTGGATGGGCTCTTGCAACGATGAAAAACTAGATGTATTATTTTATTTTAAATAAGATAGAAAATGTTGCAATAATTTATTTAAATTCCAAAAGTATTAAGAAATAATCAATATAAATGCTAGAATTTTGATCACTCAAAGTTATGTTCAAAAATAAAATCTGTACTATTTTGAATTTCCAATCGAATTTAAAATTTCAATATAAACTGTGTGTGCATGCAAAATTTTTGAAAAAACCTCCTTTTGAATATTCATTTTCAACACTCTGATTGTTAGAAGATAAAAAACCTATTCAAACTAACCTATTCATCTATATCACCCTGCAGATTTTTTTTTTTAATTTTAATTTTAGGGGGCCTTTCAGTCTATCACCAAGGCAGCTCTTTTCTCATGAAAGATCGTCCTCTAATATGAGTGATACATAGGCCCAGATTATCATGAATAGCATTTACACAAAAGCATAGGTAGTTTTACCCCCGTTAATAAAAAAAAATTGCATATGAATTTTTTTCCATATATTAAAGACCTACATATGATTTTTTCAAAACAAAAGTAATTAGAATACAAGAGTGGATTAAATCCCAAGTCGCGAGATAGTTCATCAACCTTTGATGATTGTACCTTAAAATCATATTTTGATGGAGATAAAAGTGAAATTGTGTACCAAAAAAATAAAATAAAATTGGTTCATAAAAATTTCAATTCAATCAAAAAATCCACAAATTCCAAATTTCAAGTTTAATCATAATAGTTTGTGGCCCATATTCACATAGCACAAATACCAATAGCTTTTCTCAAGGATTTAAATCTTTGACACTTGTGAGTGTGTGTTGTGATGAGCTGAAGAGTTTATAAATAACAATTATTTGACAACTTTGCACCTGTCAAAATACTTCTGTCATTAGCATCAAACACTTGACATTTTTCTTTCGGTAATTTCACAAACAAGTCTTGATCACATAATTGACTTATGCTAATCAAATTAGCTTTCAAACCTTCCACAAGTAACACATTTTTGAGCCTTGGAAAATGATTAACATTTAGTGTTCCCTTACCAAGAACACAACATTTCATTCTGTCACCAAATGTGACAAGTTCTTTACCACATTCTTAGTACTTTGATAGAATCTTCTAATTTCCTATCATATGCCTAGAACTACTATGCAAATACCAAGCATCAGTAATACAAGCTTTCAAAGAGATGTATGCAACAAAATCCCTTAAATTAGATTTTCTTATCTAAAACTTCTTAGAAGATTTATTAGACAAGTCAATTTTAATTTTAGGTTTTTGTTTTTGATTATATGCTTTTATCCACATACCACTTTTTAAAGTTTCAAAGTACTTATAATATTTAGGTTTTATATGCCCTAGAATATTACAGTAATGACAAATTTGAATAAATCTATTTGTTGTTCTTTTTGTTGCAACAGATTTCTTAACAACATATTTCTTACCTTTACTTGCCTGAGGTATTTGAGAGTCCTGCTTCATGTTACTGAAGGTTGCCTTCAAAAAGGTGATCTTTGACACTTGTGAGTGTGTGTTGTGATGAGCTGAAGACTTTGTAAATAACAATTATTTGACAACTTTGCACCTGTCAAAATACATCTGTCATTAGCATCAAACACTTGACATTTTTCTTTCGGTAATTTCACAAACAAGTCTTGATCACATAATTGACTTATGCTAATCAAATTAGCTTTCAAACCTTCCACAAGTAACACATTTTTGAGCCTTGGAAAATGATTAACATTTAGTGTTTCCTTACCAAGAACACAACATTTCATTCCGTCACCAAATGTGACAAGTTCTTTACCACATTCTTAGTACTTTGATAGAATCTTCTAATTTCCTATCATATGCCTAAAACGACTATGCAAATACCAAGCATCAGTAATACAAGCTTTCCAAGAGATGTATGCAACAAAATCCCTTAAATTAGATTTTCTTATCTAAAACTTCCTAGAAGATTTATTAGACAAGTCAATTTTAATTTTAGGTTTTTGTTTTTGATTATATGCTTTTATCCACATACCACTTTTTAAAGTTTCAAAGTACTTATAATATTTAGGTTTTATATGCCCTAGAATATTACAGTAATGACAAATTTGAATAAATCTATTTGTTGTTCTTTTTGTTGCAACAGATTTCTTAACAACATATTTCTTACCTTTACTTGCCTGAGGTATTTGAGAGTCCTGCTTCATGTTATTAAAGGTTGCCTTCAAAAAGGTGATCTTCCCTGAGTTCTTATCTTCTTCATAGCTAAGCCCAAAATGATCACCTTTAGGTTTTTGTTGAGAGAGCAAGGGATTTAACTTTGTTGTTCCAGAGTTGAGCATTCTTAGATTCTTTTTTGTTTGCTCCAATTCAATTTTGATTTTTGCAAGTTTCTTCTAATGCTTTGTGGCCAAAATCTCATGATTTGTTGCCACCTTTGATAACTCTTCAAATTCCATTTTAAGAGTAGCAACTTCCACGTCAAGTGACTTATTGAGTTTGCAAATAACAAGTCACTTATTGTACATCTTCTTATAGGCATGCTCAATCTTGTCACGACTCAGTTCTTCATCATCACTATCGGAATCTGCCTCTGAGTGTGTGTCATCAAAACCTTCACCAGATTCTATTACTTCTATGTTGCTACAAATTTTGCAACAATGACATCAAAATTAAATAATAAGTTATTCAAGAATTTAGTAGTTACAATGAAGGCCAAATAATTGCATGTATAATCTTCTATATCATCTACACTCCTTTCTAAATCATCATCGCTCCTCTTTTTTAGAGTGCTTGCACATTTGGATTGAATGTGACCGAAGTGTTTACACTCGTGACATTGAACTCCTTTGTTTCTTTTCTTCTCTTCATATCACTGCGATGAGGAAAATTTGTTCTTTCAAGTTTTTTGTTTTTCAAATTCTTGGTGAATTTCTCTTTCTTATTAAACTTCTTTAAATTCTTGGTGAATTTCTCTTTCTTATTAAACTTCTTTAAAATTTTGCTAAAATTTTTTATATGCACATCAAGGGATTCACTTAAATCCTCATCATCATCAAACATGTCTTCGTTTATGGAGTCACCTATATTTGCCTGAAGCACTATTCATATATCCTTCTTTGACTTCTTGAACTTTAACTGAAAGGTTTGAAGAGATCCCATGAGTTCATCTAATCTCATTGTCTCAACATCTTTGGCTTCTTCTATGGCAGTGAACTTGTCAGTAAAATGCTGATCTCAAAGTCTTCTTCACTAACTTGGAGTCTAAATATTTTCTTCGATGGCAAAAACTTCATTTGCAATATCACAAGGCTTTAAATTAAAGTCCGCTATGCATTCGTCTTCATTCATATGCAACTGTTCAAAATAAGTTGTCGGAATTTATAATTTTGATGATTTCACAATGGTTATTCTTTCATGTGCAATTTGGAGAATGTCTCATGCCTCTTTTGTCCTTTCACACGTGGAAACTAATTTGAATTGATTGACATCCATGGCATTAAAAATGGCATTCAATGCTTTAGAATTTCTATTAGCAGTTTATCTTCATTAGATGACCACTTTTCTTTAGGTTTAAGTATGATATTTCTTTAGTCCCTTTTGGATATCCTACAAACACACAAACTTCCGAACGTGCTTCTAACTTATTTGCTTCCCTAAACAGGACATGAACCAGATGTCTTCATATGCAAATATGATCTAAGGAAGTCCTTTTCCCCATCCACAACTCATGTAGAGTTTTAGGAACTTATTTTGAAGGCACATTGTTAAAAAGATAACATCAGTTTATAGTGCATATCCCCCAAAGGACAAGGGCAATAATGAATAACTCATCATGAACCTGACCATGTCCAACAAAGTTCTATTTCTTCTCTTAGCCATGCCATTCTGCTGCAAAGTGCTTGGCGCAATCAAATGGGATAAAATCTCATTCTCTAATAAGTGTCCTAAGAACTTATTAGAAAGGAATTCACCACTTTGAACGGATCAAAGTACTTTTATGGGTCTACCCAATTGCTTTTCTACTTCAGTCTGAAACTCCCTAAACTAGTCATAAGTTTTGTTTTTGTGGTGCATTAGGTACACATACCTACACCTTGAGTAATCATCAATAAAAGTGATGAAATATTCATACCCTTCTTGTACCCGGATGTTCATAGGTCCACAAACATCACTATGCACAAGTTCTAGAACCCCTTCGGCCCTATTGCTCTTAGACCTAAATGGTCTTTTGGTCATTTTACCCTCCAAACAAGATTCACATTGTAGTATAGATTTCACCTTTAAGTGACTTAAAGATCCATCCCTTACCAACCTTTGAATCATATTCAAGTTAATATGACCTAGTCATAAATGCCAAAGATAAGTCTTATTAGAGTGAGAAGTTTTAAGTCTTTTAGAGTTATTTTAATTAATCTCAGCATTAAGCAGTAAGTCATCTTAGATTTGATAAAATATGATTATTTTACATCCATCTAGAACAGATAAAAGATTTATTTTTACGAATCACCACTTTATTATTAAAAGAAACCAAATAGAAGTCTTTAAATAAACAAGCTATAGAAATTAAATTCTTTTTAAGTTTAGGAACATAAAAAAATCTCGCAAAAATAAATTCTTGTAATTATCAAAATATAGATGGACATCTCCCACTGCTTCAACTAAGACCAAGGATCCATCACCCATCCGAAACGTGAAGTCTTCATGTAGCAGACTTCTCATTTCTTTGACCCCTGTAGAGAAACACAAATATGATTAGTTGCTCTAGAATCTATGACCCAAGTGTCACTAGATTCCTCAACCAAACAAGTTTTAACAACCAGAAGATCACACCTACCTCTTCGAAAAAGGAAGTCCTTGTAAATCTTCTTGATGTGCCCTACTTTCCTACAGAAGAAGCACTTAAGCTTCTTTAGGTTCTTTTTTTTTCTTTTTCTTGTTCTTGCCATTGGTAGGAATGTCACGCCCTGAAATCCGAGAGGTGATGTGGCAGATTTATTAAGTTAAATAAACCAATATTTTAATAAAACACCTGATTAAATATTGAGTTATAAAAAAAAACATGAGAATTTAAATCCTCTTTGAAACAGTTGTTGAGAAATTAAAGCAGATAAAACAAAATAAAATAATAAAACAAATAAGTGCGAGTTGGGCCTCACCGGACCTACATTAGTGCACACACATGATGCGGACAATAATTAATTCACAACCACATTCCAATATGAGAAAGAAGGATTAAAATATTACATGGTTTGAATAAAATAAACAAATAACCTACATGAAATCCCTACAGCTCGCGAGTCTGTCCAGTATACTCCTAGTCAGTCCTAAGCTGGAATCCACCTAAAAGGGGGGGAAATTTTGAAAACAAATAAACAGTGAGCGAAAGGCTCAGTAGGACTAAGCCTTGGAAATATATAACTTAAATATAGATTTTATCATTTCACAAAAATTTGTAAGACACAAGAGATAAACAAATTCATTATATTCATTCTTACCATTGTTCCATTATTCATCCAAATATGGCCTTACTATCTAGTCTTGGGCAAACCAATAGAATCACTACCATAATAGCCCAGCTGGGTTTTGAGACCTACCCCCAAGGTCGTTCTCTACACAACCCGATCTCTGAATATGACATCATGCCCTAAATATATATATATATATATGTATGTATGTATGTCATTATTCAAGTCTTAAGTTACCGGGTGTATTCATTTACATCCATTATGCCATTCATTATGATCATTTCATTATCCATCGATTACATAAACCAATTGAATAAATACTTTGAAAACATCCCTTGAAATCATTTTTAGGAAAACGCTTTGTGGCCAAAACTCTTTTAAAATCATGGCTAACAAAGAAGGAGGATAAGGAGTCCTACCTCGATATTCAGTATCGAAGCTTAACACTGCAGTCCTGATCCGTTATACGTTACCTTCATGGAACCGTAAACAACCTTAAATATGAACTAAGTTTATCAATATCTAATTTAAAGTATTCTACTTCACTATTCTATCTCATGGTGTCTTAGTGTGCCTTTTATGTCAACAAAACCATACTATAAAGTTAAGGTATCTATTTATGTTTTGAATAGTAAAAAACAAGTGAAAACAATCATTTTTCCTATGGTCCAGTTGGCCTGCCAAAGTCCCAGGTTTGGCTTGCCGAACTGCTGACTTCGGCCTACGAACCATCTGGGTTCGGGTTGCCGAACCCAAAATAAGTCTGGCCTACCAATAGTATGAATTTGGCTTGTTGAACTCATGAGTCCGGCCTACCAAACTATCACGATTTGGAAATTTCTAGTCTCCGGTTTTCACCAAATCCAAGTTCAAAACTCAATCTAACTTGTTTTTCTCAATTCCCAGAGCTTATATAATGTTCAAAAATGATAAATAAGCATAATGGAACTTATTTAAACCCTTTTTAACAAGTTTCTATGGAAATTTCTAAATAAATCTAAAAATAGAGAAAAAATAGAAAAACTCGATTTAACTGGATTTATGTTCATTCTAGCTTAGATTCGTGATAATCTAGGTTCCACAAACTTAGATTGAGGCTTTCCTAACCTCAATGAAGGTCGGATTTCAACTTACAAAGAAAATTTAAGAATTGGGGAAAAAGTTTGAAATTTTGAAAATAAAGTAACTAATCTTGAATTTGAACTTTAGATCAAGTTTGTGGAGGCTCAATCTTGCTTCCTAACTTCCAATCCAACAGAGAATTGAAGACTTGAGCTCAATCTTTGGATCAAAATTTAAGAGGGAAGAGAAAGAGAGAGAGAGAGCATAGGAGTGAAAGAGAGAGAGCTGAGAGAGGGTGAGAGGAGGAGGGAGAGAAGGTATTAAATGGAGGGACAGATTGAGTGTTTTTCCTATTGCAAAACCATGTCCTACACATGGTTTTCAAAATGGAACATGTTGGGTATTTGACAAATTGTTTTGTTTCAAAATTCAAAATAACAACTAAAAATAATTAAAATGAGATTAGTTTGAAAATACCACTAAATAATTAAATTAAGTTCAAATTATATTATGGCACACTAATTCACCATCCGAAGCATGAAGTCTTCATATAGCAGACTTCTCGTTTCCCTAAACCCTGCAGAGAAACACAAATATGATTAGTTGCTCTAGAATCTTTGACCTAAGTGTAATTGGATTTCTCAACCGAACAAGTTTCAACAACCAAAAGATCACACCTATCTACTCGGGAAAGTAAGTCCTTACAATTCTTCTTGATGTGCCCGACTTTCCCGCAGAAGAAGCACTTAAGCTTCTTCGGGTTCTTCTTTTTCTTCTTCTTGTTCTTGCCATTGGTTAGAATAGAAGACTTCATGTTCTTGGCATGTTGCTTCTTTCCATTCCCTTGATTGGGATTGGAACCAGACGCAGCCACCAAGTTGGCGTCACCAGCAGCAGGAGTTTTCCTAATCAGTAGTTTGAACTCTTCTAACTATTACATCAACTCAGTCAAGGTCATATCCGTCTATTGCGTAAATTAAATATAGCTTTAAACTGTGACGACCTGCCTTTTCGGACAGTCACTTAACTTTCTTAAAAATCATTCTTAAACACTAATCTTACTTACTTAGTAAGAAAAATACTAAATTTTAAATTTTTTTTCTTTAAACAATCTTTAAAACGTTCTTTAAAAGTGATGCGACCTCTATCGCCTTTCAAATTGAGACCTCACTCAACATTTGACTTTAAACCATTTATAAATCGGTTCTTATAAATTATTAAGAAACCTTTATTAAATCATAGCTTAAAACTTCGCTTTGTAATTTTATAAAACATTGCATATAATGCATCTTAAAACTTTTGAAAACATTTCTTGAAACTCTGATTTTCTTAAAACTTTGAAAACACTATATTAAAAAGTGAAAAACCTTTTTTTGTGTAGTAGAAGCAAATAGTTGTGGTATTCATACACAAATCTTTGCATCTGCCCTCCCAGCACCCAGCTCTTCTAATAGGTCCTACAGGTCACCCAATAACTACCTACAGCATGAAGGAACTTTTTATGAGCTTATGCTCAGTAAGTTCAAACATAAACTCACAAACAATTGAAAACATGCTTTAGAAATTTTTTTCATGAAAACCTTTTTCTTAAAACATTTTTCATAAACGTTTTTCATAAAACATTTCTAAAACGTTTTTCATAAACATTTTTATGAAGTATTTCTGTAATGTTTTTCATAAACGCTTTTTATAAAATATTTAACATAAAACAATCCCCATATTGCTTTTCATAAATGTCATTTATGTTTTCATGAACACTCAATATAAAACATTCCTTAGAATATTTTTCATAGCATATAAATGTTTCATAACAAGAAAAACAAGTAAAATCACAATGCATGTTTCTATTTATGCTCAATTATGAACTTCAATTATGAGCATTTTATGAACATTCTTTTCTTACCTTAACTTTCTATCTTCGTTCTTTAACTTTCTTTATCTTACTTAACTTTCTATCCTTGTTCCTTATCTTTCTTTATTTTACTTTAACTTTCTTTATTTACTTTAGTGTTCGTACTAACATCATTAATCATGAGATCATAAGCATGATGCTTTCCTTGCGGAAGACTTGAGACTGTAGAACATCGAGGTCATGTACCTCACATCTAAGGGATCAAACATTAACTTTACTTTTATTACCTCACAACAAGGAGGCTGGTATGATACTTTTTTTTTATCTTTACGTTACCTTCTTATTAACTTTAATGAGCATATCAAATGCAGCCACATCAGATGCAAACACCTTTGCAAATCATATCTTATACTTTAAAACCTATTGCATAACAAATGCAACTTATTGCATAACAAATGCAACATAAAGTGTAAACACATTTTGCAAATCATAACTTTTATTCTGAAACTTATTGCATAACAAATGCAACATAAAACTTATAACTTAAACTATAAAACCTTATGCATTATCAAAATGCAAAACATACTTTAAATACTTTGAAAATCATAACTTGAACTTTTGAAAACATTATGCATATCAATATGCAAATAGACTTTAAACATAACAGTTGTAAATTCATTGCAAATTTTGCTTTGAATCTTTACAACTTTTTGCATAATAAATGCAAACATACTTTAAAAGAAACTTGTATAATAATTGCAAACTTATTTATAAACGTATACATAAATATTTAAAAATCATTTACTTCATGCTATAGGTGAGGTTTAAAACTTACCTAGACTATATTCTAGCGTTCTCTATTATGTTTTTTTTCCTTCCATTAGTCGGCTTCTGTGTCCTGATCAAATGACAGCCGACTTATTAGTTAACTTTCTTTATTATCATTCCACTTGATTGATAACTTAACTTAAACTTTAAATATTCATTCCTTCTTAAATTCCCTGTCCCATGTGACGATTTTGTTACTTACCACATTACAAAACATTTTCTGTCTAGGGACATTTTGCTAAATCAGAATGTTCGACTCCATTCTAGCCGTTTTCCTACTATTGACGATTTTCCCCTTAACGGGTTTTTCGTCCATTTCTTAACTCTATAAAACCTATTGCTTAACTTTAACGTTTCATTACTTACATATTACGAGAAAATCCCCACTAAAAAGCATTTCCTGACATCGGGCGTTTTGAGTCCGTTTTGGCTATTTTTCATAAAATGACCATTTTGCCCTTAACTCTTTTTCCTCCCTTATTTCCTTAACTAAACTTTAATTCATTAAAAACTTAGCAGCTATGGTACTTACTGCCTACAACAGTGTAAGAAACCGATGTTCCCTAGTGAAAACTCAGTTTTCACACAATTTCACAGTTTTGGCCCGAAATACAAAAATATTTATATTTTTTATCCCAGAACCAAAAATAATCTTTTTAAACCTTTAGTCCCCATTTTTCATGAGGAATATTTTTGATCAAAGTACCATATTCAAAATCCTTTAGAAAAATGACATTTTTGCCCTTAAATTTTTTTTTTCTAATTTTAACAAATTCTTGTAAAATTAAAATGTCATAAACAGTTGGGATGCTACTGGTTTTGGAAAAGAAGAAGAAAGGAAAAAATTTTTGGCTAAACTTGCATTAAATGCTTACTTATCCTTTTAGGTGACTCATCAAGTAACCCATTAGGTTACTAGGTGTCTCAATAGGATTGGGCCAGCTTTCGTGGCATGGTGCCCAATGAAATCCAATTGGGTGTCCACTTGGTGGGCCTCAAAATTTATATTATGTAATTTTTCATCACATAGTATTTTTTTATACTGTCGTGGTAAAATCAGTGCAAAAATAGATTTCTAGACTGTATAAAATATTTTACTTGCCTCTGATTTATTTTCGAAGGCCAAACATAACATTTCTTATTCATCCATATTCTCTAAATAGTATTATTTCAACATTGCTTTAACTTAAATAGTCTAATTTTTTACTGCATGACATTAAATAGTCCAATTCTTTCACGCATTATAGTGTACTTTCTCACACTGTATTATTCTAATACTGTATAATTCTCTATATTATTATATAGTATTTTTTCTTAAAGTGTACTTTTTGTCTTAATATAATCTTTAAATTATTGCATTTTAATATAGTAGAAATGCTCTGGTGCTAAATAAACAGAATAAATTCCCTAGGCAAAGTCTTAAAGACCATAGTCATCTGTGTTTAGCATCAATGTCAGCTCCATTGGTTTGAGCCTCAGTGAAGTAACCCATGACCAACACCATATGCTCTTTCACAGACGTCCCTGGCCTTTTTTTGCAGTTCCAAAGTTTCTGAAGCGCCCCTTGCCACTTTGTTAAGGCCTAGCCACCAAACATCTCTTCTAGATTATCTAAGATCAGCTTAGCAGTCATATAATTTTCATGTTGAGCCTGCAGCACTTTATTCATGCTAGCCATAACATAATAGCAGGCCTGATCATTAGCATCCTTCTAGCGATCATACACTTGGATCTGCTCATTAGTATAATCACCCATAGGCTCGAGAGGACACAATGTTGTCTGCACAAATTTTAGTTTCTCAAAGATAGGTCGATATTTGGGTTCCATTTCCAATCATTATAATTCTCATCGGTTAATTGGTTTTTGTCAAGTATTGATGATAAAGCGTTTTTAGACATTTTTAATCTATAATAAAGAATCATATATGAAACATAAGCAAACATACAATAATAATTTAGTAAGATAACATAATCATGTAAAATATACAAATGTGTTTATGTGTCAAAACCTTGAAAATATCACAACCTTACAATGATAATTCCCAACTCAGAATTCAACAAGCCGCCTAAGGGAGACTTGCCAAATTTAATTGGAAACATGAATCCCCTCTTGATTACTATATGCCATCTCGAACCCGTATGAGCCAGCATATATTAATAATCATTTTTTTGGCCATCAATTTTATTAACAGAGCTCCTAAGGGAGTTAATAATGAAATCAACATAAGTGTAATACCATTGTTTTAATATTTTATCTATTTTTATTTATGATTTATAATCACCATCTAGGGGTGTGCAACTATAAATCATGCTAAAATACCTTATTCTCTCGGAGATCCAACTTGGCACATGATGAACCCTTCCTAAGGGTCGAAACTACCATGTGCTACCTATGGACTAACGATGGAGGCCGTAGGTCCTCTCTTCTAAAACCTTCCCCTACTCAATCTTTTGAAATCAAGTTTTTCATTTTAAAAGACATGCATGAACAATTTTAAATGAGCGGCACTCCCTATTCTCTATGACATGTTATCAATAAACATGGCAAATCATATTATAATGCAAACAAGCAAAGCAATCATGCAAAGCTACAAGCAAAATAATAATAAATAATCATAATATTATGGTTCCACCCTAGAGAAAAGAAAATAATGATTACAAGAGATAAATCAAAACATATTATCGATTCTTCATGCTTGAATCTTCAAATTGTATCTTTCTTCATGCAATGTCCACCTTCAAGTCTTCAATCCCGCATGGATCGAATACTCCATTTTTTTGGTCATATCCAAATTTAATGTTTCTCAAAATTGTCCTAAAAATAAAAATAAAACTGCACTGAAAAATGCACCTTTTTTGAAAAAGTTACAACTTTCTACCGGTATGCCAATCTATGAGATCGGCTTGTTGGTCATGACACTCCGACCTGCTAAACTTTATAGGTTGGCCTGCCAGTCATGACTAATCAGCCTATCGAACGTGAAAGTTCGATTTGCTACTAGAGCCGTCAGATTTTTACCCCGTAGATGGCCAGCCGAGCCTGAAGTTCGGCTTGCTAATTTGTGACCAACGGCCTGCTACACCTGAAAGTTCAACATGCCGACCAAACAGAAATCATGTCTTTCAGAAAATACGATTTTTAATGCAATTTATTAATTTTATTTTCAACAATTTAAAAACATACAATTAAAGTCTCAGGAATTACCTATGGAATGCTATCATCAATTTTCTAGATCTATCTTCTCCAAATAATTATTTAATTACAAAATTCTTATAAATTTAAAATTAAATAATTCCTAGACAGAGATGATAGTCCACCATCTAATTACATGAAAAACCTAGATAGACTTTCTAGCCTCTAAGGAACTATAATCGACATAAATTAATTAATTAATTAATAATTAAATAATAATTTAATCATACCATAATTAATTAATAAACATTCACCGTATAATCTATGACAACATATAAATATATAGAAATCCTAAAGTGTCAATTCTTTAAAAATTAAATTCAAGCATAGAAGAGATCAAGATCACATAATTTATTCATATAGCATGATCACAAACTTGCAAATTTATGTGAGAACCTAGCTCTAATACCAATTGTTGGAAAAGTAGTATGTAGCAGAATTTTAAAAATTTAATAACAAAGTATTTTCTAAAAACATAAGTTTGACACACTATATGCATAAATTAACCAGATCTTACTAACCTTGTATGCCTAAGAGCTTTTGAAATCGATGAAGAAAAGTGCATTCCAAAAAGGCCTCAGCCAACTGGCCTTCTTTGTTATTCTCCATCCACTATCGGTGTGTGTATGGGAACACTCGTACAGCTCTTCCTTCGATGACTCTCCTTCTAACCAATCAAGGAAACCCAGAACTAATGTTTGTGATTTGTGAACAATAGCTCTCCTAGACTATACTTACTTTAGGTGGAAAGGGTACTTACTTGATGCGAATGTCGGGCAACTTAACCTCGATTTTCCTTTTCCTAGACTCCTAGGATCCTGTTGGCCAATTACAAAGTCATTAGCCAAATTCCACTATGTTTCGATACGAAACATCCGTTAGTTAATAAATTGAGTTGTATTACTATGTACAACTTTAAAAACCATTGGTTTTTCTTATTTCTATCTAACTTTGCCCTATCGTTTCTAACAAAGGGCAGGAACCCTTTCTAGTCATTTTCTTATTCCACTGGAAACATTTCAAAACGGTTCGGGTTATTTGCACAAAAATGACGATTTTGCCCTTCGTGGGTCCACTAACCTACCCGAGCTCGATTTCGTTATTCTTACAAAAATAACCATATACTAATTTCAAAATAACACCCTAGTGGGTCAAATCTTTTTACTTCTCAATTATGCCCCATTTTCATAAAACTTTGCGGTTTAGTCTCTGAACTGAAGATTTTGACGATTTTACCCACAGGACTAAAATTTACTTCTTTGCATCAAAATTTCCTATTTTTCTCAAGGATCATTTTTACTTAAGGTACCATACCTTAAATCATTTTGAAAAATGAAATTTTTACCATTTAACACTTTTTTTCACTTTTAACATATTCTTGAAAAATCAAAAACTCACAAACGATTGAGTTTTTAAACAAACCGTCCGCAAGGCCTAACAGTTTCATTGAGATCTACAACTTTTGTGTTTTAACTTTTCCCAAAACCTCACTGTACAGGGACGTTTTTGACTATTTTTCAAATCACCAAGAAGGAACTTTTTCTTTCAATTTAGTCCCTATCGCATTTTTACAAAAATCCGTTTAAAATTGTAATTCTACCCCTGTAGAAACCATTCCATGCCTTAATCAAAAGATTCTCATACTCAAACATTACTTTTGCAAAGTCTAACATCAAAATTACAAAAATATGACTTTTTGCAAAAATTGTCATTTTGCACTATAAACCAAAGTTTCACAACTCGAACTTGCCAATCATCACATATACATGAAATTCCATCAAATACATGCTCAAAACCCCTCATGGGTTTGAAAGAATAAAATCAAAACAAAATTCAAAACTTTAAACTTTAAAACTTACCCAAATAACTCTTTTTTTTTTATTTCTAGCCTTCAAAGTTCCTTTGAACTCCCTCCTAGGCTTCCTTTCCATGCAAAAATACCATGGATTAATTTTTTCCCTTTACCCATGAGAAATCCCTTGAAAACTCATGAAAAAGTTTAGGATTTTACTTTAAAACTTGTGGAAAATCCTTGTACTTGCTTGTAAAACTTGTTTGGGGGTATTTTTGCAAAGTTTGGGGGCTGAGAAATTTTTTTAGAACTCTTGAACATGGCTGCCGGATCTTGGAAGGAAAGGAAAGAAAAGAAAATTTGTGATAAACTTGCCATAAATGCATCCTCATCACATTTGATGACTCATGGTAACCCATGAGTATACCACTAGGTGTCACAACGTGATTAGGCCACTTTTCTTGACATGTGGCCCAATAGAAAATCAAGGAGTGTCCACTTTGTGGAGTTAAAAATTTATACTATGTAATTTTTTACCGCACAGTATTTTTCCTATACTGTCGTGGTCAATTCAATGTACTTTCTATCCTTAGACTGTATAAAAATATTTAACTTACTTTTCGTTTACTTTTGGAGGCTAATCGTGACATTTTTCGTATCTGCGTTTTCATTTAGCAGTATTCTTATACTACTCTAGCCTCCTTTCTACCATCGGTTAGGGTTAGGACAATCTCTTTGTCCTATTTACATTCTAATCATTCATTCGTTTATATCACAATTTAACAATTAATTGTGACATGAAATTCATTTTATGGATATTATGCACAAATCTCTAAGTCATCAAACTCATAAAATTTGTATTTTACAATATCCACCATTGCATTACATATGCCATAAAATTTACATTCAATGCCATTTATTCCTACTTTATCGTAATTTTTACAAAAATTACAATTTTTACAAAAATTCACATTTTTAAAAGTAAATTCATTAATTAAACCCAATTAAATATAAGGTTTTATTAATGAATATTTTTCCCGGTCATTACACTAGGAGTTTTAGAGACTCATTGTATAGCATGCTCACTCTTAATTCATCAACCGATCTAAATAAATTATGAGTCTTACTCCCTATTTATAGAGGTTAGCCCTAGAGGTTAATCTTTATCAAAGAAGGCCTCAAAAATTCAAATCAAGATCAATCATTGATAAAATTCGCCTCTAAAACGCGTGATCAAAATTCGCTCTGTCAGCAGGTCGAACTTACTCCATCGTAGGCTGAACTTAAAAATCAGCCTGCCAAACCTACGATAAATAATCCCTGTGAATCTTTATTTTCCACCTTAGACTCTTGGGATAGAGCCTCAGTTTTAATTCAAATAACCTAATAGAGAAGTTATCTGATTAAAACAGTCTTATTTAGATAATCTCTAAGAAAATAAATATTTCAATAATTCAACAAGTTTATCATGAATTAATTTTTCATAAAATTAATTCAACAGATAAACAGACATGAATTATCTGATCCTATCAAATTTTAGTCAATCTGATAATTTGACACAAGTCACCAATTTATTAGAAAAGCATATCATATCATTACATGATTTATTATAAGCTAACAAAGGGGACCTAATGGACCTATATAGTTCAAGCTCCTAATAATTATAAAACCCAATATCCTTGATATACATATCATAATTATCAACTATAACGTTACTCCACTAAAAGCTTAGAGTAGTACTCTCAAACTATATAAAATTACGAAGCCTGAATAGCTAAGTCTCCATGACATATCATAATGTATTATATCCCATAGGATTATCCATAATCGGCTTGAGGATAAATTCTATCTTACCTTCTTGATTAACTTTTATCTTACGTTCCATTGTCTTACTATCAGAAAACTTACCATCCAAAGATAGTATACTACTCAGTTACACCTATGTATCCAAATGGTTAAGCGCTTTAGTTTTTTAATTACAAGATAACGTATATAAAAGGATATTAATGACTCCTAAAGAAGAGCTATGGATTCCATATCTATGAATAACAAGTCTACGCTATCAAGAGTCATGTCTCCAACGTACCGACATACGTACGAACATAAGATGTGGATGTCCCCCTTTGGTACATCAAAAGACATAAGTCAAGACAACGGGCTCTTTATTTATCTCAAGATTAAAAACAACACATACAATTATCTAAAGTGAATTGATTTGCCGAGACAGAATTATTAATCCAAATCAATTACACTTTATGCCCTGATCCAATACATTATCACCTATAACAATGCACCAATGTTTCTATTCATGGAGTCCACCTCCGATGGCCAAGACAAATCATCTCCCATTAGGGATATAGACAACATAATAATCTTTGCATGAATAAAGTGCCCAACTTTATTCCCTCGATTGCAGGATCTTATAATGTAGACCGTCACCTTTAAAATCATATCTTTTGCATAAGCCGTCCATCATATGCCTTAGTCTAAAGGTTTAGGCCGACAATCTCAAACTTTTGTTTGCTTATCATATATCCAACAAATATGAATGTAAAGAGGACAACAATTTAGTATATGAATTATAAATAAACTCTTTATTGATAAAAATATCTCTAAAAACATATTACATTTTTGCTCTTTAGGGCATTTATGTCTAACAATCCCTCCCCCCGCTGTGAAGGCATTCTTAGAGTTATCTAAAGTAGCATTGATATTTAATTTTGGCCTACCAATTTCTACAAGAAACCAACAAGTAGGTAATGGAACCTTGGGGACCCCTGGAATGAAATTTATAACTTAGCAGCATTTATACTCCAAAAGCAATAGCCTTGCATCCTTTAGCTGCTCAGCAATTGACTTAGACCTATCATGGTGAACAAAACTATTTTTGTCCTTCCAAATAGACCACAAAATAGCACAAAAAATTAAAAGCCTCAATTTTTAGAGTATTGAAACGAAAAAGGCATACTTTTTCAAAACATTGAAACTTTCACTTCCTAATCCATGGTTAAAAAATAAACAACTCCTACATGTTTCTTGCATGGTCATAGAGCCACAAAGTAAGGATAACATTCTCCGGTTTAGCACCACACCTAGGACAAAAAGGCAAGCAACCAATCCTTCTTCGATTAATGTTGCCAAAAGTGGGGAGAGAATCAATGAAAGCTCTCTAGATAAAATATTTTAGTTTGCCTAGGATTTTAAGATTCCATAGTTTGTTCCACCAGTATTTTCCATCATAAGGATTTTATGGGGAAGCCTCATTCTTAAAGTTTACTACAAGGCTATATCCTGAACAGACTAAGTGGTTCCCTTTTCCTCAAAATGCCAGCATATAACATCATTACTTAGGTTTAGACTTAGTGGAATGTTTAAGATTGCTTCATTGTCAATTGGCCAGAAGTCACTCATGTAGCAATTGTCATTCTCAGCTAGATTCGACACCAAGAGCCCCTTATTATCTTCATGGCTAGAAGCAACAGGCCTAAAAAGGGATGATCTTGGGATCCAAGGGGAGTTGAAAGTATTGAAGTGTTCCCTTTCCTCCTGCAAATGAATATCATACTCAAGGAGTTCTTTCCCCCATACAACACTCTTCCATATGTAGGAACCATTAGACTTCGCTTGAGCTGAGAGAAAATCAGAGGAAAAGAAGTATTTTGCTCTTAGAACTTAGGCCATTAGGCAATCAGGATTGCGGATGATCCTTCAAGCTTGCCAGGCAACTAAGGCTTGGTTAAATTATTCCAAAACCTAGAATCCTAGGCCTTCTTCACTTTTAGGCTTGATTAACCAAAAATTGGTGGTTAGAGCTTGTAATTCGTGGATGAGGGTGTAAGGAGTCGAAGCACACTCATGGTATACGTCAGAACCACTTGAACAGCCACTTTAATGAGAATCTCTCACCCTATAGAAGAAAAAAATTTAGATTTCCATAATTGAAGTTTCTTACCACCCTCTCTTTGATGGTTTGAAAGGCTTTATGCTTATTTTTCACTACAAAGAAAGGTAAGCCAAGGTACACATCAATAACCTTTTCTGCATTTAGTTCAAGCTTAGTCTTAATTTTGGAAACCACGTCGCTATGAAGATTTGGAGAGAAACAGGCTGTAGATTTATCTAAATTTACCTTTTGCCCCGATGCCCTCTCATAGTCCTAAAGAACCTTCTTAATGGCCGAACAATCTTCCAAGCATGCCTGACAAAAAATGATGTTGTTATCTACAACAAACAAATGACTGACCCATGGAGCTCCTTGTACACACAAAAACCCTTCTAACAGACCCAACGGTTCCTGTTGGCAAATTAATGCAAAAAATCCTTTGGCACATAAGAGTAAAAGATACGAGGAAAGGGGCAGCCCTGTTTGAGCCCTCGGCTGACCCAAATTTCCCCACATTGGAACCCATTAATAACCATTGAGAAAATTAGGGTTGAATGGCAATCCATTATCACAGTTACCAACTGATTACCAAAACCACATCGTTTAAGCTTTGCCTTAAATAAAGGCCATTCGACGGTGTCATATGTTTTGCTCAATACGAGCTTAAGCATCATAGCTTTTGTCTTCCCTCTAACTTTCTTTCGGATACAGTGGATGTGACGACCCGCTTTTTTGGATAATCACTTGACTTTCTCTAAACATCATTTCTTAAACATTAATCTTACTTACTTACTAAGAAAAATACTGAAATAAATTTTTTTTCTTTAATTATATGAAACATTTCGTAAAAGAAAATATAATTTAAACTTTGAAAACATATCTTAAAACTTTGACTTTCTTAAACTTTGAAAACACTATATCAAATAGTGAGAAAACATTTTCTTAAACTGACGAAAGCATACTGTAGTGGTATCTATACCTAAGTCTTCGCAACAGACCTCTGTAGCACCCAGCTCTTCTAACAAGTTCTACTGGTCACCCATAGGACTACCTATAGCATGAAGAAATTTTAATGAGCTTTCGCTCAGTAAATTCAAACGAAATCTCACAAATAATTTTCACATGCTTTAAAAGCTTTTCTCATAAAAACCTTGTTCTTAAAACATTTTTCATAAACGTTTTTCTTTAAACATTTCCAAAACATTTTTCATAAAACATTTCTTAAATGTTTTTCTTAAAACGTCTTTCATAAACCTTTTCTTGAAAATATAAAAATGTTTTTCATAAACATTTAACATAAAACATTTTTCAAAATGTTTTCGATAATCATTTCACATAATCACTTTATAATAAGGAATACAAGCAAATTCATAATGCATGATTCCATTTATGCTCAATTATAAACTTTCAATTATGAGCCTCTTATGAATATTCTTTTCTTACTTTAACTTTTTATCTTTGTTCCTTAACTCTCTTTATCTTGTAAACTTTAGTGTTTGTACTAATATCATTAATCATAAGATCATAAACATGATGCTTCCCTAAAGGAAGACTTGAGACCATCGAACACCGAGGTCATGTACCTCACATCAAGAATGTCAAAACTTTAACTTATATATCTCACATCAAGGAGGCTGGTATGACACTTTCTTTTTATCTTTACTTTACCTTCTTATTAACTTTAATAAGCATATCAAATGCAATCACATCATATGCAAACACATTTGCAAATCATAACTTGTACTATAAAACTTATTGCATAACAAATGTAACATAAAACTTATAACTTAAACTGTAAAACATTATGCATTAACAAAATGCAAACATACTTTAAGTATAATTATTACAAATACATTGCAAACTTTTACTTAATCTTTAAAACTTTATGCATAACAAGTGAAAACATACTTTAAAAACAACTTGTGTTACATTGCAAACACATTTGCAAACATATAAAATGCATTTGAAAATCATTTACTCCATGCTGTAGGTGAGGTTTGAAACTTAACTGGACTTAGCTCTAACGTTTTCGTTTCCTTTTTTTTCTTTTCATTAGTTGGCGTATGTGTCCTGATCATCTGACACCCAACTTATTAGTTTACTTTCTTTTTATCAATCGACTCGATTGATAATAAAACTTAAACATTAAACGTTCTTTCCTTTTAACTTAACTTAGCTCCCTATCGATTTACTCTTCTCTTTACTTTGTACCCTGTTGCTTTTAACTTTGTAACCCACCAGGTTACTGCACCTTTTACTTAACTCTGTAACCAATCGGGTTACCTTTTTCTTTACTTAACTTTGTAACCCACTAGGTTACCTTTCTGTTTACTTAACTTTGTAACCCACTAGGTTACCTTTCTTTTACTTGAACATCCCTTATTAAATTTCCCGTCTCATGTGATGGTTTCATTACTTAACGTATTACGAAACATTTTCTATCTAAAAGTGTTTTGTTAATTTGGAGTGTTTGACTCCATTTAACCGTTTTCTTAAAAATGACGTTTTAGCTTTAACGGGTTTTTTGTCAATTTCGTAACTTTATGAAACTCATTGCTTAATTTTATCATTTCATTACTTACATATTACAAAAAAAATTCCTGCTAAAGGGCGTTTTTCGACATCGGACGTTTTGGGTCCGTTTTGGCTTTTTTGCAAAATGACCGTTTTACCTTTGACGGGTCTTAGAGAATTTTCGAAACCCATTAAAACATAACTTTTATTTCTTTATATCTCATAATATTACAGAAAACAAAAACAATAGTTTTCCTTTCAATTAAATTTATTTTGTCAAAACTTTACAGTTTTGACCCGAAACTTGAAAATTTTTACATTATTATCCTTAACGTTCATTTCTTTCATTCTTTTCCTTGACTAAACTTAAATCCTTTAAAACTTAATACTATGGTTACTCACTGCCTACAGCAGTGTAAGAACCCAACTTTCTCTTATGAAAACCCAGTTTTCATACGATTTTATGGTTTTGATCCAAAACACAAAAATCTTTACATTTTTGTCCCTAGGAACAAAAATGACCACTTTGTACCAAAACATCCAATTTTTCATAGGGAATAAAACTTACAAAAGCACCATGGTTGATTTTAATACATTTCATAATGTTTTCATTTCTTGAAATTTTGTGCCAAAAATATCGTAAAATTTATAACTCCTCAACTGAGTAGAATTTTGACAAACTGTCCATGTTGTCTTAATAGTTTCAATAAGTTCTACAGTTTTTGTGGTTTTATCTTTCTTGAAATTGTATTGTTAAGGTAGACTTTTTTGTCTGATTTTCAAATCTATAAAACTTTTACTAAACTTTACAATTTAGTCATTTTAGAATTTTATAAAACTTTGTTCATAAAAGTTGTTTCTCTCACTGTTTTTGCAATTCTTATACCATGTTTGGAACATAAATTGGCCTTTGTTGCCTCAAAATCCTATTCCTTTGAAACTAGTTAAACTTTACAAAGTTTAACAATTTTCTCTTTTTAACCACAAAACCCTTACTTTCTTTCTTTCTTTCTTTCATCACCACCATCAATATAAAGCATAAACCAATCATGCCATAATGTCTATTTACATGCCATAGCTCAAAACATTTCATCAAACACTCGGTGTGCATATTTTTAGCTTAAACTTTCAAGTATAAAGTTTAGAAATTTACCTAAACTTTATTAAGCTTTTTGATCCTCCTTTGCCAAGCTCAAACCTTGTTTTGCCTTCTTCATAGAAACCATGGTAGAACCTCATCAAAACACTTCCAAAGCTTAAAGAAAATCACCAAAACCCATAAGAAAAAATTTAGGATTTTATCTCCAAAAGCACCAAATCTTGAATCAAACCCTTTGAACTTGCTTTAAACATGATTTGTAGGCTTGAATTTCAACAAAATTTGAGAGAGAAATGCTTTTTTTTGCGGGGAGGGGGGGACGGTTTTGCTAAGGAAGGAATGGAAGAAAATGAAGAAATTTTTCTTCACATTTTGCTTTTTATTCTTTGATTTCTTCGGCAACTTGGTGACTCATCAAGATTAGTCACCATTTTGCATTAATTGAGGGGGTTAAAGTTTGCCTAATCTTGGCAACATTTAATTGGCCACATCAAGGGGTATTTTGGTAATTGTCTATTTTATTTGATGGCTCACCTCTTTAATCATGACTTAGGGCTAGTTGGCTTCAAGAGCTTGGGCTACATCAAGATGTGTGGCGGTCTAATCTCAACCATTAAGGTATCCCCACGGTGGGTCCCTTTTACTTTACACAATGTAAATATATACTGACAGTGTTTTTTTCTTATACTGTCGGTATTCTTTTCTATACGATTCATGAGGTCCCACATCCTCCCATATTTATTTTCATCCATCACATAATGTAATTCCAATATTATCTAACTTTGTACAGTCTAAATTTATACTAATAGTATGTTTCTTATACTGTTGGTATATTCTCTATCCTACTACATTATTTCTTATTCATCCATTTTCGCCAAACAATATTATTCCTATATTGTTTTAACTTATATATTCCAATTTTTGCACTTCTTAACCTTAAACCGTCCAATTCATACACTGCATTACTTTTGTAATGTAATTTTCATACTATGTAACTTTATCAGTGTACTTTCTTACATTGTGTAATGTAACCTTATATTGTTTTAACTTATATATTCCAATTTTTGCACTTCTTAACCTTAAACCGTCCAATTCATACACTGCATTACTTTTGTAATGTAATTTTTATACTATGTAACTTTATCAATGTACTTTCTTACATTGTGTTTATTCTAATGCTGCATAATTTTTTATATTATTATATAGTATTTTTTCTTAAACTGTATTTTTGTTTTAACATTTGTTCAACATATTTTGCAACAATTAAACTTTCTAGCTTATTTTCATATCATTCATTTTTTGTTTAAGGCTATGACATAATTTTTATCCCTAAAAATCTCATTTTCGACTTTTATAAAATTTATCATAAAAATTAGATTAAACTATAATCCTTGTGATATATATTTTCGCTTAACTAATCCTTCAGTTATTATATTTTTAATGTATTAAAGATACTCAAAGTGTCACAGTAAAAGATCTCAAAAGTTATAATATTATCGTAGATAAATCTCCCCTGGACAAAAGCACTCTGACATTCTGAAATAATTAGGAGAAGAATCCCCTTGATTCCCTTTGTGATTGTCTTTGTGATGATTTTAAGGGTGACATTGCAAGGACTAATTGGGCGATAGTCCGACACCCTCGTAGGATTTTTTGTCTTTGGAATTAGAACCAAGTTGGTCTTACTGAGTGGAGCAGCCAAAGACTTGCCATTTAGAACATCCAGGCAAACCTTGGTGACGTCATTGCCGACAACATCCCAATGTCTTCGGTAGAAAATGGCATGGAAGCCATCTGGACCCAATGCTTTGTTAGGACCCATCGTAAAAATAGCATTCTTCACCTCTTCTTTCTTGCAAAACTCTCCCGAATGAACCTCCGAAATTGACAAAAAGTGGCTGTCAACACAATCTGTCACAGCACCAATATCTTCCTCCGAAGGCATTGAGGATGTAAAGATCATATAGAAATACCGCGCAAAAACCCCCTAAGATCTGCTTTCCGTTGTAACCCAAGTTCCGTTTTCATCTTCAACCCTCTTAATTGTATTTTTTGGCCTCTCTACGAGAAGCACAAGTCATGAAAAAAACTTTTGAGTTTCTATCTTCCCCTCGTAACCAGTCCACTCTAGCACGCTGGCGCCAACAGTAATATTCCAATTCAAGTAGCCTATCTAGGTCCACTTCCCCCTTTCTGATCCGAGCCAAAGTCTCCTTAGTTCGGGGTTTTTTGTACAATTTCTTCAACCCTTTTTGAATTTTTGAGAACCTTCTAGGAATATAGCTGAACGTGATTGAACACCAAGAGCTAAGCTCCTTTTTACACACCCCCAACTGCTCCATAAAGGACTCATTGTTGCATAAATTAGCCCCATTTAACCAGGCATTAGCGATGATGTCGAAGCACTCCTCATTGGACAACCATAGTAGATCGAAAGCCTATCTTCTAACACCAATAACTTGACCTTTACGTGACGTTGCCAAAGGAAAAAGGTTCACAAGCAGCGGTTGATGATCTGACCCCTATAAATCCAAATGAGATACACAAGCTGTTGGAAAAATGCTTTTCCATTGATCATTAGCAGAACACCTATCCAACCATGCTTGGACATTTTCTACATCCCCCTCCGATTATCCTAGGTAAGACGTTCTTCGTGAAAACCCAAATCCCTAAAACCATAATCCTCCATCACTTCTCTAAACTTCCTCATACTGCTTTCACATCGTTCTTTCTTCCCTACATGTTTAGAAGGGAAAAAAACCTAATTAAACACTCCCCACCCAAAGCCAAGGAAGTAAGAGATTGTTACTGATTCTTTGGAGCAATTCCCACGATAAATGGAGCTGCAGCCCCTTAGGATAACCCAAAAAACTGTGAAATGCCGAGCCAATTTCGCAACCGCAGAAATCTTTTAATGTTGATCACTACTTCATCCAACCTCAAGGCAATAAGTCCCCTATTTTTCTTTTCAATGCAATGAACAACAAAGCAATTAGGAAAATTCAATCTATACTTCAAATCACTAGCTTTTGAACCCCCAAGACGAGTTTTACTCAAAAATAATAATATGGGTTTATGCTTAGGGACAAGCTTCTGTAAAGCGTTTGAACGCTTGGGGATTCCCCAATACCTCCATTGTTGCCCTTGAAATCACCAGAACTTTCCTCTTGGTAGCTCCATCTTCAGCTTGATCATCACCCTCATTCGTCTCGATAGACTTCGCTTCACGTGCGAGATGCTTCTAATTTCATTATCTCGTGCTAGCATTAGACCCCCTTTTCTTTCCCTTTGACAGGGTGTTGTGGCCTGTTATTTCCTTTTTACTCCCATCTGTAGAAAAAGAGAGAGGAACGACTTAGCGTTCTCAGTATTCATTGAAATTTCTCCCAACGCCAAGTCGTTTGGAGAAGTGGGATGCTTCGATCGGAAATTGATGGATTCCAACAAACTCGTATTTGGCCCAAGTTGTAACTCTTTCTGAGTATAGGGTCCTAATAGAACTGAGCCCAAAGTGTTTAAAACTCCAACTTCGCCCACGTTAGGGTTACTTGTAAGTAATGGTAGATTTCACAAATGACAGTGGCGAGGTGTAATTTCCAACTTTTTTTCCTGTTACTAGTGACTCTTCGTTATTTCCTCCAGTTATAATGTCGTTGTTATATGTTTTGAGTATAAGCCACCCTTCTCCACATGTCCTATTTTCACTTGCCGGCTGCCTAACCTCGTCAAGAAAGTCTTCCTCGTGCATGGGCGTCCTCGTGCACTGTAAGTGAGATGATATGACTTGCTTGCCGTAGTTTGGACATACCGGAATCCTTCCCCTCTGATGATTCTGCCCTGTTTCGCCACTGCCTTGCAAGCAGAAATTGCCTGAAAACCTGTTTGGGGGTAAGCCAATAAGATCAGTACCATACCTAAAACCATCCGCTGGTGGTTCTCTTGGAGCATTCTTGGTCCTGCATCTCATCCGTACATGTCCAATACAACCACAAAAGTAGCAGAAATTAGGCAATTTTTTTTGTACTTGACCCTCAGCCATACAACCTTTCCAGACGATCCCAGCCGTGTTTTAACCACCCACCAAAGTGGTTTTGTGACGGTCAAGGAGGATCTGTTCGGATCAAAATCTAATTATGGGCCAATATATTAAATAAATATGAATCAAAGGCTATCAATAAGGATGCCCAATAAAAAGTGATCAATTTAGATTTTGAGCTTTTAATGCATCATTAAGTGTGGTTCTCCTATGTGTAGAGACTAAAAATATAATTACTAATTTTATGATGGGCTAAATTGGTAATTAATGATAATTGCTAGGGTTTAGCAATTATATAAAGGGGTTGTGGTCCCCAAGTCAGTACGTACATTCTTTTTTTGTTACCCATCTACAGATAGATTACAGAGCATTCTGATAGGGAGGATTTACGTACCAGACTTGGAAGATCCTCAACCAAAAGACTCAAGAATCACATTCAATCTATGGATTCAGGTTAGCTTCCGCATCTTATTAATATTCTTGATGATTTGACATGAACGATCCTGGGTGATGATGGTTTTCATCACAATTTTATTCTAATAAGTGGTATCTAGAGCCTCTTCATGTTGAATCATTGAGAATCAATAATTTTCTATGTGTGATTCTCATTAAAAATTCTCAAATTTAACAATCTATGGTTTTATAAAATTGTTGAATTTGAGAATAATTGTTTGAATTTCTGTTGAATACAATTCGGTTTCTTTATGCGTTTATACGGCACGCTTGCCGAAAAGAAAAGTCTGATCAATTAAATGTTCTGCTTTCAATTGCTTTCACACTCTTTCGCCGAGAAAAGAAAAGAAAAGGAAACATAAAATAGTTATGTAATGTTTTGTATACATCAAGTTTTTTTTTTGGGTCTCCTGGTTCGGGAATAAGGAAACCGACGGCATCATTACTGTCGCTGGAGAGGGACTCCAGTGCGCGGCTGTGAGGCTGCGCCGGAAAGACAGCGCTGCGGCCTCTGGCCGCGGCGGAGCAAGAAAGCGGCGGCCTGCATAAAAATAAAAAAAAAAGGATTTGGCCGGCGGCAGGACCTCCCACTGCCGGCGTCGGCCGTGTCTGGGAGCGACCATCAGGTCGCGCCGGAGTAGAGGAGCTGCGGCCGTCTGGCCGCAGCACGGGGGCGATGGCCGTCAGGCCGCCCGTCGTCTTCACCCAGGGGTGACCCCTGGGGTTGCTTGGGGAAGGTCTGGGCTTCAGCCCAAACCTGAAGCTCTTTACACGGGCCCAAGCGGACCCGTGATCGGATTGAACCCAGGGACTCAACCCCTGGGTTACCTCAAAAAAAAAAAAAAAAAGGAAATACACGGGCCGACCCGTGACTGGACATTCATACATGGGCTGGGCCCGTGATCGGTCAGTCCCCAGGGGTTCAACCCCTGGGTGACTCGAAAAAAAAAAAAAAAAAAAAAAGGGGGGGGGGGGGGGGGGGGGGCAGCCTTGGTTTAGGATCCGGTTAGGATTCTCCCGACCCGGTCCAGCCCCAACCCAATCAATGTTGACCTTGACCAATTGTTTTTTTATTTTTTATTTTTTAATTTTGGTCAATTTTGGTACAATTTTAAATTCAAATATTGGTATTTTGTATATATTTTAAGATGAGTTAATTGAAGCAACATGTCACCAAAGTGGCCTCTCTTGTAGAAATTAATTTGTTTTGAAATATAAAAGGTTGTGTTTATGTAACTTATGTGAATATCGACCGGCCCAAAAGAAAGCAATATTTGACAGAATTGCATATACACCTGTGGTGATAAACACGTGATGATTATTCGGTTTTACATGTAAGCAATAAATCAGCCCAAAGGAAGATTTATTGTTTGACATGTTCTTATTGTCAGTGTTTGATTACTACACCAAGATATCACTTACAAGTTAATATTTTTGTCCAAAGACTAAATATTAATGGAGTGCCCGATATCTTGAGATGGGTTTACCTTTATTTGGATTTATTATTGTTAATTATGGATTCTTATGTGAGCTTGTTTTGGTTTTGCTTATTTTGTTCTTTGTTTCAGCTACTAGTTTTGCCTCTAATGATTCCTTCTCCTGCACCTATTACAGATAAAAGTTCCTCTGATCAAAAGAATGACATGAAAAGGTGGGAGAAGTCAAATCGCATGTGTATGATGATCATGAAGAAGGCCATTCCAGAAGCATTCAGGGGCACTATATCGGAAACGATAAAAACAGCCAAAGAGTTCCTTGAGGACATTGAGAAGAGATTTGCCAAAAATAAAAAGGCTGAAACAAGTACACTTTTGGCAAACCTCATCTCAATGAGATATAAAAGTAAAGGGAACATTAGGGAGTACATCATGGAGATGTCTCATCTTGCTTCAAAATTAAGAGCACTTAAGCTTGACCTTTCTGAGGACTTGCTAGTGCATTTGGTTCTTATATCTCTTCCTGCACATTTCAGTCAGTTTAAGGTGAGCTACAACTGCCAAGAGGAGACTTGGTCTCTTAATGAGCTCATCTCACATTGTGTGCAAGAAGAGGAAAGGTTGAAGCAAGAAAAGACAGAAAGTGCTCACTTGGCTAATACTTCCAAGGACAAAGGGAAGAAAAGGAAGAAAGATAAGGAAGCTGCAGTTACAGCACCTCAAAAGAAGCAACAAAAGAGACCGGTTGATCCAGAAGGTATGGGTTGTTTCTTCTGTGGAGCTGCAGGACATAAAAAGAAGCATTGCACCAATTATCACGCTTGGCGTGCTAGAAAAGGTATGCTTCTTAATTTGGTTTGTTCTGAGGTTAATTTAACTTCGGTATCTGAACACACTTGGTGGATGGATTCTGGTGCAACCACTCACATTAGTGTGTCTATGCAGGGATGCCTGAGATGCCGAAAGCCAATCGATGGTGAAAGATACATCTACGTGGGCGATGGCAAGAAAGTTGAAGTTGAAGCAATAGGAAAATTTAGATTATTATTAAAAACTGATTTTATTTGGATCTTGATGAAACATTTAGTGTACCGTCTTTTAGACGGAATTTGATTTCTATTTCAGCTTTGGACAAATCTGGTTATTCTTGTTCATTTGGAAATAGAAAATTTAGTTTGTTTCATGATTCAAAATTAGTTGGCTCTGGTTCTTTATCAGGTTACGATAATCTTTATTTGCTTGATACAATTGTTTCATTTAATGAATCCTTGCAATTAAGTACACGAGGTATAAATAGAAAATTAACCAATGAGAATTCAGCTACGTTATGGCACAAGAAATTGGGTCATATCTCCAGAAGGAGAATAGAGAGACTTGTGTCAGACGAAATTCTCGACCCCTTAGACTTTACAGATTTTGATATTTGTGTTAACTGTATTAAGGGGAAACAAACCAATAAAAGGAGATTTAAGGCCAACAGGACTTTGGACGTCTTAGAACTTATACATACGGGCATTTGTGGGGCATTCCCTACGGTTTCTTGGAATGGTCAATAATATTTTATAACGTTCATAGATGATTTTTCCAAATATGGCTATATATATCTCATTCATGAAAAGTCACAGTCGTTGGATGTGTTCAAAAATTATAAGGCTGAAGTTGAAAATCAACTCAGCAAAAGGATTAAAAGCGTCAGATCTGACCGTGGTGGTGAATACTATGGTAGATATGACGGTTCAGGTGAACAACGTCCAGGACCGTTTGCTAAGTTCCTAGAGGAAAGCGGTATCGTCCCAGAATACACTATGCTTGGTTCGCCCACTATGAATGGTGTTGCTGAAAGACGAAACAGAATGCTTAAGGACATGGTGAGGAGTATGATTTCTCATTCTACCTTACCAGAATCACTCTGGGGAGAAGCACTTAAGACTGCAACGTATATCCTTAATAGGGTTCCAACTAAAGCAACTGCCAAAACCCCTTACAAACTTTGGACGGGCAAGAAGCCTAGTCTAAAGCATTTGCATGTTAGGGGATGTCCAGCTGAGGCAAGGCCTTATAGGCCTAATGAAAAGAAACTGGACTCAAGGATAGTTAGTTGTTATTTTATTGGATACTCTGAAAGATCCAGGGGGTACAAGTTTTATGATCCCATGACCAAATCGATATTTGAGACGAGAAATGCCAGGTTCTTAGAGGATGTCTAGTTTGCAGGGGGAGATATGGTTAGGGACTTTGTCTTTGAAGAGGAATATATTGATATTCCCACAGTTGTTATTGACATTGATCAGGTTTCTACTCCTGACATCGTTCAAGAAGCAGACCCAAATCAAGACAATGTCGGAGAACCTCCCATTCCTGAAATTGTTCCAGAAGAACAAACTCAGCCACCTCAAGAACCTATGCCATTAAGGAGATCCACTAGAGAAAGGAGAAGTGCGGTGCCAGATGATTACATTGTATTTCTCCAAGAACATGAGTATGACATTGGTATGGTGAAAGATGATCTAATCAACTTCCGTCAAGCCATGGAAAGTTCTAGATCTCAAGAGTGGATTGATGCCATGAATGAAGAGATAAAGTCTATGAAAGACAATGACGTTTGGGATCTTGTCCCATTGCCTGAAGGTGCGAAACCCATTGGTTGCAAATGGATATTTAAGACCAAAAGGGATTCAAAAGGCAATGTGGAGAGGTATAAGGCTCGTTTTGTCGCTAAAGCCTTTACACAGAAAGAAGGCATTGATTATAAAGAGACTTTCTCTCCGGTTTCTTCGAAAGACTCTTTTAGGATTATAATGGCATTAGTGGCATATTTTTATCTTGAGCTTTATCAGATGGATGTTAAGACTGCGTTCCTCAATGGTGACATTGATGAAACAATCTATATGGTGCAACCGGAAAACTTTGTGTCAGGAGATGCAAAGAAGATGGTTTGCAAATTAAAGAAATCTATCTATGGGCTCAAGCAAGCTTTTCATCAATGGTATTACAAATTTCATCAGGTTATCATCTCGTTCGATTTTGAGATGAATTTGGTAGATGATTGTATATACCACAAGTTCAGTGGGAGTAAGTATATTTTCCTGGTTTTATATGTCTATGACATTTTGCTTGCCAGGAACGATATAGGCTTGTTGCACGAAACCAAGAGATTTCTATCAAAGAAATTTGAGATGAAGGATCTTGGTGACGCCTCTTTTGTGTTGGGTATACAAATACACCGGGATCGCTCTCGGGGTACTTGAGGATTATCACAAAAGGGCTATATCAAAAAGATTCTTAAGAGATATGACATGCAGGATTGTAAACCAGGTGATACCCCTGTGGCTAAGGGAGACAAGTTTAGTCTCAATCAGTGCCCTAAGAATGATTTTGAGGTTAAGGAAATGCAGAAGATTCCTTATGCGTCAGTAATAGGGAGTCTAATGTATGCTCAGGTTTGTATGCGTCCGGATATTGCGTACGTTACAGGGATGTTGGGCAGGTACTTAAGCAATCCTGGAAAGGATCACTGGGTAGCAGCCAAACGAGTCTTGAGGTATTTTCAGAGAACAAAGGATTACATGCTCACGTATTGGAGGTCAGAACAGCTTGAGATCATTGGGTATACTGACTCTGATTTTGTTGGATGCCAAGATAGTATGAAATCTACATCGGGCTATGTCTACCTTCTGGCTGGAGGTGTTGTCTCTTGGAAGAGTGCTAAACAGTCTCTTATAGCATCTTCTACAATGGCGGCAGAGTTCATAGCGTGTTACGAGGCGTCCAATCATGGAATATGGCTGCAGAATTTTGTCACGGGGCTACGTATAGTGGACAGTATTCAAAGACCACTCAAGATATTTTGTGACAATAAGTCAGCAATTTTGTATTCCAATAACAACAGGAGCTCGACGAAGTCAAAGCATATAGAGATCAAGTTCCTAGTTGTGAAAGAAAGAGTTCAGAGTGGACAGTTGTCTATAGAGCACATCGGCACAAACTCCATGATTGCAGATCCGCTTACTAAGAGATTGCCACCCAAAATGTTTCATGAGCACACTGCTCGTATGGGTGTCATATCATTTCAGGATATTTAGTTTCAGTAGGAGTTTGTAATTTTAAATGCTCTTATGATATAGACATTTTTCAGTTATTTCAGTTTATGGATGTTTTGAGGTTATTTTCTGCAGAAATAAAGTTTTCAGTTCATTCACACTCTGATTTTGGTATGGTTTGATCTCACTAAGGTATTAAGGTGGACCAATTGGAAATAGGCATGTTAAGATCACATTGCATGAAATTTCCATGCTACACATCCATGCTTGATCTTGTCATTAGTTGTATTGGTATATGTGATCATTGATGGGTCTAGTTACGACATATGTAACGAAGGTCGCTTTTGTCCTATATTGATATGGTTAATGGACAAGATTGTTGAGGTGCATAAGGTTTTGATAGCAAAATTCATGAGCTCATAAGGTATAATTCACATTTATAAAGTTTCATATATAGCCCAAGTGAGAGATTGTTGGATCAAAATCAATTATGGGCCAATATATTAAATAAATGTGAATTAAAGGCTATCAATAAGGATGTCCAATAAAAAGTGATCAATTTGGGTTTTGGGCTTTTAATGCATCATTAAGTGTGAGCCTCCTATGTGTAGAGACTAAAAATATAATTACTAATTTTATGATGGGCTAAATTGGTAATTAAGGATAATTGCTAGGGTTTAGCAATTATATAAAGGGGTTGTGGTCCCCAAGTCAGTACGTATATTATTTTTCTGTTACCCATCTACAGAGAGATTACAGAGCATTCTGATAGGGAGGATTTACGTACCAGACTTGGAAGATCCTCAACCAAAAGACTCAAGAATCACATTCAATCTATGGATTCAGGTTAGCTTCCGCATCTTATTAATATTCTTGATGATTTGACATAAACGATCCTAGGTGATGATGGTTTTTATCACAATTTTATTCTAATAGGATCCTCACCTACCCGAACACCTTCCATTTTGATCTGTGTCCACTCTCAGACTCGTACCAACCTCATCTCCCAAGTGCATACCCAGTTGCGGAAAGACATTTAAGAGTAGAAGCCTATAGAATTGCACCTATAATTTGGAAGTCGTTAAACACTTCCCATTTTTGGAAATCATTTCGTCCACATCTTTGAGCAAAAGTAGCGCCTTATCGAATAGCCATGGTTCACCATCGAGAACCTTCTTCTTGTCAACTTCATGTCCAAAATAAAATATGAACATGTTTTCATTGATTTTATTAATTTCTAGGCTTTGTGAAAAGTTCCATGCGTGGGCCATGGTACTTTTGAACACTGCTTGCTACCGGCCCCCTCATGGTAGCTTCTCAATCAATCTCCACGAACGAGTCATCGATCCCTACTACATTTTCCTCTTCGGAAGTGATGGAAAGGGACTTTCGTTTATCACATATATCTTCCACTGGAAGCACGACAGAACCAAAGTTGCATTCAAAGTCAGTAACCACGAAGGGTGAAAAGGAGAGACTTAGTTCTCAAAAGCTCTCAGATAGAGAGAGAAAGCTGAATTGACACATACTTAGTCCCAAAACACCTCTTATATTTTATTAAATCCATTTTTGCCTCTCTTATTATACAAAAAGAAAAACAACCCTTATGTTTTTTTTAAAATATGACTCAAAATACTCCCTTAAAATAATTAAACTTTTTAAAAAACTAAGATTATCTTTCCTAATATTTACTAAACAGAATTTAAAACATTATTAAACCAAAATACTAAATAAAATCAATTTTAGAATTTACAAACTCTGAAAATAGTTAAAATATTTTTTAATTGAAATATTTATTTTAACATTTTAAATTGTTTTTAATTATTTTTAAATTAAGTCATATATAAAATAACATTCAATATAGATTGGAAACTGTAATCTTGATAAAATATTTATTTGAATATTTTAAATTGTTTTTATTTAGTTTTTAAGTTAAATCATATTTAAAAATAACATTTAATATAGACTAAAAACAGTAATCTTAATAGTTTTAAAAGTTTAATTATTTTAGGGGTATTTTAAGTATATTTTTAAAAACGGAAGGGCGTTTAGAGAATTTTGTATAATAAAACGAACAAAAATAGTATGTTGAAAAAACACAATAGGCGTTTTGGATACTTTTCTAAAAGCAACAAACGGTCAAAGTTCGCCAATATTGACGATCGACTAACAAAAAGGTGTACCTATAAAGAGATATTAGTATACAAGCCTTTTTCTTTAATTTTTATCTTAATATGCTATCAAAGATTAATAATATTTTATAACTTTGATTGGAATTGTTTGGAGGGTTTTCTTTCAAAACATCATCAAAACACTACCAAAAAATAGAAACAGATTATGATCTTGATAATTAGCATACCAACCAAACAAGTATTTACGTTATATCCATTTTATTGATTTTTCTATTTTTTATTTTACCCATCAAGTAACTAAGAAAAAAAAGAACATATCAATAATATTATACGAATCTATTTATGTATATATTATGTGCACACTTTAAAAATTTTATAACCCTTTTAAAAACAAAGTTTGAATCATTAAAAAGTTTTAGTTTAAATCGACTTTATCACTACATGTTTTCCTTGTAAAATTTTAAATTAATACTACAGCATTTCATGTTTAAACTCTTAGTTCGAGCTATACTCTTAAAGAGCTTATAAATTAGTTCTTTTCCTCAAGAAAGCCAGGGATTTTCGCCGCCTCATTATGCTAAAATGAAGCAATGCTTAACGAAGGCAAACAGTCAATTTGCAGGTTCTTCTAACACTATGACGTGTTATCCAACACAAAGGGTGTCAAGTGAGGTAACCTAAAAAAATTAGTTTTGTTGTTTCATGTTTACTATAACTACTCTTAGCAAAAATAATAATAAAACAAAAGAAAAAAAATAACGCCTACTATAATTAACGCTAATTAACAATAATTAAACTATTATATTTTTTTATGGGGGCAAAGTACAGTTTGTTGGCTTTTCAGTAGCAATTAAGTCTAATTTCAGCAAACAAACAAAGTTGACGCAGAAATAATACGCCTATTCATGGTGATATCTCCAAGCATTATTGGTGCCCTAAGAAAGCGATAGTTTAGCTACCTTCATGAACATATATATGTGGACTATATATATGTGTATAGATATTATGCTCATTTTTTTTGTCACGTATATATATATATATATATATATATATATATATTCTTATGGAAAAATGACAACCACAAAAAATCCACTACCAAACCCAATAAATAAAAAAAGGATTTAGAATTCTTTTGCTTAAGAGTGAGAGATAACTTGGTAATTTTTTTTGTTTTAATTAGCAGTTAATATCAGCCAAACTATATATTGTACCCATGTGATACAAACAAATTTAACTTATAGATCTGCCTACTTTGATGATATACTTGGGACGTCAACGTAGCAATTCCGTCTCAAATTAGGTAAAATTTTACGATTAAGTAGCCGACATTTGAGCAGCAGCTATCCTTGACCATCATGTAGGCATATAGGGAAGAATAAGGTGTCGAGTTGACAGCTGATAATTCCGAAAGTGGACCCTTTTTACGTCCTTTTTTTTTTACTCTCTATTACTTTGTACTTTGATTGGTACGAGTAAAAAGTGGGGGAAGAAAACATTAGAAAAATTTTAAGACAAAATTAATATAATGAGATGTTTGATAAAAAAAATTAAAACATAAAAAAAATAGATAAAAGAAATAAAATATAAGTCTCATCAAAATTGATCTCTTTAAATATAAATAGATTTTGTAGTGAAAAAAGTTCAACAACAATTCAAAAAAGGTGAAGTTATTAATTTGTCTTTCTTTTCTATCAAAATTCTAACAAAAAATTTAGACACCAAATTAGAGAAATAACTAAATAATATTTCGATAAAATGGTAATTGTATCAATAGTAGTTTTTTCATTCTTTTGATTTTTCTTGTAATACCAAACAAGAAAAGATAAAATTATTTTCTTTCCACCTTCACATACCAAATAAGTAAAGGAAAAATCAAAATCTTTTATTTTCCTACAATTTTCTTTCCTTTATAGTTTTCTCTTCCTCTTATTTTCTTTCCTTCTTACCAAATGGAGCATTAAGGTTATTTTTTCAGTCAACTATTATTATTTTAAAGGTAAATCTTATTTTTACCCTTAAATTTTGGTAACTATGTTATCTTGCTGAATTTTAAAAAATGGTTTGCACATTCTTGAACTTTAAGAAGTTAGCAAAAATGTCCTTCGAACTTTAAAATATTAGCAAAAATACCCCTTTCAATTATATTTCATCCATAAAATTTTATTACTCTCTCAAACTTTAGTAACCATGTCATGTTACCTCATGAACTTCAAAACCAGTATGCATACACCCCAATTTGTTTTTTCTTTCTTTTCTAATCAACAATTCTTCGCACAAGTCAGAACTTAAATTGCTCATTGAAGAGTTATGGACTAAGTCAAGACAAAAGGGTACTCCTTAATCAAGATGAAGGTGAGCCTGCAGTACATGTGATTTGCAACAGCAAACACCAAAGTTAGCTAGCATGGAGCTTGAACAGGATTTGTTGAGTAGTCGAGGATGAAGACGGTGAGGAAGGAGGTGGAGGAGTAGAAGAAGGCGTGTTAGGGCTCAAACTCGAAGTCTGAGCTCTAAAATCACGACCTTTGAGGAGATTGAGTTTAGGATTGAGCAAAATATGTAGATTTTTAGTATATTAAAGAAGAGGTAATTGTGCTTTCTATTAGGATAGATTCCTTTAAAGCATATGATGTTTTGTAAAGGAAATTTTAATAAATAAATAAAGTGAATTTTTTATTATATTTGTGTGCATGATTTAGAATACTTTATAAATATCATTAAAATTTCATAGATAATCTATCTGATCTTATTGTATATACATGTTATATACAAAAAGATAATATTGAAGGATGATAATTAAAATGGTCAGTAATATATAATTAATTGTTAAATTGAAGTATGAAATCTTTAATTAAGCGTTACCAGTATAGGTCATTTCCATCAAATAAGAAATGATCTTATCTAAACTGTTAATGTAGTGAGTCATTAAATGAGTATATTATATATAATAAGATTACATAGGATGAGGACATGATATGATATTAACAGCTAATAATTTCTGGTAAACATAACAAATTCTAATCACATCGACCGATGGTCATATATAAGATGATCTTAATCTTGAGCTATTAGCAAACTCCTATTCATGGAACTATGTCTTTTGATTTAATCAATACGGATTCAAGAATCTAATCATATCTCTTGTATTTTTGAGGCATAGTAAAGTAAGTAACTGAGAAGGTTAATATTACATTATGGAATCTATTTTTCTCTAATGAAAAGTAGATAAATAACTCTTTTGGGTATTGATTCAAGTCTTGAATAGTATGAGTGCTCAATTTGTGATTAAGTTCATGAATTTATTATTCATTAGAAGATTAATGGCATTCAAGGATAAAGAAGTAATTATAGAGGTTAACAGATTTTACCTAACTCTAATTATAAATTATTTATAGAGGATCAATTTATATGTAATGACTATATCAAATGAATGGCTCTAAGAAATAAGTAATTATATCTCTAATTTCAAGAGTGCAATTTCAAGTTTTTAGTGGAGTAAAATTGAAATTAGTAAAAAGTAATATATTAATTAAAAAGTTTGAATAATTTATTGGTTTTATTAAAGCTTGAAATAATGGGTTCATTAGTGCCCCGTCATCCTTGTAAATACTGTTTGGATAAGTGAAATTATTGTTTTGTCAATTAATTTAGAATTATTGAATTCTAAATTAGATATCGCTTAAAATAAATTAATTATAAATTAATTTATAAATTATTAGATAATAAGATTAATTAATCGTTAATAATAATTTATTTTAGAAGATACATAGTGGGACTCACCCATTTTATGTAGCGTATACAGGCACAGATAAAAGTTCCCTACACAGTCCATAGCTTTAGAACTTTCAAATTTTGGATAAATATGATTTATTTTAAAATTGAATATTTAAACTTAGAAACAAATAAATTTGGGTAACAAGTAATACTTCTTCCTTTACTCACGAATAATTGGGACCATATAAATAAAGAATCCTATGTATGTGGCGCCACATGCAGTATACAGAAAGAAAATATTTTCTCTTTTATTTCAATTAATTATGTGATATTTAAATTAAAATAAAAGAAGCTTCTAGAATTAAGCATGTTTGGTATTAGTTGGTTCTAACCAACTTTTTAGTTAGGAATAGTATAAAGCTCTCATATGCTACAGTTAAAACAAAAAAATTGCTAAAATGTAAAGCTCTCACATACTACAGTGTTTATAGTTCTAACCAATAATTCTAACTATCATGTCAAACGCCCTTCAAAATTTTGCCAGAGAGTCTAATAATAGGCTTTTAGAGGGAGAAAGAGAGAGAAAAAGAGTTCTTCATAAAGTGATCTTAAAAACCCTTATTTCTTTCTGTGTCTAGACGTATGTCCATCCGATGTTAAGGATAAGATGAGAAAAACGGTGGTTAGGTTTAGAGAACGTCGGACTCCAATAGAAGTTTCTCATCCTAATTGCTTCAACCGTTAAGCACAAATTATAAACGTCAAATTAATATTAATTCAAACTCATACGTGATTTAAGGAATTCCATAGGGCATCTGATAAAATTGGACACAAACAACTAAAGGTGACAAACTTTGTTACGCAAATCATACCACAAGGAAGCCAAGAGTGAAGGAAAGGAAGAACACTGCTGGCTTGTGAACTATGTGCCAAGTAGGCAATTAGTTCGTCTATGTGGCACAGGGTTATTGGCCAAGTTAAATACACTTCAGGCTGTAGATTAGGCAGTTTTAGTTCTGTTGGTGACCGTTGAAGAGGTAGTACAGTAAAATGAGGGAGATTCAATTGTTCATTGAATCCGCCTTATGTTGTTTTACTGTAATTAGTTAGTCAGTTTACTTTCAGAATAGAGTTGTGTGACAAGCAAGAGAGAGAATAGCATGGAGAGAGAGAGAGAGAGAGAGAGAGAGAGGAGAGTTACTGGGGGAATGTATTCGGGTCTTGCGTTGAGAGATTGGGTAGTATGACCGTGTTTCTCAAGTGAACTTTTCTTGTGTGCAATAAGAGTTCTGAGGTTTTCCCAATTCCCAGTTTCTTGAGTTTCTGATTGTTTTTGGTATTTTGTTCTAGACTAGTTTGAGACTGAAATTCATAGATGACTTTATCACATAATGATATAAAACTACAAACGTTGAGTCATTAAAGTTCTACACCATTTTTGTCTATGTTTTGTTTGCCCTTTCTTTCTTCTTATAGACTTCTTTGACCGTTATTGGGATGGAGCCATTCTCAGCCGAAGGGTGGCCTGTAGTTTTTTTCCTTTAAATTTTGAACATAAAATTTCACAAAATTTGTATTTTTCCTCCACTAAAATTGTATTTTACTCCTTAATATTTTACATCTCTTAATTCACCTAATTATTTCAGTCATATCTCTCAATCCCCGTCCCCAGCCGTCCCACCTATGTTTTTGGCTCCGGCCCTAGCGGAGTAATTATACTCCAAACGTCTTGATCTAAGGCCACCATTGTTGACTTTATCTCCCACCATCTCTGCTCCTCTTCTTGTGCGAGTGGTTAATAGGAAAACCAATAATCCAACTGCATCATCACGTCTTTGACACAATACATATTCTCCAAAAGAAAAAAAATATTTAAGTGAATAAAACGTAGGAAAATCTTCTTTCTTTTTTTTTTTTCCTTTATTTTTTCTTTTATGATAATGTGTCTTTTACCCTCGGATATGTTTGCTGAAAGTGACAAAAAAATCTTCTTCTTCTTTTTTCAGTTATTTGTTCACATTGGTATTTAGGCAGACCTATGTCATCTTTGGTGAGAAAACACTGCTTATGCCAGAGGGTTGAGGCCAAAATGTGGGACCAAGTTGATATCCTTCACTACGTAGTGATGCACTTTCCAAGAGCAGCTATTGGTGGTGTTTAGTAACTTTTCTTGAAGTTTATCCATTTTGGGTAAATTCGTCGGTTGAACAATACCAGACTAGTTATTTTAACCCAAAAAAAAGGACGACTTTTATTATAGGGTTAATGCCACTTTTAGTTTCCAAATCCCATTTTAATTATTAACTCTTTTTTTTTTTTAAAGTACTTTTAATTATTAACTTTCAAAGCATCATAAAATTAGTTCTCAACATATCAAATTGTCTTAAATTTGTCACAATGTCGATCCAACCGTTAAAATCTTGACAAAAAAGACACGTGAGAATCATGTGTAGTTTAGAGAGATTTTCAAATGGACAAAACTACTAGTTTGAAACAATTTGACAGATTAAGGACTAGTTCTTAGATGTTTTAAGAGTCAAGAACCAAAATGAAAATTGGCCATTTGTGTGGAGACATTAATTGAGTTTTACCCTTATTTATACTTTGAAAGATTTCGGAATTTAAGTACAGAAAGAACCGAGCTTGCAAACGCATGATATCCCAAAATGTGAAGGAAAAAGAACCAAGAATGAGCAGGCTATAATATTTTACATGCAAGATTTAATACTAAGTAAAAAAAAAGAAAGAAAAAAAAAAGGAACAAAAGAAGAGGAAGAAGAAGATATTTCAAGATTCAAGTTCAGATAAGATATAGAAAGAAAGAAGCCAAATCCACACCATTTTATGAGAGCAATATATCTGGCTGAAGATCTGATAAGGATCAGGGTAGAAGTATAATGCTCAATGGAACACAGTATAAGCTTTTCAAGAAAATTTCACCAACATCTACGGCGATTCGAACTTGCACGAAAGCAGGAATCTAGGTTCTACCATTCCAATGATGTTTAAGCTTGCGTGTTTCAGTTTGTCATCGGATTACTTGCAAAGTGCAAGTGATTGCCCACAAACACTGCAAAAAAAAAAAAAAAAGGATGAAATTTGAAGAACTTTTCCAATTACTCACAGATGGTGTGACCAAGTACAGTGTTCAAGTAAGGTGACTTGAGGATCTAAGTTATCTTACATACAGTTTTCAAAAATGCCACTGTAATAAACCACCAATTACATCAATTTAAGAGTGAAGAAAACTACACTGTGTTGCTTATAGAAATGCCATTGTAACAAAGCAAGATGAGTATAACACAAGTAAATTGGGTTGCGTACCTTATACATCTATCACCCATGGTGCCCAGGGGGATTCCTATTCCACAAAGAGGTGAAATCTACCCGTGACTTCTGGGATCAACAACTTGGTGCACCTTTCTGCCTTCAGCACTTAAATACTGTCCAACTACACGTGCGTGAGGAACCGAGGCTTCTCCTCGAGAAAGGGCATCCACATTCTCGAGCAGGTACTTTTTCGGAAGCCCGCCCACCACATTGCCCTCTTCATTTCCGTCTTTGTCAAGGAATGCAAAGTGTGGAATACCCTCGACGCCAAACTCATCAAGCTCTTGTTCCCACTTTGTGTTGTCAACATTCAGCAAAACAAAATTAACTCTGTCCCTGAATTAAAGGGGGAAAAAAAAGAAGCGTATAATGACAAAAATAAAGGTAAATCAAAAGTAAAACAAGAAACTTTGGAGGCAGAATGTGAATTTTGATACAAATTTTTAGATTCCTAATAACCTACTAAAATGAAACACACAACTGAGGAAAAGAATTTACGAATGGTAAGCAGATGTAGAGTTGCATAAATGATTAATATCTAGCTGAGGCACGGCAATGATTACCTGTACTGCTGCTCAACTTTGTAAACATCTGGCGCTAACTCCCGACATACTTCACACCAAATCTGCATAGAACTCCACGACGGTGGGTTTCCCATTTGAAAGAACCTAGAAAGAAAACAGACGACAAATATTTAAGATCAGAAACAAATTACATCAAATATTTTTCTTTATGGATACTTCAGTCTGCTACTAATACCTTGCTTCCATGAGAAAAGCATTAAAGGAGGACCGTCCAAGTTTATTACCCCAAATTAGAGCAGAAAGAATCTATGAAATATGGAATGAACATTCATAATGAAATATGCGAGCTTCATGTTCTCATTTGCCGCATAAAAAATTGCATTACCATACGCAATATTGCACAAGTTATTTTGATGTAATAATGGGAATACAAGTGCACTACATTAAAAAAAATAAAAAAATAAAAAATAAAAATAAATGATCCTTTGTATTTGTTAGTCCTGACCAACCACAATTGATGAAATTTATTGAAATAAAACCATAGAGGGTATAACATATTTGGCAAACCTCTTCATAAGGTAACGCAGCAGCTGCTAGGTCTTTCAAAGAAACACCAAAATCAAGTCGCGATGATAAGAAAAGTCCCGCCGCTGCAAGAGTAGAAACCACAGCTATTTGCTTGTTTAGACCACTGCTTGGAAACTCTGGAAAGCCAAAACCTCGGGAAGAACTCGTCGCTTGGCTGGTGCTCTCATTGCTGCTGCCTGAGCCTGGATCAACAGGCAACTTATCATAAACCATGATAATTCATGCAGGCAATCAATCAAAAAGTATACATAACTAATAGCTCAAAGATCACTTCAAACAAGAAATTAATCCCATAATGATTGCTAGAAGTTAAAAAACCAGAAAATAACCGAACAAGGAACTGTTTTGAGCTTATAGAATCAGCAGCCTAGTGTTAGAAGGCAGTTCAGACAGCTCCTAAGATCGAGGAAAAAAATGTTAGAAGTTGTGAATTTGTTAATTGTTCAGTTCACCTAAGAAGCCGTTACAGTCCACGTAATTCTGGAAGTCTAAAGCATAAACTCTCCCTGCATAATGAAAAACTTAAGATTCCCTAAAAAAAAAACTTGATAGAAATCACTGTGGTTTTCTAAATTGTCATTTTTTGCTCGAATCGGAAGCGCAATCCCCAAGATCAAAAACCAGCCCACAACATAACAAGGAACTGCTTTAATGATACTCAAGGTTTGTTCAGCGTAGTCTCCTAGAAGCAAGTTTCGACTTCTTGGGCCTAAATTCTGCTTCTAACAGTGTTTTGGATAAGGCGTTAGAAGAGCATAGCCCTCTAGAAGAGCTTCCTGAAAGAGCGAAAAAGCATAACTGCCCAACATTTCTCCTGGGAAAAGAGCTTGAAACTCATGTCACCTGAGTTTTTAATAATTGTTTATGATCTTATAGTGGAAAACCATTTTTTTGTTAAAATGTTTCAAAATGCTCTTTTCAAAAAGATGATTTTAAACACAACCTGGAAGGCCACAACAATATGATTCCAAACACAACTTGAAAAACCACAACGTTTACTTTTCTTCTTTTATTACTTGAAAACAAAAGCGAAAAAAGAACTTAAAGAAAAAAAAAATCTACCCCAAACAGACCCTTACAGGTGGGAACATTAACAACCCAATACAAACTACTTCTCCAAACAAAATTTAAAGCTCGGTTCCAGAAAATGCCCAATAAAAAAAAAAAAAACATAAATTCCAAGCTCTTGAGCATTTTCTTGTAAAATACCGAATTTAGAGATTGGAAGCTCAAAACCCAGAAGAGATAAAATCCAAAAATTTTGAATATACGGGAAAAGGGAGAACACAACGAAGTTGAATAAGAAGGAAGAGAGATTTGTTAAACTCTGATTGGCCCACGTGGAGCATTCAAATTGGACATCAACCGCCGAATGGTTATTCCAACAATTAACCGTTCGGCAACGTTTTAAAACCGTGTGATGGTCACGGTTTAACGTGCGAGTTTTCATTCTCTTGGTCTCTGAGCATACAATTTAGAAAATATTACACCATCTAAGAAAATTGTGAGTGCTCAGAAATATTTCAAAACCCAACGTGAAATATTGTTGCAGTTCAGGCGAATTTGCAGAGTATAACAGAGGCAATGGCTGGAGGTATTTAACGATCCATTTGCTTCCGTTTTTATGAATTCAATTGTTTCATTTTGTTTTAGAAACAACATTTGGCATTAGAGCAAACTTTAAAAACGCCTTTGCCTTGCCGCTGTACATTCATTCTTTTTTATAGTTCATGTTCAATTTTTTTTTTTGTGAATTCGAGTTTCTTGGTTTGAAGTTTTTAGTCAAAACTAAAGTTAGAAATCATTGGGTAATTAGATTTCTAACAATTTTATAATTTAAAACGTTGAATTTGATGCCCAGATTGTGAAAATTTGAACGGGTCCAAAACTGGGTCGTAATATGGACCAAATGGGTCAACATGACCCATTTCGGGTGAAGGAGACGACCAAAAAACGACATGTCATTTTGGCATTTTGTTAGCCAAATGACATGTCGTTCAGCCTAATGAATTGGCATTTCATTACAATGAAATGACATGTCGTTTCAAGCCTTGAGGCTCAAAATGACATGTCGTTTTGACATGCCAAAGGGCATCCCCTCCACATGTAAACGACCTGTCGTTTGGTTAAGGAGCGACCTCCCACAGCGCAAAACGGCACCGTTTAAGAGCCCCCCCCCCCCCCCCCAAAAAAAAAAAAAAGGCGAAACGACGCCGTTTTAAGAGGGCATTAAAATATTATTAAAAAAATCCAAAAATAAAATTAAAAAAAATTTAGTTTTTGGATATGCACATAATTTCTACAATAATTTCATGGAAAATTTATTTTGCACATTATGTGCCAACTATTTGTTTTATGTGCATAATTTTATTGTTGTTATTATGTACATAATTTAGGAAATACATTTTAATGCATAAATTATGAAATTAATTATGCATATCATTTAAAAATTGTTTTATTTTAATGAATGTTTTATTGGAAAACATATTGTGGATAATTGATGTGCTAATCATTGTTATTATGCATGTTATTAAGTTAAATTAACCTATTTAACATAAATTGAGATTTTGTTCATAATTATTATATTGCCTATAGAACATGCAATTTTTTGTGAATAATTTTATGAACAAAATTAAATGTCTAAGTGATCCATATGATTTTGAATAATTAGAGCTTGGCCACAGCACCTCTAATTATGCAAAATTATATATTAATTGGTTTAGGATCACATTTAGTTAAAGGACATTTATTGCAATTAGTTGTACTCAATATAATAAATTTTATCCCATAGGAATTTTTATTATATTGGTATGACTAATTGGGATAAAATATCAAATTATATTTTCTAATTTACCCACAGGGATTAGAAAAGGGAACATAATTTAATAATTTTATCATACAATGAAATGGATCTAATTGAATTAGAACTTTAGCCCACAGGCAAGTTATATGTCATAAATTCATGATTTTATGCATGATTTACATTGGTAAATCATGATTTATGTTTATTAGCCTCAATATTCTGGATCATAAGCATGTTTGTTTCAATTATGCAGTCATACAACCTGTGAATTCTTCTGATGTTCGATGTGATATCCCTGAGCTAAAAGGAGATAATTATAAGGTTTGGAAGGAGAGGATTCTCCTTTACTTGGGGTGGATGGACATTGATTATGCTATAAGGAAAGATGAGCCCATAATTACTGAAACCAGCACTGAGGATGAGATTGTTCTTTATGAACATTGGGAGCGATCTAATCGCCTTAGCATCATGTTCATAAAGACTAAAATCTCTGCTGAAATATGTGGTTTTGTCGAACAGTATGACAAAGTCTGGGTATTGTTGAAGGACACTGATAAGGAGTTTGAAACTTCAGATGAGGCACTTGCTAGCACCCTAATTATGAGGTTCTCATCCTTGAGGGTCACGAGTGTAAGAGGTGTGCTCGAGCACATCATGGAGATGAGGAACATAGCGGCTCAACTCAAGAACCTTGAGATAGATATGTCTGAGTCTTTCTTAGTGCGCTACATTCTGAACACCTTTCCAAAACAATATGGGCCCTTTAAGATTTCCTACAATACACATAAAGACAAATGGTCAATAAATGAGCTTCTGACCATGTGTACAAAGGAAGAAGGGCGACTTGTAATGGAAATGGGTGAAACTGCACTAACAACCGCAAGAGGAAAGAATTAGAATCAAGACCAATATCAAGCCAAGGACAAGGGAAAGGGTAAAATACCTCCCAAAGTTGTCATTAAGAAGGAATCCAAGTGTTTCTTCTGTGAAAAGAAGGGATACGTGAAGAAGGATTGCATGAAATTTCAGAGTTGGCTTGAGAAGAAAGGTAATCCAATCTCATTGGTTTATTATGAATCTAATATGGTTAATGTTGTTTATAACATATGGTGGATTGATTCTGGATTTACAATTCATGTTTCGAATACCTTACAGGGTATGCAAAACCTAAAAAAGCCAGTGGGAAGTGAACTAAGCATCTCTTTAGGAAACAAGATGCGTTCACATGTGGAAGCCATTGGAACATGCACCTTAGTTTTAAATAGTGGTTTTATTTTAGAATTGGATAAGACATTTTATATTCCAAACTTTTCTAGGAACTTAATTTCTGTTTCCAGACTTATACCTTTGGGATATTCTTTTACATATTCAGACAAATGTTTTAGTTTATTTTATAAATCTGATCTTGTTGGGAATGGTATTTTGTCTGATGGTCTTTTCTCAATTAATTTGCAAAATGAACCACATCATACTGCTACGCATGTTCAATTTGGCATTAAACGTTGTGTTATAAATAAGGATTCCTTTATATTGTGGCATCAGAGATTAGGACATATCTTTATTGAGAGAATCAAGAGGTTAGTGATTGACGGAGTACTTAGTACTTTGGATTTTACTTACTTTGAGACTTGTGTGAGTTGCATTAAGGGAAAGCTAACCAACAAGTCTAAGAAAGGTGCCAAGAGGAGTTTAGAAATATTAGAAATCATACATTCAGATATTTGTAGTCGAGTAATGGACTCATATGGTCCGAGATACTTCATCTCTTTCATAGATGATTACTTACGGTACATGTATCTCTACTTGCTTCATACAAAGGACAAAGCATTAGACGCCTTTAAAGTTTTCAAGGCTGAAGTAAAGAAACAATGCGGAAAGCAAATAAAGATCATGAGGACAGATAGAGTGGAGAATATTATGGTAGATACACTAAGGATGGACAAGCTCAAGGTCCATTTGTGAGGTTTCTCCAAGAGCATGGGATAGTTGCCTAATACACCATGCCTGGTTCTCTGGATCAGAATGGTGTAGCAAAAAAAAAAAGAAATCGAATATTAATGTACATGGTGAGGAGCATGCAGAGTAACTTCAACCTGCCTAAGTCCTTGTGGACTGAAGCTCTTAAGACTGTTGTGTATATATTAAACCGGGTTTCGACTAAGGCTATCCCAAAGACGCCATTTGAGTTATGGAAAAGTTGAAAACCGAGTTTGCGACATATACGTGTTTGGGGATGTCCGTCTGAAGTAAGAGTATACAACCCACAAGAGAAGAAGCTAAATCCGAGGACCATTAGTGGGTATTTCGTTGGATATGCCAAAAGGTCCAAAGGATATAGATTCTACTGTCTAACTCACATCACTAGATTTGTGGAATCAAGGAACGCAAAGTTTCTTGAGAATGACTTGATTAGTGGGAGCGATCAATTTCGAAACATAGTTTCTAAAAGAGATCATACTGAAGCTCAACCATCTACATCAAGTGATCAGTTGATCATAGTTCATAACACTCCTATAGTTCAATCGAGTGTTGCGCAACCAATCATTGAGGTTCCACAGATTGCTGATAATAGTTCAACTGAATGTTGTGCAACCACCAGAAACAATCGAGCAACAAGTTGGACAACAGATTCCTCAGGAAAATGTTGAACCAACATTAAGGAGATCTACTAGAGAAAGAAAATCAACAATTTCTAGTGATTATGTTGTGTATCTACAAGAATCAGACTATAACATTGGAGCCGAAAATGATCCTGAAACGTTTTCACAAGCCATGAGTTGTCAAGAATTGAAACTTTCGTACTTTACAATGAAGGATGAGATGGATTCTATGGCATCCAATGGAGTCTGGGATCTTGTCAAGTTGTCTAATGGTGCAAAAGCCATAGGGTGTAAATGGGTCTATAAGACGAAAAAAGACTCATTAGGCAACATCGAAAGATATAAGGCAAGACTCGTCGCCAAAGGATTCACTTAGAAGGAAAGAATTGACTACAAGGAGACCTTTTCTCCTGTATATAATAAAGATTCCCTCCGCATTGGCACTTGTTGTTTATTTTGACTTAGAGTTGCAACAAACGGATGTGAAAATGACATTTCTCAATGGTGAACTAGAGGAAGAGGTTTATATGAAACAACCAGAAGGATTCTCCTCTAGTAATGGTGAGCAGTTGATGTGTAAGCTTAAGAAATCCATATATGGGTTGAAGCAGGCCTTCCGTCAGTGGTTTTTGAAATTCTATGACGTCATCTCTTCATTTGGATTTGTAGAGAACATCATGGATCAATGTATATACTAGAAGGTCAATGGGAGTAAAATTTGTTTCTTGGTTCTATATGTGGATGACATTATACTTGTAACCAATGACAAGAGTATACTACATGAGGTAAAACAATTCCTCTCTAAAAACTTTGACATAAAGGATATGGGTGATGCATCCTTCACTATAGGCATTAAGATACATAGAGACAGATATAAACGCATTTTGAGTCTGTCTCAAGAGGCCTATATCAATAAAGTTTTGAAGAAATTTTGGATGAAAAATTGTTCACCAAGTATAGCTCCCGTTGTGAAGGGTGATAGATTCAATTTGAATCAGTGCCCAAAAAATGACCTTGAAAGAATACAGATGCGCAACATTCCATATGCTTCAGCTGTTGGAAGCCTTATGTGTACTCAGGTTTGCACAAGACCTGACATTGTATTCGCTGTAGGAAAGTTGGGCAGATATCAAAGTAATTTAGGATCAGACCACTGGAAGGCTGCAAAGAAAGTGATGAGGTATCTGCAAGGAACCAAAGACTACATACTTATGTACAGACGGACTGATAATTTGGAAGTCATTGGCTACTCTGACTTTGACTTTGCTGGCTGCATTGATTCATAGAAATTAACTTGCAGATACATTTTCATGCTAGCTGGTGGAGCTATTTGATGGAGAAGTGCCAAGCAAACTCTGACTGTTACTTCCACTATGGAGGCCAAGTTCGTATCTTGTTTTGAGGCTACCTTGCATGGTGTATGGATCACGAGTTTCATTTCTGAGCTTATGATTGTGGATTCTATCTCTAGGCCATTGAGGATATTCTGTGACAATTCAGCTGCTGTTTTTATGGCTAGAAACAATAAGAGCGGTAGTCAAAGCAAACATATCGATATTAAGTATCTAGCCATAAGAGAGCGTGTTAATGATAAAGCAGTGGTCATTGAACACATAAGCACTGAATTGATGATTGCCGATCCCTTGACTAAAGGCATGCCACCAGTAAAATTTAGGGATCATGTGGACAGAATGGGACTTAGTTCTCTCATGTAATTTGTTGTACTTTGTTGTGAAACTCTATATTTATGATATATTTCTATTTCAACTTCAATTAAGTGCACAACTTTATTTATGAGAAATATCACTAAATTTTGGACCTAGAATAAACATAGGGTTTATTTATTAAGTTACACGTGCAAATTTTAGGAGACGAGATATATTGAAATACATGAAAGATAATACTCGTCATTTAGAGGACCTATCGCCATGATTTGTGTATTTTGTTTCTTATTGAAATGGTTGATGGGATGTATGGGCTAAGTGGGAGAATGTTAAACTCTGATTGGCCCATGTGGAGCATTCAAATTGGACATCAACCGTCGAACGGTTATTCCAACAGTTAACCGTTTGGCAACGCTTTAAAACCATGTGATGGTCACGGTTTAACGTGCGAGTTTTCATTCTCTTGGTCCCTGAGCAAACAATTCAGAAAATATTACACCATCTAAGAAAATTGTGAGTGCTCAGAAATATTTCAAAACCCAACGTGAAATATTGTTGTAGTTCGGGCGAATTTGTAGAGTATAATAGAGGCAATGGCTGGAGGTATTTAACGATCCATTTGCTTCTGCTTTTATGAATTCAATTATTTCATATTGTTTTAGAAACAACAAGATTAATAATGCTTACAACTGTGGAGGATTCAGCGGAATTAGGTGTCGTTTGACAAGCAAAGATTTGCCATCTTTGGCTCTTGTTTTGGGAATGAAGAAAGGGTTTTACAGTGTGACGTTGAAGAGCTTGAGATTGAGAAGTTCAAAAACATGGTTGGACTTGGAATCTATGGAGACTTACGGGATTTGTAGCCACACGAGCCACTCGAGAATTGAAATGTTTCCAGTTATTGTCTGTTAATTGAACAAGCTGTCAGTTTGTTTACTGCAGATATTAAATTATCTTTCGGGAAATGGTTGTCATTTTTTTTCTTTTTTTTTTCTTTTTTTGTTGGTTCAAAACTAGGGCCGGCAATTTAGATACGGCACGATGACACGATACGAAAAAGACACAAGATAAACGGGTTTGGATCGCACGTTTATTAACTGTGCTATAAATGGGTTGGCACGAATAACACAAAAATAAACGGGCTGGATTCGTGCTAACACGCTAAACACGACTTAACACGTTTAATTAAATGGGCCGTAAACGTGTTGACACGGGCATGACACGATCCGCCCATTTATAACACATTTAAACTTAAAAATAAAAATATTTGAAATATTTATAGTAGCTTAGTATTAATTAGATATTGTGTTTTTGTTAATTTTTTTTATTGGCTTTTGTTTAAATTTTTTTAAATTTTTAGTTAATAAAAATTAAAAAAAATTAAGAACTTTGCAAGGTTAGGAGTTGAACCTAGCACCTTGGGTCCATTTCTCGCCCTTGCCACCTCCCCGGTGTTTTGTTGTAGCTTTTATTATATTTATTATAATATTTTGCTTTGATACTAAAAATCCTACATCGGAAGTGAAACAAGATGCTTCTCAACTCTCTTCTTATATAATGCCTCAGTTGTAATTTTCAACTCTTCATTGCAAATGAAAACTAGCCATTAATGGCGTTGAACAATTTTTATCTGAGAGGAGAAAAATTAGAATTCAGTTAAAATATTTAATAATTAAAAAAATTAGAGAAAAAATTAATATATAATTTAAAATATTAAATAATTAAAAATTATTATATTATTTACATTAATATTTAACTTTTTTAATTTATTTTGGTTTTAAAATAGAAATTATATAGTAAAAAAATTAAATATTAGTTTTTTAATTGTGTAATATAAATTATGTAGTAAAAAAATTAAATATTAATATTTTTTAGGCGTGTTTGTATTTGTATTTTAGACACGTTTATTAATCGTGTCATGTTTATGTTTAGTGTAATCGTGTCGTATTATAAACGTGTTAGTACGAACACGACACGCGGACACGAATTGCCATCCTTACTCAAAACGGTCGCTGCATGCGCGAACACATGGGCTTGGTTCTGCTTTCATTCCTTGCGTTTTTGCACTCTTACCCTCTAAATTTCTCTTGTCGTGGCAAATCGGTCCAAAAATAATACAGTGTAAATCTGGCTAGGCACATTTGACATTAGTTAGTTTTAAACCAATTTTTTATTTAAAAAAATAATATAAAGTTCTTATATGTCATAACAAAAGTATAAAAGTTACTACAATATAAAGTTTTTACATAATATAATATTTACAGTTTTAATTAATAGTTCTAACTATCATGTCAAACACTCTAACATCTTTTGTAAACGTAGTTATAACTATTTTTTTAGATTAAATTATTTTTTAATTTAAATCCTAACATCTTTTGAATATGCAATTATAAATACATTTTGTAGATTAAATTAATTTTTAATTTAAATTTTGTGAAAAAAGTATGTAACAATTTCATTAAGCTCCTGGTCTAAGACCCATATAAATAAAGAAAAGAGAACAAAAGGAGAGTAAATTTTTTGATAGAAACATAGGAATGTTAATTTTAATATAAAATGACTAAAAGAAATTTTCAATTGTTATTTTTTATCAATAGTAATTAATTTCACACCGTTACAAATTTAATAAACAACAGTTCATACTTGTAATGAAAAAGGACAGTTATAAACGCAAGAATTCTCAATATCTAAACAACCAAACATACCTCAACCATCTATTTTAGCCTTTGATTTTTTTCCCCCGAAGTAAATGTCTAGAACCAAGCTTTAGATCACACTAAGGAGAGGTTCTCCTCATCCTTAGATCACTAGACAGCCACTATCGTGGTCCGTGGCGAAGCCAAAAGTGTTTCTCAGCGAAAGCACTATATAAAAAATTAAAAATAGCATTTTATTAAATAAAAATATAACTATATATTTCAATAATTGAATGGGACATAATTAAATTTTTTCTTATAAAATAAGGGCATAACAACATATTTAAATTACTTTTTTGGGACACAATATTTTTCAATTATTTCACGAGGATACAACAAAATTTTTCTATTATTCTATGAGAACATGGTTATAATTTTTTTTTCAAAATAAAAGTATAACTAAAATTTTAAACTATAAAATAGGGTGAAAATACAAATTTTAAAAAAATAAGTAAGGGCATGTGCCTCTACTTGTCACAACAGGCTTCGCCAATGGTCATGGTCCCTCGTACACCCCATAATCATGCCCCTCACCCTTTACATGTGCCCACTCATTCTATGCAAGTTGCATGTGTAAAGTCCTCTTTTATATTAAATGAAATACTTAGATAAAACATGGTTAATTCATGTGTCAATTAAAAATTTAATCCGTTATTAATGAAACTTAAATTTATTTTTATTTTTGCCATTTGAAATTTTATTTTAAAAATATTTTCTGATCACTTCTATGAAATTATATAATCTCCAACCTTATTTAATTAATTCTCTTAGAAAACCCTTAGCTTTGCCAAAATTTCAAAACCATCTCAATTAGACAGCCCCTTAATATCACTTGAAGTACTTAGACCTTGAAATAATGAGTATAGTCTCCTAACTCTGATAGACATAGCCCATGGTTTTTGCCTACAAAACCACCCTCCAACTCAGATTAAAGAGCCAAATACATACTTTAAAACTCTTGTCTCTCTCTCTTCCTCTCTGTCAGGTCACTCTTTCTCTCCCTCTCTCTTTGTCTGCTTTAAAGAAAACTCATAGAAAGAACCTAGCCTAGCCATAAGAACATATGGGAAATTTTCAATCCCATCTCATTTCCGACAATAATTCGAGGTTAGATTTTTAGCAAAATTTTGGTTTTATTATACTTTATATTATTTCAAATCTTATGACAAATTCTCACTCCAATTTTCAAATAGAACATTGATAAATATGAGTATATAGTTCTTGTGTGTCCTAGATAGTGTGGTGTTGAAAATTCCTTTGCATGCCTAAATCTAAGTGTGGAAATGTGTTAAATGGCTGAAAACAAAAAAAAAAAGGGAAAATGCTTAGTTTGTTCAAACAATGATTATTAAGGTTTTACAAACAAGTTGTACGTCTAAGAATGCATGCAATTCGAATTTGAACATGTTTTTATTCAATTTTCCTTATTCTTGAAATTTGATGATTCAATAATGAAAATGAGAGAAAATTTTAAATATTAATTTATTTAAAATGCCTCAAAACTGATTTGGGTCTATTTGAGTTTGATTTGAGCTAGAACTCACGAAACAGAGCTAAAATGAGGATGTTGATAACGTGCGCACTAGTCAACTAGACCATGTGTATTCCTGTTGACCGGCTCCTCCCAAAGATTGTTGATTTAGCAATCCAAGCGTCACACACGAGCACTTTTGCACCGATTTGATTTTTACATCTTTTCTTGCCCTGAATGCTTGAAAATATGATTTTAAACATGTTTAACGCTGTGAACTAAGAGCTTTGAAACTTATAACTATTTTCTATGTTTTAAATGCAATGTATGGTACTAGCACACTAAAGAATCGTGAGCCAATTTTATTTCTGATTTGTGATATGAGATAATGATTTGTCAAGATTAGTCGATGCCTTTGTGAGCTTACATATTACGGAATTGTTTCAAATGGCAAGAAATATTCTGTAGAGTTAATTTTCAAAGAGGTAGGATTCTATATCCCTTCTTTCTTAGCCACTACTCTAAGTTCTTTGGCTTTGAAATTAATTTTTAAAATGTTTTTAAGAATTGATTTATAATTCATTTTTTATTGAAATTATAATTTTAAGAGTCGATTTATAATCTATTTTCAAATGTTTCAAAATATGATTTCTTAGGATATTTTGATATTAAAAAAATTCAATATCTCAGGATGAGATTTCCCTGACTAAGAAAATGTTTGAACTAGTTTTCAAACGCTAACTAGAATGAGATTCTCTAGTTAGTTGAGTTTTTTATGCATGGAGCCTTCAGAGTTTAGGTTGTATAGAGGGCTCCTTAGGAGGCAAGTCCCAAAATCCTGTACAGGCCACTTTAGTGGTGATTCCAGGCCTTGCAAATAAATAAATACTTTATTATGATTTTCAATAAAGCATATGATGTGCTAACGTAAGCCCTTCTAGAATTTTTGATAAATTTCCTATATTTCTCCCTTTTATGTTTATTGTAAAAGTAAGTTTATATAATTATGATTTCTTGATGATGCACTCTAGTAAGCGCATTTTGAATTATTTATTTATTTATTTCTATAGGTTTCATTTATTATTTTGATGTTGCTTTCAAAGATAATCCAATTGAGGCTTCTGCTTTCTTTATTTTCGTTTCTATATTTTATTTTATTTAAATTCTCCCTGAGTGGTGCCATGCATGATGCCGAGATGGCGATGATGGTCATTTTTTTTTTTTTTTTGCATTTATGGAGAGTCTAGTTGAAGCTTGTGGTTACATGATTGGTTATCAAAATGGTTAGTATTGTTTTTTATTGGTTCTATTGCACATGTTTCTCAGTTGTGATGTGTTTATGTATAGACTGTATCGATCGACACTGTCCCTATTATTGTATTATGTTTATTTTGTAAATTTTAAGCAGACTTTTATTAGATTTATTATATTTTGGGACTGCATGGCATATATGCTATTATTTATTTTTCTAACTATGACATGGGACCCAACCTGCCGGTCCGACCGCAACATGGGTCCCAACTCGTCGCCCAATCCCAACACGGGTCTTGTCCCACATGCCTGATATGGACGCAGATGTTGGCTCATTAGTCTGATCACAATTGGTCTGATTGCAACACATTTCCCAGCTCATAGGCTTGATCCTGCATACGAGTTGTGACGACCTGCCTTTTGGGGCAGTCACTTAACTTTCTTAAACATTAATCTTACTTGCTTAGTAAGAAAAATGCTGAAATAAATTTTTTTTTCTTATCATTATCCTTTAAAATGTTCTTTAGAACTGTTGCAACTTTTGTCGCATTTCAAGTTAAGACCTCGCTCAACACTTGACTTTAAAACTATTTCAAATCGTTTCTTAAAACTTATTAAGAAACATTTACTGAATCATTAATTAAAACTTAACTTTATAAGTAAATAAAACATTTTGTAAATATATCGTAAAACTTTGAAAACATTTCTTCAAACTGTGATTTTCTTAATACTTTGAAAACACTATATTAAATAGTGAAAAACCTTTTCTTTGTGAAACAGAAGCAAACTGTGGTGGTATCCATACCTAAATCCTCACATCTGTCCTCCGTAGCACCAGCTCTTCTAGAGGGTCCTACTAGTCACCATTTGGGCTACCTATAGCATGAAGAAACTTTTTATGAGCTTTCGCTTAGTAAGTTCAAATGTAATCTTACAAATTATTTAAACATGCTTTAAAAACCCTTCTCATAAAAACCTTTTTCTTAAACTTTTTTCATAAACGTTTTTTTATAAACACTTCTAAAAATGTTTTTCATAAAACATTTCTGAAACCTTTTTCATAAATGCTTTTCATAAAACATTTAATCTGTAGCAATCCTCAAAATGCTTTTTATAAAACGTCATTTATAAACCTTTTTCTTATAACCATGAAAATGTTTTCATAAACACTTAACATAAAACATTCCTCAAAATGTTTTTCATAGCATAAAAATGTTTCATAATGAGGGAACAAAAAAAGCAAAATCAAAATACATGTCTATGCTCAATTATGAACTTGCGATTATGAGCGTCTTATGAACATTCTTTTCTTATTTTAACTTTCTATCTTTGTTCCTTATCTTTCTTTATCTTACTTTATTGTTCGTATCAATATCATTAATCATGAAATCATAAACATAATGCTTCCCTTATAGAAGACTTGAGACTATCAAACATCGAGGTCATATACCTTACATCTAGGAGGTCAAACTTTAACTTTACTTGTATACCTCACATCTAAGAGATCACAACTTTAACTCGTAACGCCCCTATATGGGGGTTAACAGTTTTTAATGAATTAAAATAAAAATAAAAAATAAAAGTAAAACTTTAAAAATAAAGTTGCGTGGATCTTAAATAAAAACTCTCAAATCAAAAATAAAATAAAATATACAAATGACAATTAAACCACAGTTTAATGTAGCAGCTTGAATTTAACAATGTAAACTGTCGTTATCATAATTTCAACCCTCAACATATCTTAATACAGTCACAAAAAGTAACAATCGATGCTTACATCATCATGAAGAACATTCTTAACAATTGAAGTAGTCCCAACGAAATATAGCAACATAGCTTCCTCAACTATTTTTCTCGTAACCACCTCATACTTAGTGAGTCCTGAAAAGATAAAAATATAAGAAAATGAGCGACAACATGTTCAGTAGGGAAAATCATAACTCACCTTTAGGTTTTTATCCTTACTATATTAAAACATGCATGGTTAGTTAGTTCTCATCATGATTCATCAATTTTATCATGTTCAATTCTAGTGGATATCTTATGATCATTCTTACCAAGTTCCATACATACATATATATATATATATATATATATATATATATACACACACATATTAATTCAAGATTCAATTATGCTCATCTATATCTACCGTGCAATAGAATGTCATATCACTCAACTCAGCGAAACCTAAATTGGCGCACTTGATCACCCTCTAAACATTCCAAGGGTGTTCTAGTGAGGAGACATTAAGCCCTGAGTCCTCACTAAGTCAATTCATGTACAGTGCGTTCTGCGACTTTCGATCCAAAGGAGCGTCATCACCTCCCCCTATTTTACCTTTTAGGGTATTCGTGCCCAAGGACGTAACCATCGCCCTCTTCACATCTTACCATTTTTCTATATTCAATCGTTATTTATAGAGTCAGTTTCCTAACCATGCTTCTCAATTTACAACAACATGTGTCAAATCATTATGTTCCTCGCTGTACAATACAGGACGAGTTTCACATCATCATGTTATAGATATAATCATATACATTCAAAATATCACATACATATCTTGCAACATAAAACAATCAAATTTTAATTTACCAAAACTTTACAAAAAATGTGTAGTAGAATCCCTACCTTCCAAGCTTATCAATAATCTTTTAATCTCGAAATTAATTAACGTTAGCTCCATACTCCCTTGATCCTAAGGCATGCATAAGGACAATTAAAACTAAAGCACAACATACAATCACATTCATAATTAAATCATGTATAAATCCATCTCACTAGTGTGCCATTAAAGTTTTTATGCATATTTCTTTTTGAATAGCAAGGTAAACAATCTTTGTCTAAACACAATATAAAATGTATATAAATAATCTATATGTTTTAGTCCCTAACAAGATTCATAAATTACTTAGGATAGTGTTGGAAAGGTTGCAAGACATAAGGAATTAGGAGGTGAGCAAAGTTGGGTTCTTGGTTCAGGTTAACAGCTGATATACCATAGCAAACTAACAGTATACTTTTGCAAAAAGGGCAGGTTCACTATCTACAATCAGCACATGGGTTAACAAGTGGTTTACCTAAGGTAAACGGGTGGTATACTATCACTGACATGTTACTAGTTTCCAATCCAACAACTCCGATTTAGGTTCATAATAGCTCGTTGGAAAGCTTAGGATGTTTACTTTTTAATTGTGCAAACCAATTTACAAAATTTATTTTCATTTAATTTTAGAATTTCAAGAAAGAGCCACTATCCATAGACGTATTACAAAGTTTAACAATATAAATTTTTTGTTTACGACATATACACTTAGACTTTATACATATGCTCCGAAATAGCAACAAAATATATACTCAGGTTTAAGAACACAAATTTGAATAATCCTTAAGTACAAAAAAATTTATAAATGAAAGACTAAATTTGTTCATAAGATTCTAACCTCAGATTATGGCTAGTTGGAAGCTTGAAATAGCTTCAAAACAGGTTCTTTGACTTCGGTATGGCTGAAATTCGTGCTCAAATAGAGGTGATGGTGGCTGATTTTTATGGCTGCCTTGAAGAAGTTCTCTAAGTATTTTGCTTAAGCAAAGAAATGAGAAGAAGAGTGTGGGAACCGTGGAAGAAAAAGGAAGAAAAGATGAAGTCTTTGAAGAGAAGTGATAGAAGCAATTATGGAGGAGACATGTTGGTGCATGTCACAGAGGAAATAAAGAAAATGAGGGTTAAGAGTAGTTGGGAAAGATATTCTCATGTCTCCTCTAGAGACTTTAACCCATATAATGCCAAAATGACATTTTTGAAATTTATCAGAAGTTCTAAGGCTTTTCAGTAAACATACCAAATAAGTATAGGAGAATTTTAAAAAATTTAAAAATAGATAGAAATAAATATTGTGAAATAGATTTTAAATGAAACAAATTTTTGATTGGCACACTAAAATTAATTTAATTACTATCTTACCCGTTAGCAAAATAATTAGTGTCACATAACTTTACTTTCAGTACCTCACAACAAGGACGCTAGTATGACACTTTCTTTTTATTATCTTTACTTTATCTTCTTTTTAACGTTAGTGAGTATATCAAATGCTAACACATAATATGTAAACGCATTTGTAAATCATAATTATTCTCTTTGAGACTTATTACATAACAAATGCAACATATAACTAAGTACCTAGATTGTAAAACATTATGCATTAACAAAATACAAAACATACTTTAAACATAATTTTTGCAAATACATTGCAAACTTTTACTTGATCTTTCAAAACTTTATGCACATCAAATGCAATTATGCTTTAAGCATAATAATTGCAGATACATTGCAAATCTTGATTTTAAACTTTAAAACCTTTTGCATAAAAAAATACAATTATACTTTAAAAATAACTTGCATAACAATTGCAAACATATATATATATATATATATATATATATATATATATATATATATATAAGCATTTAAAAATCATTTACTTCATGCTGTAGGTGAGATTTGAAACTTACCAGGTTCTAGCTCTAACCTCCCATTTCCTTCATTTTCCTTTCATTAGTCAGCCTCTGTGTCCTGATCATATAACACCTAACTAATTAGTTAACTTTTATTACCAATCTACTCGATTGATAATATAACTTAAACATTAAACATTCATTTCCTTTTTCATAACTTAGTATACTATCGGTTTACCCTTTTCTTTACTTAATTTTGTAATCCACCATGTTACCTTTCCCTTTGCTTAATTATATAACCACCGGCTTACCATTCTTTCTGCTTAGCTCGGTAACCCATCAAGTTACCCCTTCTTTACTTCACTTTGTAGCCTACCAGGTTACCTTTGTTCTTAAGCGTCCCTTAGTTAAACTTCCCGTCTCATTGGCGGTTTTGTTACCAAACATATTACAAAACATTTTTTTGTCTAAGAACATTATGCTAATTTGGAGTGTTCGACTCCGTTCTAGCCGTTTCCTCAAAAATGACGATTTTACCCTTATCGGGTTTTTGTCAACTTCGTAACTTTATAAAACTCATTGCATAACTTTACTGTTTTATTACCTACATATTATGAAAAAATTGCCACTTAGAAACGTTTCCTGACATCGGGTGTTTCGGGTCCGTTTTGACAATTTTTCATAAAATGACCATTTTTTCCTTAACGTTTTTCTTTCATTCCTTGCCTAAACTTTAAATCCTTAAAGACTTGGCAACTATAGTTACCCAATGCCTTCAACAGTGTAGGAACCCAGCGTTCCTAGGTGAAAACCTAGTTTTCACATAGTTTTACTGTTTTGGCCCGAAATACAAAGATATTTATATTTTTGCCCCCAGAACAAAAAACGACCAATGTATAGCATAACGTTTAGTTTTTCAAAAGGAACAAAACTTACAAAAGCACTATGGTCGAATTTCAAACATTTCATAACGTTTTCATTTCTTGAAATTTTGTGCCTAAAATTTCGTAAAATTCATAACTTATCAATTGGACAGAATTTTGAAAAACTGCCAACACTTTTGTAACAGTTTCAAGATGTACTACAACTTTCGTGTTTTAACTTTCTTGAAATTCCAACGTTTAGGGGGACTTTTTAGGTTGATTTTTAAATTTGCTGAAAATTCAATTTCTTTACAATTTAGTCCCTTTGAAATTTCACCAAAACCCTTACTTTTTTCTTTCTATCATCATCACCATCAACATATAACATAAAATAATCATGCTATATTGTCCATATTACATGCCATGGCTTAAACATTTCATCAAACACTTGGAATGCATATAAAAATACAAACTTTAACAAAGCTTGTGGGACTAGGATTTTACCTAATCATTCCCAAGTGCTTGCCCTTAGTTTTAGTACTTGAAAGCTTCCAAATTCCCTTGACATCAAGCCCATATCACACCATAAAAATTTCATCAAAACTTCAACAAAAACCCTAGAAAACTTAGGGTAACGTTTGGGTTTTACCTTAAAATTTATGAAATTCTTGAGCTTTTAGTTTTAAACTTGCTTTAAACATGACTTGGAGCTTGGAATTCATCAAATTTTTTGAGAAAGAATTGCTAAGGGGGACGGTTTCTTAGGAGGAAAAAAAGGAGCATTTTTTTTCCTTTCTTTCTTTCTTTCCTTTCCTTTCCTTTTTTTCTTTCTTTCCTTTAAACGTTTCTCTCTCTTCTTCTTCTTTTTTCTTGCACGTTGGAGGCCAAGGTAATGGTCTCTTATATGATAAATTGATTCATTTTTTTCTTTTATTTTCTTTTTTTTAAATAAAAAGGTGATGAGTCAGTTGGTAATAAATTAGGTTACTTTGGGTGGCCAAATATGATTGGGCCACATTAGTGGATGTGGGGGCCCAATCAAAACTTCCAAGGTATCCCACTAAACTTTTTACGTAGTCTAAGTTTATACTGACAGTATTTTTCCGATATTGCCGATATTGTTTTCTATACAATTCATAAGGCCCCATAACCTCCAATACTTATCCACATCCATCACATAATATAATTCCAATATTGTCTAACTTTGTACAGTCTAAATTTATATTGATAGTATTTTTCTTATATTGTTGGTATATTTTCTATACTGCTACAGGAGTCCTTATTCATCCATATTCTTCAAACAGTATTATTCTTATACTGCTTCAACTTAAACGATCCAATTTCTGTACTGCTTAACCTTAAACAATCAAATTCTTACACTGTATTACTTTTACAGTGTAATTTTTATACTACATAACTTTATCAGTATACTTTCTTACACTGCATTACTTTAATACTGTATAATATTTCATATTATTATACGGTATTTTTTTTAAATTGTATTTTTGTCTTAACATATTCTTAAATTACTGTATTTTTAATGTATTGAAAATGCTCGAGTGTTACACGAGTCTAGACCTATCTATCCGCCCTAGCCCAAGTCTGGTCTATCCGACTCATAGAGGAAAATGTTTTTTTCTTTTTTTTTTTTTGTTTTTAGGGAATACCGAGAAAAAAAAACTTTTTTATTATTTTTTGTTATTATTGTTTAACTCAAAAAGTTTAAAAACTGTTCTCCAAAACCAAATATCAAACACTACCATTTGTTTCTAAAAGTTGTTGTCTGTTTTTCTTTCTTTCTTTCTTTATTCCTCTTTCTCTTAAGGAGTGTTAGGTAACTTGTGCTCTTGATTGTTGTACCGTAGAAACTCAGCATAATATGGCACCAAATGTTAGCATTTTATGCAGAGACCAAGGCAGTTAAGGCTCGGGGGGCTCGGGCCCAGGGACCCATTTTGCAAATTTTTTTGAAATTTATTGTTATTTTTCTTATTTAGCCTCCTTTTATTATTATTATTATTATTATTTTTACTTCAGACAACCACCTCACTTAAAGCAGCTCTATCTTATATTTTCTAAAGATTGTAATTTTTGTGCATTTTTCTTATTTTGCTCCATTAATTCTTTATACTTTTAAATTTTACACAGATATTTTAAAAGTTTTATTACTAATCATTAGTTATACCTTATTATTTCATTTTTTTTGCTTGCATCCATTATAATTTTAAATAAAAAATCTCAATAAAAACATATCATATCACTTAAGTTTATGTATTTTGAAGAAAAAAACATAAAAAGAATCATAGATTAATGGAAATATATTAAAAAGATGAAGGTATTTTTTCAGTCTTTATTAAACTAGTCTAAAACTTTCATTCAACTCAAGCCCACTCTAAACAAAATTTCTGGTTTTGTCACTAATTTTTATCTAGTGCAGTTCCAACCTCCCCAGTTGTAAACCTACCCAACTTCTTTTGCCTTTCCCCCACAAAAATAAAAGTTTTCTTAACTCCCCCTTGATCAGCTATTTAGTCATATATATTCCAGAATGCAGAACAGCACTGTTCTTTGGTGCGTGGATAAAGATTAGATAAGGATGATTAGGACTGAACCTAAAAAAAATAACAAGAAGTCATGACTAGCTAGAAGTTGTGGATGTTATTCACTAAATCCTTAAATTTTTCAAAAGCATAATAATACTACAAGTTTCCTAACCCATCATTGATGACATACATGATTCGTTTTCCATTGGAGATGGTGCATCATTTCATTTGACTTCTTCTCGCTGTATTAGGGTAAAATGAAATTTATCTGCTTAGGCAAAATAGTTCTTGGCACTCTGCATTTGCTTCCATCTCCGTGTCCTCAATTGCCACGTAGGCAAGAACAAAAAACATAATATATATATACACACATACACATATATTTAAGAATTTAAAAATAAGAGTATTAATTATGAAATTAAAATATATCATTTACTGATCGAAACTAATTTTTAATAACATATCATGATCAATATTAGATTATAAAAGTACGGCAATTTAGTTATTTTTTTTTAGGACTTTTCTTGTTGGAACCTCATCGGTATTGCACATATTAAAATTATTTTTTCTGTAGATTTGACGGTTAAAGATATATACTCATTTTGGGTATCTTTTTATTATTATTATTATTATTCCCATTAGAGCAATTGTCGTTTTTTATTTAAAGAAATCTCATAGTTCAAAATTTTGCTTTATTTATAAAATGCTCCTTTAAATAGGTCTAGATAAGAAGGAGTCCTTGTAAACAAATAGTGACAGAGGGAATATCCGATAGTTTTTTGCTTCACATTAGTGAACTAATGATAAAAGCAAGGTGGATTAGAGTACTTCATGAGATTTTCTTTTTCTTGTCGTAATGCGTGGAGCCAAACTTTTAACGACTCAAATACTACCAACAACACTTGAGGAGAAAAAAAGATTGATGATAAAGATTTTCGTTTTCAAATAAACCAAATCTTCTTCTTTTTTTTTTTTTCCAATTTAAAAGCTTCATTTCACTTAGGACTGCATGCTTAGCCTCATCATGGTAATTAGGTAAAGGTTGGTGCCCCTGTAATTTTTTGATGCACCCCTCAACTCTTGACAAAATAACTAGAATTTTTTTTGCTATTCATTTTGCGGCTTTTGGCCTTTTGCTTCCGAAGATGAAGAGAAGTTGGTCTGCCATTTCCATTCCTTATTGACAATGTACACTACGCGCTTTTGAAAAAAAATAGAATAGAAGAGCATACAGACATGAATGCGCGTAGGGGGAGACAGCCCACAGATCTAAGGTTTTTTTGCACATAAAAATTGGTCAAGGTTTGAAATGAATTAAAAATCAAAAAGAGAGGACCCTCTAAAAGCCTTTTTGACTTTGTCAAATTCCAATTTAGTGCCATGAGTCCATGCTTTGCGCAAACAGCAGCCCCCCCGGGCCTCAATTATGTACGTCATTCACCCATCACTCCCACTTTTATGTTTTTTTTTTTTTTTGAACATTTCCAACTCTTACCGTACAAGTCAAACCATTTTTATTTGTTCATTTATTTTTTTTCACCTAGGTGATTTATGTAGGCAATTATTTCAATTTATAAGCAGGACTATTGCCCCCACTTATTTTTCAGGCGATTATTATTATTATTTTGATTTTAAGAACAGCCTATAATACGTCTTGAGCATCCATGGAGCCAGCTAAGACCCCAATGGGGGGCTTTTTTATTTTTAAAAATCCCTAAATATGTTTTATATTATTTTTATACACATAGTTCAAATAAATCTTATACTCCTTTAAAACTTTTTTATTAGTTTTTAGCCTCAATTGACAAAGATTTCTGGCTCCGTTGTTGGTCTCAAGTTTTGAGATTTTTTTTTTTGAGATAAGAGTTTTGAGAGTTAAAAGGACATGGTAACTAAAAGTTTTTGTAACATTTTGTAAAACGGTGTTGATGGCAAAAAAACAACTTCGTTTTAAATAAGAGTTTTGAGAGTTAAAAGGACATGGTAACTAAAAGTTTTTGTAACATTTTGTAAAACGGTGTTGATGGCAAAAAAACAACTTCGTTTTAAATGGCGGGGACTTATTTGGTGGAATTTTTACAGATAGTGTATCCTTTGAAAATATTATATCTGGTAAAAGTATATATTTTTTTTGTTCTAAATAGTCATAAGTAGGTTTATTTTTCGGTTCCCATTAAAAAAAATTGCCTCAAATCGTCCAAATAGCTAATCTTTCATTTAAGGAAAAATTTGGAAAGCATATAGCTCTTAGTTTTGATTGAATATAATAAAATGTGTTAAAAATAATTATTTCCTAGTTGTTAATTATAATAATCATAAGGATAAATTAAAAATATTCTCCATTAATTATAATCTTTGTAATAATGTACCTCCTAATTTTATAATGTAATATTTGTCCTTTTCAATTTATAATATAGTAACGAAAAAACTCTATGCAAGGAATTTTTGCTGAAACTGGTGTATAATACATAACAAAAGGTTAATTTTGATGACTCTGTTATATTTAAGGCTAATATAAAATTAGGAAGTTATTTTAATTTAAAAAGTTTGATTAGTCAACAAAATAAATTAAAAAAGCTTTAAAAATTTTAAAAATTAAAAACGTCTTTTACTTTTTAGTACTATGTAAGTTCACAAGGAGCTAGATTTCTTTACGGTTTGGATCCTGTGTCGTGTCTGGAAATGAACGGTCACGATTTGGCTGGTGAAAGTGGAGAGACTTTGGTCCGTGTCAATGATGTATTTTGTATTTATATGTTAGTCGGACGAGTTGCTATAGACATGCAGACAAAGGAGAAAAGAGAGAGAGAAAAAATTAAAAAAAAAAAAAAGAGTTGTGATTTAACTGCGAAGTTTCTTATAAACCAAACGAAGGGTGAGTTTTCTTTCTAGATTCCAGAAGGGAATGATTATTCTTTGCATTTAGTACTTGTACAAATCAAAAAAGTCTTGGAATATTTGATCACTTCAGATTCTTTAAATGGGTAGCTCAGTATCCTCACAACCCAGCATGTAATTTTTTTTTTATTTTGTTTAACGAAGTCCTTATCTTTCTTTCTTTCTTTTTTGGGATGGAAAAGCTTTCATTATTTAATTTCTTATCTGGGTCCATGGTTTCGTATTATTTAATTTATATCTATGTATTTGTTTGGAATCTTCTTGCCAAGTTTACTATTGTCTCAACTTCTTTCTTCTGGTTTGATAATGGTAAGTGTTTTCCTTTGCTTTTCAGCGTACCTAACCTCACAATCTCAAAATAAAATAAAATAAACTAGCCCAATTTAGGAGGCCTTCTTTTTGGCCTTTTGGTTTGTCTTTATTGTCTATACTTTAATATTGGAGGTCAAAACCCCAAGCTTTCTTCTTCTCTTATTCAAAATAGAACAACATGTGTATTGATCTCAATCTGGGAATCCACTGAATTGCAGACTGGTTAGTTCATGATATTGATCTCTGCCTCTGCTTCTTCAAGTTTTCCTACTGCACACCAGGTAAAGACTTGTTTATTTTCTTTTCTTCTTTCTTTTTAATTTGCGTTTTTGGATTTTTAGATTTCTCTTTTTGGTGAATTGATTTTGGCCTTCAACTTGTAAGTTCTGCAAATATTTTATTATTTGGTGCCCTGAGTTAGTCTTGGATTTCTCTTGCACTTGCACATGATGACTCTGTATCTTGTAACCTAAAATTTAGCCAACTCAATTTTGATGTCTATTTTGCCCCCCTTGTTTTTTTGTCATGAAGGTCAAAGTTTTGTTTCTAATATTTCTGTCTCCATTTTCCTTGCTCCTCTGGCCATGGAAGTTTTTCATTTTTTGTCCTTGCCTACAAGGTATATTTTTGGGAAATCCATTTTATTTTACATCATGTTTGTGATCAATGAGTTGAGTCTGCTTTAACTTGCCCTGCTTGACCTTGAAATTAGTGTTGCTTTCCTATGGATTATAAAAGTTAAAAAATTGCTTTTGACTTATATTAGTTTTGCATATGTGATTGGTAAAATTGCACACTCTGAAGTTGGTAAAATTCCAATGATTTTAGATTAGGTCCTCGTATTTTCTGTAAAAACATGCATCTGTGCTTTATTGTTATGGACATCGCTTTCAATTTCTATGGTGAACTAACAAATAGATCGAAAAGAAAATTCCAAGTTTGTAAGTAGAAAGAATATAGGCGATACCGTTTCGTATGTGTAGTGTCGTCCCTTGTTTCAAATTTAAACTTTGTACGGTTTAATTCCGTCGAGTTCTTGAAATGCTAAACACAAGCAATTTAAGTCTAAAAAGTCCACCTGTTGAAATCTTGAAACTAGTTGGGTTTAAGAGTCTTCGGTGGACTGTTCTAATTAGAATTTTAAGACCCTCCGCTTCTGTAATTCAACTTCTGCACTCGTAATTTGCTAACTCCGTAGCCAACAATACTACTTCAAAGGATTACTTGCATTCATCATAGTGCCTATAATATAGCTAGTTCTTTGCTGTGAATGATACTTATCTTTAAAGGATGTTTTATGCATTGATCCGAGCCTTCTCTCTCTCTCTCTCTCTCTTTCTCTCTCTTTCTCTATCATGGTCGATATCAACTTTCATATTCATACTTTAATTTTCCCACTATTAACGGAACCATTTTAATCCATTATCTATACCAGGCTTTGTGCAGGCATACCAATTGTTAAAGAGTTTTTCGGTAAATTTCTTTCTTCAGTATTTCTTCTGTGTTGATTCTGAAAAGCTTGATATGGAATTCTGTGCTAGTACTGACAGCCAAAATAGTAATTTCGTTTCTAATACATATGACAGTATGTGATGCAGAACTGAAGTTCTATGATCGAACTCATCTTCCTTGAGATCTGAAGTGAAAACATAAAAGATGTCTCTTGTCAGGCCTGCAGAACTATCTGCCGCTTCATACGGAAACCCTAAGCTTTACTCATTGAAGGGGAAGCAGTGAGAGCTCAGGCTTCTCAACCCAAACATTTGGATCTGAAAAGCCTAAGACCGTGTATGTAGTGATTCTTACAGCACCGAAAGTTATGAAAAGTACTTCCTTGACTCCCCGAGCGACCCGGGAATCTCCGGAAATTCATATAATCCTCAAAATATCTCATCTTACAACCTCCAAGCTGGATCAGTTTCCACCTTGGCCACTGAGAACCCTTGTACTACTTCTTTGATGTCCATGACGCATTACGATACCTATCAGTCCAATTTTACATCAGTTTACTTGGAAAATCAAAACCCCGATCTAGGAGATATTGATGAAAACACAATGAGGCTGAAGCTTCAAGAATTGGAGAGAGCACTCCTTGATGATGATGATGATGATGAAGATGATGAGGATATTCTTGGCCCTGGCCAAAGCATGGACTGTTGATGGTGAATGGGTCGACCCTGTCCAAAAAGAATCACTCCAAGATTCGCCCAAGGAGTCATCCTCATCCGACTCTAATCTGAGCAGCATCAGCAGCAATAAAGAAATATCGCAAATCTCTCCTCAAACTCCCAGGAAGTTGCTTATCGATTGTGCTAGTGCTCTTTCGGAGGGAAACACAGACGAAGCTTCTATCATGTTAAATGAGCTGCGTCAGATGGTCTCAATTCAAGGAGAACCTTCCCAGAGGATTGCAGCCTACATGGTGGAAGGCCTTGCAGCACGAATGGCCTCCTCGGGCAAATATCTTTATAAAGCCTTGAAATGCAAAGAGCCCCCATCTTCTGATCGCCTAGCAGCCATGCAAATCCTGTTCGAGGTCTGCCCATGCTTCAAATTCGGGTTCATGGCAGCAAATGGGGCCATCATTGAAGCTTTCAAGGATGAAAAGAGAGTGCACGTAATAGATTTCGATATAAACCAAGGAAGTCAATACATAACACTAATACAAACAATTGCTTCTAGGTCAAGTAAGCCAACCCATTTGAGATTGACTGGGGTTGATGATCCCGAGTCAGTTCAGCGTTCGGTTGGAGGCCTTAAAATCATTGGACAGAGGCTTGAGAAGCTGGCAGAAGTACTTGGCGTGCCATTTGAGTTTCAAGCAGTGGCCTCAAGGACTTCACTTGTCACCCCCTCAATGTTGGACTGCAGGCCTGGGGAAGCACTTATTGTGAATTTTGCTTTCCAACTCCACCACATGCCCGACGAAAGTGTCTCAATAGTAAACCAGAGGGACCAGCTCCTTCGGATGGTCAAGAGCATGAATCCGAAACTTGTGACAGTTGTAGAACAAGATGTGAACACCAACACTGCCCCTTTCTTCCCCAGATTTATTGAGGCCTACAATTACTACTCTGCCGTGTTTGAGTCACTGGATGCTACTCTTCCAAGGGATAGCCAGGATAGGACCAACGTCGAGAGGCAATGCCTGGCGCGAGACATAGTCAACATCATTGCATGCGAAGGAGAGGAGAGGATAGAGCGCTATGAGGTTGCCGGGAAATGGAGGGCTAGGATGACAATGGCTGGTTTCACCCCATGTCCAATGAGCACAAATGTGGTTGATGCAATCATGAAACTTATCAAGCAGTATTGTGAAAGGTACAAGATCAAGGAGGACATGGATGCACTTCATTTTGGATGGGAAGACAAGAATTTGATTGTTGCTTCCGCTTGGAGGTGATTGAAAAAAAAAATGGCTTAATTAAGTTTCTTGTTCGGTTTTGTACTCATATTTTTGTGTGGGATTATATGTTTTCTGATAATGTAATCCGAACCATACAGACTTCTTCGGGGAACTGCTAATCACCTAACGTCAATAGATTTTGGTTCAGTGCTTGTATGAGAATCTATGCATAAAGATCATCTTGTAACCATATATTAGTTTATTTTACAATTCTAGTCTACACTTTGCTGTTAACTTATTTAAACAAACTTTTGTAACATACAATGTTTTTGGCATTTTCTCATCTAACTCCGTCTTTCAGAATCTCTAAATTCTTCTGATTGGCCCGTATTGACTTTTGAAGTCTGCGCTTTGAGAGATGAGAAATGCTAGCTTGCTCTTTTTGTCCCTCTTCTATCTTTTTCTATTTAATATGTGTCCTCTCATTTCCCAAAAAACTAAAGCCTAACTACACGTTGTTTTATTTATCTTTAATTAAAACTTTCCATTTTTTAATATTGTAACATTTCTATTGTACTATTTTTGCTAAATACTAATTATTTTATACACACTTACAGATCTTTTTTTGTTTTCCTCCCTTGGAAATCCGTTGTGAAGAACTGAACGAGAAACCATCGAAAACGTATTTGTTTTATGGTTTATAATTTTTTTTAATCTTGGTACTTTCAGAATTGAATAGTACATGGATATTGTATATATAAATTTCATAACATTGCTCAAGCATATGTTTAAGCGGAATTTTCATAAAATTTTCATTGCTATACCTAGACAGTACTGAAACAAGCAATACTATTAAAGCTTTTGATGGGAAAATAGTTTTGTACCTTAAATTTTGATGATAAAAGAAATTTTTTGGAAAAAAAAAGGAAAAAGAAAAAAGAAAAGACCAAACGCAATTATATAAGTTGATGATTCGAGCAAAGAAGATCAACGCCTGCGGATATTTGTAAAGCATGGAAGTGAAATTATGTAATTATAAGAAGAATAGTGAAGTTGTATTAAAAGGAAAAAAGAGTTTTTATTTTAGTGTTATTTTTCTTCAAAAGGGCGCAGACAAATGCCAAATAGAGAGCATAGAAAGCAAAAAAAGAGTGATCCTAATGCTCTAATTAGTACGAGTAAAAAGTGGAGAGAAAGAAAACATTAGAAGGATTTTGGGATAGAAATTGATATGATGGATTGTTTAGTAGAAAAGAAATTAGAATGAAAAGGAAAAATATGTGGAAGAAAGGCATATAGGTCGCATCAAAATTGGTCTCTTCAAATATAAATAGATTTTATGAGGGAAAAGTTTGACAATAATGCAAGAAAGTGAAGTTACCAATTTATCCTTCTTTTTCATCAAAATTCCAACAAAAAAATTAGAGTACCAAATTAGAGAAATAGCTAAATAATATTTGAGCAAAATGGTAATTGTATTAATAGTAGTTTTTCTATTTCTTTAGTTTTTCTTCAATACCAAACAAGTGAAGATAAAATCATTTCTTTCCACTTTTATATACCAAACAAATAAAGAAAAAATCAAAATCTTTCATTTTCCTACAATTTTCTTTCCTTCGTAGTTTTCTCTTCCTTCTTATTTTCTTTCCTTTTTATCAAACAAGGGATAACTTTGTGCCAAGGTGATAATCGATTTAAAAGATTTTAATATAATAAAATGTCAGTTTAATTGCTACATCTATTTAATTTTTCATGTTTCCTCTTAGCAAATGGGAGAATGAGAGAAATAATAAAATTAAGAGTGTCACTAAGAATTAATACCATAATTTTTATAGAGAGTCATTAAATACCATATCAGCAATAAATTCACACCTAACATCAAATCAAATGAAATACCAAAAATACCTACAAAAACAATCCCAAAATCCCTCCCTTGCCACCAAAGACCAGCTTTGACGGCATTGCCCATAGCCATTGTGATATCTAAGCATTTCTAGTGCATAATAAATGCAATAATTAAAGGATTATGATAAGTAATTTAAGTGTAAAATTTTGTGAGATAGAGTTTATACTCAAAAATTTGTTAAATATTTTAACAACATAGCGAGTGTCGCAAGGATTGTTGTTTTAATCCAATTTTTATGATGAATTCCATAAAAGTGAAAAAGGGATTTCTAAGGTTAGAAATCATGCAATAGTCTTCAACAAGAAAGGAATGATATGAAAACAAGCTAGAAAGCTTAATTGTTACAAAACATGTTACAATAGATTCTGAAACGAAAATGCTATATAAGGAAAATACTGTATAAAAATATAAAAAATTATACAATATTAGAATAATATATTATAAGGATTATACTACTAAAGTTAAACAGTGTAGGAATTATACTGTGTGGAGGATATAAATTAGTAAGGAATGTGTATTATCAAGAGAGCTTGTTTTAGGTTGTTTGAGTCTAGCATATTCATGAAATTAAACAATGAAAAATAAAATAAACATATACTTAGAGTTCAAGGGAAAGAAAGAAAAAGAAAAACTCCATGACAATTAAGAAGAAATCTCCAGGCGGATGAAACTCCTTGAACTTGATAGAATTTTCCTTGTTTTCTCTCTCTTTTTCTCTCTCTAGAGGTGGCTGAAAAATATTTGAAAAACTGATCTCAATTATGTTTCTAAGTGAGGCTTTTATAGGTTTTAGTATTAGAGGTTGAAAATAGGTAATTTAGCTTAAAATAAGGTAAAAAAATAGCCACTAGGTGAGACACACGCGGGGGCAAGGTGGACTTCTCGCGGTCACACGTGAACAGACATCTTTGGATCACCTAGAGGGTGCACAGGGGTGAGACAAATTTGCATGCGGCTACACGCGCTACAGGTCTTGTGCGCAGTCGCAAGGAATGTTTCTTGCAGTCGCGCCTGGCATCTATGCTATGGTACAGCTGCAAGCTTTTTTTGCTCACGGGGGCATGGAATATATGCACTAGAATATTTTATTTTAACCCTCAATTCTCCAAAACTTCAATCCTTGCCCTAGGTTGATCTACAAACTGAATAAATGATAATTTAAACTCCAAATTTAGCTATTTTTCATCCATTTTCGCCTCTTTGCCGTCTAAATACCTGCAAAATACAAAAACTACAATTAAAACACAAAACACTCAATAATTCATTTAATTCATGATTTTACTCTTTGATACATGAAAAGACACAAGTCAAGAATACAAACTCATTAATTCATTTCAGGATTAAAATGTAACACTTATGATTGTCTAAAGTGAATCAATTTATTCAAATGAAATTCTTAACTAAATCAATTCACCTTTAGTCCAGATCTAATAAATTGTACCAATGACAATATACCAATGTCTCTACTCTTGGAGTTCTACTTTGATGACTAAGACAAATTATCTCCTATTAGGGATGCAAAATACATAACAATCTTAACATGAATAAACGCCCAACTTTATTCCTTCGATTGTGGACCTTTTATATTTAGACCATCATCTTAAGATTCATGTCTTCCGCATAATTTGTCTACCATATGCTCGATCTTAAAGGTTTAGAATGACAGTCTTATACTTTAGTTTGCTTATCATACATTCAACATAAATGAATATAAACATATTTGATACATGACATAAATAGAAAATTTTTTATTGATCAAATGTCAAAAAAATGTAAATTTTTTTTTCAAAAAAAAAAAAACTACAGCATTGTTTTTGTTGAAAAAATAGTAAGCAGCAGAATTTTAAAATTTTTATAACAGAGTATTTTTCAAAACATAAGTTTGACATGCTATATGTATAAATTAACTAGATCTTACTAACCTTTGTGTGCCAAAAAGCTCTTCCAATCAGTGAAGAGAAGTAACGTTCTAGAAGAGCCTCAACCAACTAGTCTTCTTTGCTATTCTCTATCCACGACTAGAGTAAGTGTGGGCTCACACATACAGCTCTAACACGAGATGACTCTCCTTCCAACCAATCGAGAGAACCTAAAGCAAGTGTTCGTGATTTGCGAACAAAGCTCTCCGGGAGTTTTCAGATTCTCACCAGCAGAGTGTCACTCTTAATCTCTCAATTGATCTGAATAACTTATGTGACTTACTCCCTATTTATAGATGTTTGGTGGTAACACCCGAAATGATGTTTATTCTTCTTAATAAACGGCGGACGTATGTAGTATAGAAAAGATTGTCGTATCCATAGGGAGGTGAAAATTTGTAACTCGAGAGATTGTTAAAAATAAACGTTCAAAAAGGCAAGCGGTTTTTCAGATCAAAGTTTAAAATGAAATAAATATTTTTGTGGTTTTTATTTTATTTAATTCAAAATTTAAAGCATAAAATTAAAATGGTGAAGCTTTGAGAATCCCTTGTGTGTTTCGCAACTGATATGGAATTTTAATTCTTAATTAATAATTATCTAAAGCATTTGATTTATTATATCTTTTCTCATTAATTGCAAGCACTTTTTACTAATTATATAGGTCAACCTAAATCGACAATATAGCAAGCCATAATACAGTAAGGGTTTTCCTATAAAAACTAGCAAAAAAATCATCTGTCACTAATGGTTTGGTGCACTAATTATGAAAATTATAACTGTTTTCACTCAATTATAATTACCATAATTTTAAGATAGAAAAGATAATAACAAATCAAAATTAATATATTTTTATGGAATAAATTATTGTGTTAATTTCGGCAGCACCTCGACTTATTAAATGGTCTAAGAATACACTATGCCATCCTCTGTCTACAATAAATCAAGAATAACCAAGCATTTACTGTACCAGTCCATGTCTATAATGCAGCAGAAACTCAGCTTAATAAATGAGCATGACTTTAGTATTATTAATATTAATTATGCAACACAATTAAATTACATAAAGAAAGCATGACTGAATTTATGTAAAAATTTGCAGCATAACAACAGTAACAATAATTATTAAAAACATAAAGATATGATTTATTCCACAAAATATAAGCATTATAACACAGATATAGAGTAAAATCCCATAGCAGAGTACTACGCATACAAGATCATCTCTCTGCCTCACCAGACACTCTACTCTAATTTAAGCATTATTTTATTATTATTTATTACCTAAGAAGATACTGTTGAGTTTAACTCAGCAGTAAGGAAATGAAGGGGAAAAGAGGGCCAAAGGCCCGAAGGGATGATTTTTTCATGGGGCAATGGAAGGCTATTTATAGCCTTGAAAAATTACTGTATATTATATGTAATCATCATTTTTCCCTGTTGAAAGTTGACAATTTCGGATCAAATTGATCCTTTTTCTCCTCTTTTCTTTGCGCTGGCCCTTCTTTAATGTGTGAGAATCTCGCCGAGATTCTGTGCTTCGCGGCATGAGAAGGCGCCAAACCAGGGTGATATAGACCGTTAATTTCACGATCCAATGGCTCCAAACACGCGTGAAAATGGGCCCGGTGGGACAGCAATTTTGGACCGTCAGATTGGTCTTGGTCATCGCATCCAACGGATGAGAGAGTGGCTGCATGTGGACATGACTGCACTAGATTTCACGCTGACCGAGATTCCCTCTGACTCTTTCTGCAGCTTGTCGGCGCGTGTGATGCACGCGCCAATCAAAGGTTGACACGTGCAATCCATGACTGAGCAAGCAGCTTCTCCGACATGCGTCAGCGCTGACACTTCTCCTCGGCTGATGCATGGCCTGACGTCTGCAGCGATCCAACGGGCGAGGTTCAATTGGCTGCTGATCTGAAGGCTGAAAATGTGCCACGTGTCCCTTAAATTTCAAATTCAAATTTTATTTATCTCCTTGATGCATTTGATGTCCGATTTTGTTCGTTTTGGTGTCGTTTTGTTCCGTTTTTCCTCTAGATTTTAAATCTAAAAATCACAAACACACTAATATTAATTATTTTACAAACATAATATTTACAAAAATATTAAAAATATTTATTTTACATTAAAACACACAAAAATAAATAAAAACTCTTAAAATTTCCAGTCTCTTACGGTTTGACACAGATATAATTTTTATGACTTGGAAATATTTTTGAAAATTACTAAAAATATAGTAAAACATATTTACAAACTTAAAACACACTATTAAACACTCTAAAACTCAAAATAAAATAACCGCATTATTTTTACGGCTTTGACTATTTACAGACTAGACACTTATCTAACACACCAAAATGACTCTAAAAATTACTAACAATTCTATTAAACATAAAAACACACTAAAAATACATTTTTAAACACATTTACACACTAAGACATAAAAATACTTATTAACACAAAATGCTACTAATTAGAGGATTTAATGAGAAATAAAAGCATAAATAAATGATTTATGCCTTAAAAAATGTACACTTTTACAGTCTCATCAATAGAGGTAGGGTCTAGAGTCGATCCTTATTAGATTATGTAACACCCGTATTTTTAACGGGCATGATTTTGTAAAATTTAATGAATAAAATGTAACTATTTAAAAATTACTAAGTTGTTTATGATCATTAAAAAAAAAAAAAATTGTCACTTTAGTATTTTCTTACCAAGTCTTCCTAAGAAACATTCAAAATTTACCAATACTCACTTCTACCAATCTTGTCTCCCTAAATTAATGCTCAATTATGTAGGCTTCTTCTCATTTTGCTAAAGGTCTCCGAAGGGGACATTGAATTATTTTCCCTCAATTAATAGAAGACATGGAGATATTTTCTCAACCACCTATTTAATTATTTCCTCATCTTCTTTCATAATTCACTCCAATTGTCCCCTCAATTATGTTGGCATTATTTGCTAAAAGTCTTCATGGGAGACATGATGATATTTTCTTTTAATGCTCTTTTGTTTCTTCTTACAACTTTCCCCCGTAAACATCCCATTCCTCTCAAGCATTTTGATATCTTTTTATTTAACCATCACCAACTTCTTCTCTAGTTTCTCATTCTCTCCCTTTCTCACTTCAAATTCTAACTAAAGACATAGAGCACAAAGCTCTCTTTGTGGCCAAGGCAATTATAATCCCTAACCATGGTCGAGGCGGTTTTAGAGTTAATTCAAGCTTGATTGTTAACCCGAACTTTGGTGCTTTTCAAAGAAGTTTTGAGGTAGGTTTTCTTTAATCTAAACTTAGTTTTTAGTATGTATTTTCTCCATGTCTAATGCATAATTTTCGTGTTCAAAATTCATGCAAATTTCTAGTTATGTTAACATGCATCCTTGAACATTTATGAACAAAAACTTGAGTCTTGAGTTACAACCCACAACCAAATTTTATTTTGGTTTGATAACAATGTTAGAAACATGTTAGGAATGTTTAAAACTGGTTTCCATAACTTTAAGATTGATGTTCTAATGTTTTGAGCTTAAAGAGCAAACTTAAGCATGTTTTCATCATTATTTACAAGAAAGGCTAGAGATATAATTTGATAATGATTTTGGTATAAAACTCATGAGAATATGTTTATTGTGATTATATAATGCATGTTGCATATTTTGGAATGGTTTTGAGATTTTAAACAAGGATAATATGCTTTAGGTTTAAGAAAAATTTGACATCCCATAAACTTTATAATACCTCTATGGGCAGTGGCTATTTCTTAAAATTCTGGAGTTAAATGATAATGAATTTTGTAAATTGGCTTGCATATTTAAAAAGTAGACATCCTAAGCTTTCCAACGAGCTATCATGAGCCTAAATCGGAGTTGTATTTTAATTTCTATGAATTTTTCAATTTTTGGATTAGAAACTAGTAAACCTGCCAGTGGTGGTAAACCACCCGTCTACCAAGTAAACCACCTGTTAACCCGTGTGTTGATTGTAGCTAGTGAACCCGCCTTTTTGCAAAAGTATACCACCAAGTTGCCATGGTATACCAGCTGTTAACTTGAACCAAAAACCCAACTTTGCTCACCTTCTAGTCTCTTAATGTCTTACAACCTTTCCAATACTATCCTAAATGAATTATGAATTCTTATTAGAGACTAAAACATATAAATTACTTGTATGTATTTTATATTGTGTTTAAGATAAAAATTGTTTACTTGGTATTTAAAGAACAATTGCATAAAAATACTTTAATGGCACTAGTAGACGGGTTTGCACATAATTCACTTATGAATGTGATTATACGTTGTGCTTTAGTTTTAATTGTCCTTATACGTGCCTTAGGGTCAAGGATGTGTGGAGCTAACGTTAATTAATTCCGGGATTAAAAGTTTGTTGTTAAGCTTTGAAGGTAGGGATTCTATTACTCATCTTTTGTGAGGTTTTTGGTAAATTAAATTTGTTTGTTTTATGTTGTAAAATATGTATATTGTATAGCAAGGAATATAATGATTTGACACATGTTATAAATTGAGAAGCATGGTTAGGAAATTTACTCTATAAATAAAAATTGAATACAAAGGAATAGTGAGATGTAAAAAGGGCGGTGGTTACGTCCTTGGGCACGAATACCCTAAAAGGTAAAATAGGGGGAAGGTGATGACGCTTCCTTGGGTTGAAAGTCCCAGAATACACTGTACAGGAATCGATTTGGTGAGGACTCGGGGCTTGATGTCCCCTCACCGGAACACCCTTGAATTATTTATAGGGAGATCAAGTGCGCCCATTTGGGTTTTGATGAGTTGAGTGATACTCTATTTAACATGGATACCTAGGAACAATGATAATTGGTAATATTTGTATAAATGTGTAATTATGAAACTTGGTAATGATTAACTATGGTATCCATAAGATATGATCATAATAAACCTCATAATCTGGAATATGATGTAACTTACTAACCATGCAGTTTTAATGTGGTAATGGATAAAACCATAAGGTGAGTCATGATTTCCCTACTGGGCATGTCGATGCTCATCCCTATCATATCTTCATCTCTCAGGTGGAACTCAGTGCAACATATCTGAAGAGGAATAGACGAAAACAATCCTGCTGTTTTCGTGTTAGAAGACCTTGTTTATTTGTAACTTATCTACAACATGTAAGAGTTGTATTATTTTTTTTATGGCTGTGTTAAGTTATTTGAGAATTGTACTATGGTGATGATGACTGTAATATATATATTTGGTGCTACAATAAAAACTGTGGTTTGTATTTAAAACGTTTATTTTTATTTTTCTTGTTGTTTAAAGACCCATGGGCATTGTTTAATTGATTTAAATTATATGAAATTTAAAATTATTTTTATTTATTTAAAACTGTTAACCCCCACATAGGGGTGTTACAGATTAGGTCTCAAAATTTGAATCAGAATCAAATTCGAATCAATATCTGATAAGATATGCATAAAAATGCGTGATCTTATCCTTTGCTCATCGGCAGGCCTATCAGACTGATCGGCAGGCCGAACGGCCCCATCGACTGGTCGAACACAACGATCGACAGGATGAACTATCGAAAAAATATCTCAGTGAATCTTTTATTTTCCACACGAGATTCTATAAGATAAAGTCTCAGTTTTAATTTAAATATCCCAATAGAAAATTTATCTGATTAAAACAACTTTATCTAGATAATCTCTAGGAAAATAAATGAATTCCTAATAATTCTACAAGTTTATCTTGATCTAATTTATCCAAAATTAAATCAACCGATAAATAGACAAGAATTATTTGATCCCAATAATTCAACAAGTTTATCTTGAGTAAATTTTATCAGAAAATTAATTCAACCGATAACAGAAATGAATTATCTGATTCTTTCAAATTTTAATCAATCTAATAAATCTGACATAAGTCACCAATTATTGGAAAGCACACTGTATCGTTATAGGATTTTGTGAGCTAGCAAAGGGGACAAAATTGACCTATATAGTTCAAGCTCCCGATAATTACGAAACCCAATATCCCAGATATACATTTCATAATTATCAACTCCAACGCTACTCCACTAAAAGCTTGGAGCTGCACTCTCGAACTACATAAAATTCCGAAGCCCGTATAGTTAAGTCTCCATGATATATCATAGTGTATTGTATCCCTATATGATTATTCATAATTAGCTTGAGGACAAGTTCTGTCTTATCTTCCTGATTATTTTTATCTTACATTCCATTATCTCACCATCGAAAAACTTACCATCCAAAAATAGTATACCATTCGGTTACACCTATGTATCCAAATGTTGAGACCTCTAGTTTTTCAATTACAGGATAACGCATATAAGAGGATATCATTACTCCTAAAGAGGAGCTATGAATTCCATATCTTGCATGCCGTGATATGCCTGTCCTCAACGAAGTCCTTTATCACATGATACTTCCGATCAATATGCTTACTCTTCTTGTGAAATCTTGGTTCCTTAGCATTAGCTACCGCCGCACTGTTATCACAGTACAGTGATACCGCCTTATCCATACCAGGAACTACCTCAAGATCCCAAGGAACTTACGGAGCCACACTGCTTCTTTTGAAGCATCACTAGTGTTAGACATGTATGCCTTAAGGAGTAAAAATGTAATACGTTTTTGGAGATATTTTTTGTCAATAAAGAATTTATTCTTTTATATATATCAAATCTTGTCCTCTTTACGTTCATATTTGTTAAATGTATGATAAGCAAACAGTAGTCTGAGACTGTCAGTCTAAACCTTAAGAATTGGGCATATGATGGGATGATTATGCGGAAGACACGATTCTTAAGGTGATGGTCTAAAACATATGATCAGCAATCGAGGGAATAAAGTTGGGCGTTTTATTCATGTAAAGATTGTTATGTTATCTATATCCCTTTTGGGAGATGGTTTGCCTTGACCATCGGAGTTGGACTTTGTGAATAGAAACATTGGCACGTTGTCATAGGTGACGATGTATTGGATCGGGACATAAAGTGAATTGATTTGGATTAATAATTCTGTCTCGGTAAATCGATTCACTTTAGACAGTCATTTGTATTGTATCTTAATCCTGAGATGAATAATGGGCCCGTTGTCTCGACTTGTGTCTTTTGATGTGCCAAATGGTGACACCCACATCTCAATAGTGGTATGCATACCGGTACGTTGGAGGCATGACTCTTGATAGCATAGACTTGTTATTCATAGATATGAAATCCATAGCTCCTCTTTAGGAGTAATGATATCCACTTATATGCGTTGTTCTGTAATTGGAAAACTGGAGCGCTTAACCATTTGGATACATAGGTGTAACCGAATGGTATACTATCTTTGGATGGTAAGTTTTCTAAAGGTGAGACAATGGAACGTAAGATAAAAATAATCGGGAAGGTAAGACAGAACTTGTCCTTAAGCCGATTATGGATGATCATATGGGGATGCGATACACTATGATATGTCATGGAGACTTAGCCACACGAGCTTCGTAATTCTATAAAGTTCGAGAGTGCAGCTCCAAGCTTTCAGTGGAGTAGCGTTGGAGTTGATAATTGTGAAATGTATATCTGGGATATTGGGTTTCATAATTATCATGAGCTTGAACTTTATAGGTCCATTTTGGTCCCCTTTGCTAGCTCACAAAGTCCTATAACGACACGGTGTGCTTTTTTAATATTTGGTGACTTATGTCGGATTTATCAGATTGGTTTAAAATTTGTAAGAATCAAATAATTCATGTCTCTTTATCGGTTAAATTAATTTTGTAAGAAATTAGTTCAAGATAAACTTGTTGAATTATTACGATCAGATAATTCTTGTCTGTTTATCGGTTGTTTTAATTTTGGACAAATTAGAACAAGATAAACTTGTAGAATTATTATGAATTGATTTATTTTCTTAGAGAGTATCTTGATAAAGTTTGTTTTGATCAGATAACTTCTCTATTGGGTTATTTGAATCAAAACTGAGATTTTATCCTTTAGAATCTCGGGTGGAAAATAAAAGATTCGCGGAGATTTTTTCTCGGGAGTTTGGCCTGCCGGATGACGTGTTCGGCCTGCTGATCAGAATGTTCGGCCTGCCGATCAGCGGGAGATAAGATTACACGTTTTCACACGGATCTTATCAGATATTGATCCGAACTTGATTATGTTTCAAGTTTTTGAGACCTAATCTGATATGGACTGACCCCAGGACCAATAGCTATAAAAGGGAGTGAGTCTCATCATTTACTCAGATCAAGAGAGGTCAATTTGAGAGATTAAAAGTGATACTCTTCTAGTGAGCATCTGAAAAAACTCCCTGAGAGCTTTTGTTGACAAATCACGAACACTAGCTTTGGGTTCTCTCTATTGGTTGGAAGGAGAGTCACCGGTGGAAGAGCTGTACGTGTGAGCCCACACTCACTCCGGTTGTGGATAGAGAATAGCAAAGAAGACCAGTTGGTTGAGGCTCTTCTGGAACGTTACTTCTCTACATAGGTTGCGAAGGTTCTTCGCCATACTGAGGTTAGTAAGATCTGTCTAATTTATACATATAACATGTCAAACTTGTGTTTTGGAAATTACTCTGATGAAAATTTTTAAAATTCCGCTGCGCACTTTGTTTCCAACAACTAGCTGCCACATACTCGGCCTCCATCGTGGAATCCGAAGTGCAATCTTGCTTCACACTTCTCCAACTGATGGCACCGCCGCCCAGAGTAAACACAAAACCCGTAGTCGATTTCCTAAAATCCAGACAGGATTAAAAATCCAAGTCGGTATATCCTAGAAGAGTCAAGTCCTCACCTGAATACACAAGCATATACCCTCGAGTCCTTCTCAAGTACTTGAAAATATGCTTTACCACAACCCAATGGTTCGGTCTTGGATCCACTTGAAATCAACTTACAATCCCGACTGCATAATTAATATCCAATCGTGTGCAAAGCATGGCATACATGAGACTACCCATTGCCGAAGCATAAGGCACCTTCTTCATGTATTCTCTTTCTTCATAAGACTTTGGAGAGTCTTTCTTAGAAAGAGTAATTCCAGACCTAGATGGTTGCCCACCTTTCTTGGAATCTTGTATTGCAAACTTCCTGAGATTTTTATCTATATAGCCGGCCTGGGACAAAGCTATCATTTTGTTCTTCCTATCCCAAAAATCTAGATACCGAGAACAAAATTAGCCTCACCCAAGTCCTTCACGTCAAACTACTTGATCAACCATAATTTGACCGATGACAATGCCCCAATGTCATTGCCAATTAGCAAAATGTTATCTACATAGAGTAGTAGAAAAACCACCTTCCCATCCTTAATGTGTTTGTAAACACATGGCTCATCCACATTTTGTGAGAACCTATAAGTCTTGATTACTTGATCAAATCTTATGTTCTAAGAATGAGAAGCCTGCTTAAGTCCATAAATTGACTTTAGCAGCTTACAAACCTTACCCTCTTGACCCTTGACCTTGAACCCGTCTGGTTGTGCCATATAAATGGACTCATCAAGATAGCCATTCTGAAAAGCCGTCGTAACATCCATCTGCCAAATCTCGTAGTAGAGAGCGGTAGCTATGGACAAGAGAATCCGAATAGACTTAAGCATGGCTACAGGTGAAAAGGTTTCCTCGTAATCGATTCCTTCCTTTTACATATAACCCTTAGCTACCAGTCTAGCCTTAAAGGTTTCGACCTTTCCATCCACTCCTCTTTTCCTCTTGTAGATCCACTTACACCCTATAGGTTTTACCCTTTTGGGAAGATCCACAAGCTCCTAGACTTGATTAGTCTCCATAGACTTCATCTCAATGTTCATGGTCTCTGTCTAGAGTTTTGAATCAACATCCTCCATAGCTTCTGCATAAGTAGAAGGATCCCTGTCATGTTCATTCGGTTCAGCTAAAAAGACCTTCCTATTGAACATATACCTCTCAGGTTGACGCCCGATCCTCCCACTATGCGAAGCCCCTTAGGTTGTTGTTCAGGTTTGTTTTGTTTTTCTACACTGATCGGAATAGTTTCATTCGGAACCTCCAGAGTGATCGGATCACTTCTTAACTCCTCAAGCATCAATTTGCTTCGAGGTTTAAAGTCGTCCATGTAACTCTCCTCAAGGAAAGTTGCATTAGTTAAAGCCACGACTTTATTTTCCTTTGGGTTATAGAAATAACCCCCTTTAGTCCCTTTTGGATATCCTACAAACACGCAAACTTTTGAACGTGCTTCCAATTTATTCGGATACTTAAACAAGACATGAGCCGTACATCCCCACATGCGAATATGGTTTAAGGATATCTTCCTACCTGTCCACAACTCGTGAGGAGTTTTAGGGACCAATTTTGAAGGCACATTGTTCAAAAGATAACATGTGGTTTGTAGTGTATATCCCCAAAAGGATGAAGGCAATGATAAATAACTCATCATGGACTTAACCATGTCCAATAAAGTCCTATTTCTTCTCTCCGCTATGCCATTCTACTGCGGAGTGCCTGGCGTAGTCAAATGGCATAAAATCCCATTCTCCAATAAGTGTCCCAAGAACTCATCAGAAAGGTATTCTGCACTTCGATCGAATCGAAGTGCCTTTATGGGTCTACCCAATTACTTATCTATTTCAGCTCGAAACTCCCTGAACTTGTCAAAAGTTTTGCTTTTGTGGTGAATCAGGTACACATACCCATATCTTGAGTGATCGTCAATAAAAGTGATGAAGTACTCATACCCTCTTCGTGTCCGGATGTTCATCGGTCTGCAAACATCACTATACACAAGTTTTGGAACCCCTTCGGCGCTATTGCCCTTAGACCTGAATGGTCTTTTGGTCATTTTACCCTCCAAACAAGATTCACATTAAGGTATAGATTCCACCTTTAAGTGACTTAAAGGTCCATCCCTTACCAACCTTCGAATCCTATTCAGGTTAATGTGACCAAGGCGCAAATGCCAAAGATAAGTCTTATTAGAGTGAGAAGTTTTAAGTCTTTTAGAGTTATTATCATTCATTTCAGCATTAAGCAATAAGTCCATCTTAGGTTTGATAAAATACAGATTATTTTGCATCAATCCAAAACAGATAAAAGATTTATTTTTACGAATCACCACTTTATCATTAAAAGAAACCAAATAGGAGTCTTTAAATAAACAAGCTATAGAAATTAAATTCCTTTTAAATTTAGGAACATAAAAACAATCTTGCAAAAATAAATTCCTATAATTATCAAAGTAAAGATGGACGTCCCTCACTGCTTCCGCTGAGACCAAGGATCTATCACCCATCTGAAGCGTGAAGTCTTCATACTGCAGACTTCTCGTTTCTTTGAACCCCAGCAGAGAAACACAAACATGATTAGTTGCACTGGAATCTATGACCCAAATGTCATTGGATTCCTCCACCAAACAAGTTTCTAAATACAGAAGATCACACCTACCTCCTTTTGAAAGGAAGTCCTTGCAATGCTTCTTTATGTACCCAACCTTTCCACAGAAGAAGCACTTAAGCTTCTTTGGGTTCTTCTTCTTCTTCTTCTTGCTCTTGGTGCTAGCAGGAATAGAAGACTTCCCGTTTTTGGCCCGTTGCTTCTTTCCATTCCCAGAGTGAGGATTGGAACTAGAAGCAGCTATCATGTTGGCCTCTCCACCCGCAGGAGACTCCCTGATCAACATTTCGAACTCCTGTAACTGTTTCATTAATTTCGTCAAGGTCATATCCTGTCTATTGCTTAAATTAAAAGTAGCTCTAAATGGAATAAATTCCTTAGACAGAGTCTCAAAGACCATAGTCATCTAAGTTTCAGCATTGATGTCGGCTCCATTAGTTTGAGCCTCAGCGAGGTAACCCATGACCAACATCATGTGCTCCTTTACAGATGTCCCCGGTCTCTGCTTATAGTTAAAAAGTTTCCGAAGTGCCCCTTGCCGTTTTGTTATGGCCTGGCCTCCAAACATATCCTCAAGATTATTCAAGATCTACTTTGCAGTCTCATAATCCTGATGCTGAGCCTACAGTACATTATTCATGATAGTTAACATAGCAAAGGGCTTGATCATTAGCATCTTTTCAGTGATCATATGCTTGGAATTGCTCATTAGATGAGTCTCTCGTAGGCTCGGGAGTACAAGGGGTTGTCAGTACATATTTCAGTTTCTCAAAGGAGAGGACGATATCTAGGTTTCGTTTCCAATCATTATAATTCTTTCCGGTTAATAGGTTTTTGTCAAGTATCAATGATAAAACATTTTTAGACATTTTTAATCTACAATAAAAAATCATATACCATACATAAGCAAACATATAATAATAATTTAGTAAGATAACACAATCATGTAAAAACATACAAATGTGTTTATGTGTCAAAACCTTGAAAATATCACAACCTTACAACGATAATTCCCAACTCATAATTCAACAAGCTCCTAGGGGAGTCATGCCAAATTCAATTAGGAACACAGATCCCCTCCTGATTAATATATGCCATCCAAGACCTGTATGATCCAGCATATACTAATAATCGTTTCTTTAGCCTTTAATTTTATTAATAGAGCTCATAGGGGAGGTTAATAATAAAATTAAGGTGAGTGTATAACATCGTTTCAATATTTTATCCATGATTTATAATCACCACCTAGGGGTGTACAACCATAAATCATGCTAAAATACCTTATCCTCTCAAATATCCAATCTGGTACATGATAAAAATCCATTCCTAGGGATCAAGACCACCATGTTCTGCCTATGGACCAACGATGGAGGCCTTAGGTCCTCTCTTCAAAAACTTTCTCCCACTCAATCTTTTGAAATTAAGGTTTTATTTTAAGAGTATGCATGAACAATTTTAATATGAGCGGCACTCTCTATTCTATATGACATGGTATCAATATAAATGGCAAATCATATTATAATGCAGACAAGCAAAGTAATGAAACAAAGCTACAAGCAAAATAACAAATAATCTGTAATATTATGGTTCCACCCTAGAGAATAGAAAACTAAGATTACAAGAGAATAATCGAGACATATTATCGATTCTTCATCCTTGAATCCTCAAGCTGTATCCTTCTTCATGTAATGCCCATCTTCAAGTCTTCAATTCCGTATGAATTGAATACTTCATATTTTCAGTCATATCCAAATTTAATGTTTCTCAAAATTGTCCCAAAAATAAAATTAAAATTGCACCGAAAAAACTACACATTTTATAGAATTTTTTTAGCTCTCGGTTGGCAGGCCTATCACCCAGATCGGCTTGTCGATCAGGAAGATCGGTCTGCCTACTCATGAAAGTTCATCCTGTCGGTAGAGCCTCTAATTTTTGCCCTACTGTTGGCTGTCGAACCACATGTTTGGCCTACCGATCTACGACCATTGGCCTACCGAACTATTAGGTTCAGCATGCCAACCGAGCAAAAATCTTTCATTCCAGAAAGTACAATTTTAATGCAATTCATCAATTTTATTTTCAACAATTCAAAAACATAAAATTAGAGACTTAGGAAATACCTGGGAGTGCCATCATCATTCTTCTAGATCCATCTTCTGGATCTGTCTTCTTTGAATAATTATTTAATTACAAAATTTTTACAAATTTAAAAATAAATAATAATTCCTAGAGAGAGATGATAGTCTACCATCTAATTACATGAAAAACTTAGATACACATTCTAACCTCTAAGGAACCATAACCAGCATTAATTAATAATTAAATAACGATTTAATCAACCACAATTAATTAATGAACAATCACTACATAATCCATGACAACATATAAAATATATAGAAACCTGGAGTGTCAACTCTCTATAAAATTAATTTCAAGCATAGGAGAGATTTAGATCACAAAATTTATACATATAACATGATCCCAAGCTCGTAAATTTATGTAAAAACCATGTCTCTAATACCAATTGTTGAAAAAATAGTATGCAGTAGAATTTTAAAATTTTTATATCAGAGTATTTTCCAAAACACAAGTTTGACACGCTATATGTATAAATTAACCAGATCTTGCTAACCTTTTTGTGCCGAAAAGCTCTTGCAATCAGTGAAGAGAAGTAACGTTCTAGAAGATCCTCAACCAACTGGTCTTCTTTGCTATTCTCTATCCACAATCGAAGTAAGTGTGGGCTCACACGTACAACTCTTCCACGAGATGACTCTCCTTTCAACCAATTGAGAGAATCCAAAGCAAGTGTTTGTGATTTGTGAACAAAAGCTTTCAGGGAGTTTTCAGATTCTCACCAGCAGAGTATCACTCTTAATCTCTCAATTGATCTGAATAACTTAGGTGACTTACTTCCTATTTATAAAGGTAGAGTCTAGGGTCAGTCCTTATCAGATTAGGTCTCAAAATTCGAATCAGAATCAAATTTGGATCAATATATGATAAGATATGCATAAAAATACGTGATCTTATCCTTTGCTCATCGGTAAGCCGATCAGAATGATCGACAGGCTAATCAGAATGATCGACAGGCCAAACAGCCCCATCGGTAGGCTGAACAATACGATCGGCAGGCCGAACTGTCGAAAAAATATCTCAGTAAATCTTTTATTTTTCACCAGAGATTCTATAGGATAAAGTTTCAGTTTTAATTTAAATAACCCAATAGAAAAGTTATCTAATTAAAACAACTTTATCTAGATAATCTCTAGGAAAATAAATGAATTCCTAATAATTCTATAAGTTTATCTTGATCTAATTTATCCAAAATTAAATCAACCGATAAACAGACAAGAATTATCTAATCCCAATAATTCAATAAGTTTATCTTGAATCAATTTTATCACAAAATTAATTCAACCGATAAACAGACATGAATTATCTAATTCTTTCAAATTTCAACCAATATAATAAATCTGACATAAGTCACCAATTATTGGAAAAGCACGCCGTATCATTACAGGATTTTGTGAGCTAGCAAAGGGAACCAAATGGACCTATATAATTCAAGCTCCTGATAATTACGAAACCCACTATCCCAAATATACATTTCATAATTATCAACTCCAACGCTACTCCACTAAAAGCTTGGAGCTGCACTTTCAAACTACATAGAATTACGAAGCCCATATAGCTAAGTCTCTATGACATATCATTGTGTATCGTATCCCCATATGATTATCCATAATTGACTTAAGGACAAGTTCTGTCTTACTTTTCTTAATATTTTTATCTTATGTTCCATTATCTCACCATCAGAAAACTTACCATCCAAAGACAGTATACCATTCGGATACACCTATGTATCCAAATGGTTGAGCGCTCCAGTTTTTCAATTACAGGATAACGCTTATAAGAGGATATCATTACTTCTAAAGAGGAGCTATGGATTCCATATCTATGAATAACAGGTCTACGCTATCAAGAGTTATGCCTCCAACGTATTGGCATGTATACCACTCTTAAGATGTGGGTGTCACCCTTTGGTACATTAAAAGACACAAGTCAAGACAACTAGCTCACTATTCATCTCAAAATTAAGATACAATACAAATTATTATCTAAAGTGAATAGATTTTCTGAGACAGAATTATTAATCCAAATCAATTCACTTTATGTCCTGATCCAACACATTGTAACCTATGACAACGTACCAATATTTCTATTCACGGAGTCCTCCGATGGCCAAGACCAGTCATCTTCCAATTGGGATATAGACAACATAACAATCTTTACATGAATAAAGCGCCCAACTTTAGTCCATCGATTGCGGATCTTATGATTTAGACCATCACCTTAAGAATCGTGTCTTCTATATAATCTGACCATCATATGCCCAATTCTTAAGGTTTAGACCGACAGTCTCAGACTATTGTTTGCTTAACATACATTCAACAAATATGAACATAAAGAGGACAAGATTTGGTAATATAAACAATAAATAAATTCTTTATTGATAAAAATGTCTCAAAAAACTTATTACATTTTACTCCTTAGAGCATACATGTCTAACAATTTCATCCTTATAGTACTAAGTCTAACACTTAATTCCATTTTACCTTCTGATTATTTTATCTCAATGTTTCAATATTTTCACAATAGGAAAATTCATTCCTTTTGTAATACATACAAACAGAATTCAATTATCATTGTATCTAAATAAGCGAGGCCCTCTTATATTTTTCAGTATCCAAATAATGCCTTTGAAAGAATAATATTGACGTTTGGTTAGCGAGCTATGGATTCTGTAATGACCAGGAAAAAAGTCATTAATAAAACTTAATATTTAAATGGGTTTAATTAATGAATTTACGCTTAAAAATTGTAATTTTTGTAAAAATTGTGACAGTGTATAAATAAGCAGTAGTAATCGAAATTTCCTCCGTGAATGTGATGCAATGTTAGATATTGATAATACAAATTTTACGAGTTTAAATACTCAGAAATTTGTAAATAATATCCATAAAATAAATTTTATATCACAATTAATTATACAATTATGATATTGGATGGATAATTATGGTATGAAAGAGATACAGAGTTCATAAAAACCCAAAACTAGTGTAAAAAGGGGGCCAAAGCAGTATAAGAACACTACTAAGCGAAAACATAGATATGGGAAAGTTAATGTTTGGTCTCCAAAAATACACCAAAGGCAATTAAAATATTTTGTACAGTCTAAGGATATGTTTTGCACTGATTTTACCATGACAGTGTAAGAAAAATACTGTGTGGTGAAAAATTATAGTGTAAATTTTTGGGCCCCACCAAGTGGACACCCAATTGAATTTTATTGGGCCACTAAGCCATGAAAGGTGGCCCAATCCTATGGAGACACCTAGGTGATACTATGAGTCACCATAAAGGATAAGCATGCATTTAATGCAAATTTAGGCAAAAAAAATCCCATTTCTTCTTCCTCAACTCCCATGGCAGCCATTGTTGAAGCTTCCCAAAATTTTCTCAACCCAATTCTTTGCCAAATTAACCCCAATCAAGTTCAAGAGGCAAAATCCAAAGATTTTATCAAGTTTTAAGGTAAAAACCTAAACTTTTTTAAGGTTTCTTGGGTAAAGGAAAGGAAGTTAATTCATGGTATTTTTGCATGAAAATAGTGTCTAGGAAGGATTTTCAAAGGAGCCTTTGAAGGCTAAAAGCACAAAGTGTTATTTGGGGTAAGTTTTGACTTTTAAATTTTGAAATTTTGTGATTTTTATTCCTTCAAAAGTATGTGGGTTCTTGAGCAAAATTTTGGTTAAATCCGATAGAAATATGATTTATGGTATGTTGATGTTGTGAAATTTAGGGTTGAATTGTTGAAAATGTTAGTTTTTGCAAAAGTGATATTTTGTAATTTTAGTACTAATTTTGCAAAAATGATAATTTGGCATGAAAATGATTTAGAGAAGGATTGGAACTGTCTTTACAAGGGTAAATATACTGTTTAAAAATGGATTTTATAGAAATACCCCAAGGACTAAATTGAAAGAAAAAGTTTCTTCTTGGTAGAATTGAAAAATGGCCAAAAACACCCCTGTATAGTGAGAATTTCAAAAAGGTTAAAACACAAAGTTGTAGATCTTAACAAAACTGTTAGACATAGTGAATAGTTCATAAAAAATTGCAACTGTTTGTGAGATTTTAATTTTTCAAGAATTTGTCAAAATTGAAAAAAATTTAAAGGGCAAAAATGTTATTTTGCAAAATGATTTAGGGTATGGTACTTTGAGTAAAGATGTTCCTTTTGAAAAATAGAAAATTTTGGTTTAAAGGGATAAATTTTAGCCCCGGGAGTAAAATTGTCAAAATTTTCAGTTCAAGGGTTAAACTGCAAAGTTTTACTAAAATGGGGCATAGCTATGAAATAAGGAGATCCGACCCACTAGGTTGTTATTTTGAAATTAGTACATGACTATTTTAGTTAGAATAGCGAAATCGAGCTCGAGAAGTTAGTAGGCCCATTGGGGGCAAAATCATCATTTTTTCCAAGTAAACTGAGTTGTCCTTAAATGTCCCTAAATGAGAAAAAGGAATGATTAGAAAGATTTCTGCCCTTCGTTAGAGACGATAGGGTAGAATAAGATAGAAGTAAGAAAAACTGAGATTATTAGAGTTGTGTATAGTTATACAACTGACTTATTAAATAACGAATGTTTTATTTTGAAACATAGAAGAAATAGTGAAATTTTGCTAATGGCTTTGTAATTGGCCAACAGGATCCTAGAAGTTTAGGAAAAAGGAAACTGAAGTTGACTGGCCTAGAATTCGAACCAAGTAAGTTCCCATCCCACCTACAGTATGAAATTGTAGATATAAAACATGAAATATATATATCTATATCTGTGTATATATCAAGGTGTGTACCTGTGTGTATGCTATAACATGAATACCTATAAGTACATTAGTGTGTACCTGTGTGTATACAGAATAAATACCTGTGTATATATTATGACATGTACCTATGTGTATATTATGATATGTACCTGTGTGTATGTTATGACATGTTCCTGTGTGTACATTATGCCATGTACCTGTGTGTATATTAATGTATACCTGGGTGTATATAAAGTATGTGCCTGTGTGTACTATGTTGTACAAGAGAATTTATGTTTTGTGTATAACATGTGATTATCACTTCATGCATGGTATGATAACAATATTAAGTGGACTGGTAAATATATCATAGAAGTTTAAAGATATAGTATGGTTTCGGTGTTACGAAGACCTATGTGTGCATTGGTACGAACACTTGGGCCCTAATAAGAGATAAGATATGAAAAGGATAAAGAATGTTCATAAGAAAGCATAAATGGTCATGCATTTTATTGATTGTGCATGTGGGCTATATTGGAACTTATTGGACGTAAGTTCATTAAGTGTTTCATACTGTAGGTATTCTGACAAGAATGTCAGAATAATGTCATAGTTGAGCTGGCGGAGGGATGAGGAATGTGCAAAATGTGTATGGATACTACTATAGTTCTTGTTTCCGCTGTAAGATATTTTATGTTATTTTTAAAATAATGTTTAGAAAACAGTATATGTACAAACAAGTATGTTAAGTCAATTTATGTATATATTTGTGTTTCCAAAGATGTTAATATCTGTATGTAAATTATTTAAATAAAAAAAATTTCCTAAATTTTTGCCTATAAGTAAGTAAGAAAAATGTTTATCACAGCCTGAAAAAGACAGGTTGTGATAGTTGGTATCAGAGCTGAAATCCTGCCACCCTACTACACATTGTCGTCTGCTCCATTGCCATAGCTTAAGTAAGATAGTTTGATTTTAAGTATAAGAATGTTAAGTTTTCACTTTATATGGAATTGTTATATTAATTGAGATAAATGTAGTAGATGGCGGCACCCCCAAATGAACCCAATGTGGAAGCCGATCGAAGAGCAAGCATCGCTTTCCAAGACATGATGCCACCGCCATATTATGGGAGTCGGCAGCCTAAATTTTCACTTTGCTACTTGTCATACACCACCGCATCTCCAGGTTTTATTAGCTTTTAGACTGTTGCTGAGAGAAGCATTTGCATGGTGGCTGAGGATCGGACCTGACGAATGACCTAGGGACTGGCAGGGCTTTAGAGAACAAATTCGAGCAGAATTCACACCTTTACCCCCAGCAGATGCTATGCAAGTCTAAGTAATTCTAATGTTATGGGCGGATTGGCGTCGTAGGTTGTATTTACTCGTAGAACGGTTATGGGGTAGATACGTAGGAGAGCCAGTAGATCATTACATTTTAAGGTTTCATCGTACAATGGTAACGTTGATCCTGTCGAAAATACCCTTGTGGCAAATATGTGATCTTATTTGGAGAGATCTTCCCAACGCAGTCTAGCAACAGATGCAGTACCCAAGGGATTTTCTTACTCTTAAGGATTTCATTATGGAAGTATTGCATGTGGAGCAAAATATGGTCGCGCCTATAGAAGATCTCCTAGTAGACATGGAGGATAATGATGATGAGGATGATGATGATAATGATTATGATAATGGCGAGGATGATGATGAAGAGCTTGAATTCGTTCCAGTGCCTCCCAAACCTATAAGTGCTAGTGATGACGAGTCTATCGATTCAGATGAAGAGAAGGAAGAGGACCCTGAGGAGGATCCTGAACATAGTGATATGTCTGGAGTAGAGTCAGATTAGAAAGAAAGGGACCTATGATGAATTGTATGTATTAAGATGTACGTAGATGTGTGATTAGCACAGTTTTGGGCCTTGTTGCTTTTGTATATGTGTGTGCATCCAACAAGTGGTATCCTTTGCGGCGATGGGGTATGTGTAGCCAGAAATGATATGAACAGTTCATGTAAGAAAGGAAAGTAAGTATGTATGTTAGTCACTTATGCTATGTTTTGAGAATGAAGAATGTAACAAGAAAAGGAAGAAGTTAATGAAATGAAATGTATGAAATGAGATGTTAAGTTTATGTTATTGTTCATCTTTGCATGTATTTATACTATTTGGAAAATATTTCTTTTAAATACTATTAAGTTAATAGTATATACTGACGTAATAATGAAGTCATACAGTAGGCATATAAGATTATTAGCGATGGCTGATGCACTTGGAGAAACTGCGAATCAGGACCCAATGGCCATGATTATGGAGTTACAACGGAAACTCCGAGCTCAGGAGTTAAAAATGTAAGAGTTAAGAGAATAGTTAGCGAACCAAAATCCTATACCCCAGGCACGCGCGAACTCGCCACCCCTAGTCCCATCGCCTCAGCAAGTGGAACCAGCTGCGCCAACTGTTCCAGTTGTTTTAGTAGCATCTGCTACTGAATTTTATGAAAGATTCCGACGGATGAAAGCCCTAGAATTTGATGGATCTATGGACCCACTAGAAGCTGATGATTGGCTTACTGGCATAGAGAGGGTTTTGAAATTTATAGGGCTCAATGATCGTAAGAAAGTCTTGTGTGCCTCATTTTCTCTCACCAAGGATGCTAGGAGATGGTGGGAGTCAGTAAAACGTAGAAGGAATATAAATGAAATGTCATGGTCAAATTTCATGGAAGAATTTGAAAGGGCTTATTTCAATGTGGAAACGATGGCAACCCAGCAAGAAGAATTCAACAACTTTAAACAAGGCAACATGTCAGTGACTAACACTGTAAAGAGATTTAATCAATTCGCATGACTTTGCCCCGAATTGGTTACCACTGATTGGGAGCGGATAAGAAGACTCATGCGGATGTTCCAAACTGGCATTGCCCTTGTAGTCGATAGTGGAGCCCAAGCCCCTAAGGATGTAGAGGATTGTATTGAACGGGCTACTAGAGCCAAATTTAGAATTGCCCATGATAAGGAGGAGAGGGCAAGAATTTTTAAAGCTCAAAAGGAAGAGAAAGCTTTAGCTAAACAGAGTCAAGCTATACAAGCAAAAGGACAAGGAAGCGTTCGAGTCAAGGGCAGTCCAAGAGCCATCCAGCTGGACGCAACCACAATGCCAATAATAAGAGGAAATGGAATGTGGTTAATCCAAAGAATCAGAAAGGACAACCCCAAAAAAGGATCAGTGATGGAGGAAATAACAAGCCTCTCTATGGGCAATGTGGGAAAAGGCACGTGGGAGAGTGCAAGGCTGTCACTAACAAGTGCTTCCTCTGTGGTAAAGAAGGGCACTATGCTAGAAGTTGTTTTTCCAAACCCCAGAACCAGAATAATCAGAGTCAACAAAGTCCAGAATAATCAGAGTTAACAAAGGCCTCAGGGAACCCAACTTTATGTAGTCCAAGCACAAATTAAAGGCCCTAGCATCAGTCAGGGACCTTGGAAGCTCTAGAACCTAATGGACGGATGTATGCTTACACAAAGAAGGAAGATGATACGGGAGCTTCATCTGTGGTGACAGGTCAGTTTTCTATTGCCAATACTGATGGCTATGTTTTGTTTGATTTTGGAGCAATGCATTCATTTACATCGCTTAAGTTTGCCAACTGGATAGGAAATGAAGAGGATAGGATAGAACAGACTTTTAGGACTGCACTTCCCTCCAGGGAGGTATTGAATTCTGATTATTGATTACGTCATGTACCCATAGTCGTTTGTGGGAGAGAATTGTATATCGATTTAATAATAATTGATATACAAGACTATGACATTTTCTTGGGAATGGATTTCCTGGGAAAATATATGGCCAAGATCAATTACCGACAACGTAAGGTTACGTTTCGTCCATCCAGAAGTAAGAAGTTTGTGTATTTGGGGAAGATTCCTAAGGCTCCCAAAGCGCTAATTTCGACGTTGAAAGCAAAGAGGATGTTGGAAAGTGGATGCACTGGTTATCTAGTAAACTTAGTAAATAAAGAACAAGAGGCCCAGTTAGGACCAGAGAATGTCCCTATAGTAAAAGAATTCACCGACATGTTTCCAGACGAGTTACCGGGCTTACCGCCAGAGAGGGAGATTTCATTTGAAATTGAATTGACGCCAGGTATAGCCCCGATCTCGAAGGCACCATATCGTATGGCTCCAGGAGAACTCAAAGAGCTACAGGTGCAATTACGAGAATTGTTGGATAAAAGGTTTATTCGGCCAAGTCATTCCCCATGAGGAACGCCTGTATTATTCATCAAGAAGAAAGATGGAACGTTACGGTTGTGTATTGACTACCGAGAATGGAACAAGGTCATGATTAAAAACAAGTATCCACTTCCAAGGATTGATGACCTATTTGATCAATTGAAAGGAGCGTCAGTATTCTCGAAGATTGATTTACGTTCTAGGTATCATCAACTTCAAGTTAAAGAGGACGACATGCCGAAGACGGCGTTTTGAACATGGTATAGGCATTATGAGTTTTGTGTCATGCCATTTGGACTGACTAATGCCCCGACAGCATTTATGGACCTTATGAATCGGATTTTCAAGGACTACCTCGATAAGTTCATCATCGTTTTCATCGATGATATCTTGATTTACTCAAGAACATCAAAAGAGCATGAGGAACATTTGAAGCTTGCACTGTAATTGCTGAGGAAGCATCAATTGTATGCCAAGTTCTCAAAATCTAAATTTTGGTTGGAAAAGTTTATTTTTTAGGACATGTGGTCTCACGAGATGGAGTCTCTGTTGACCTTTCAAGGGTAGAAGTAGTAAATAAGTGGCCTATGCCGAAAAATGTTACCGAGATCAGGAGTTTCCTCGGTTTAGTAGGATATTATCGACGTTTTGTAGAAGGATTCTCCAGACTTGCAGCACCATTCATAGCCCTTCCAAGGAAAGCAGCAAAGTCCGAATGGACTAAGAAGTGTGAAGAAAGCTTCCAAGAGTTAAAAAGACGACTCACGAGTGCCTCGGTACTGACCATATCGGATCCGAATCTAGAAAACTATGTGATTTATAGTGATACGTCAAAGACAAGCTTAGGAGCCATACTTATGTAAAACGGAAAGGTGATTGTGTACGCATCCCGATAGCTGAAAGATCATGAAAGGAACTATCCAACACATGACTTGGAGTTAGCAGCGGTCGAATTTGCACTGAAGATTTGGCTGTCACTATCTGTATGGAGCGAAATGTGAGATTTATATAGACCACTAGAGTCTAAAATATATCTTCACACAAAAGGAGCTCAACATGAGATAGCGAAGATGGCTTGAGTTAGTTAAGGACTGCGACTGTGAAATCTTATATCACCCTAGAAAGGCTAACTGAGTAGCTAATGCACTTAGTCGTAGAACGACGTCTTCGCTTGCAATGGTGCAATTGATGCCAAGACCTCTTCAGAAAGACTTGCTAGAAGCAAGAATAGAGATAATCACTAGAGGACTAGCCAATCTATCCTTTCGACCAGCTATCTGGGAGAATTTAAAGGATCTACAAGAAGCAGATCCATCGCTGCTTAGATATAAGACTAAGGCCCTTGAGAACAAAGAAACATAGTTTAGCATCTTGAAAGATGGCATTCTCCATTATAAAGATAGATTATGCATTCCCAACGATAAGGAGTTTAAGAGGCAGATTTTGAAAGGAGCTCATGAGGCACCATATGTTGCTCATCTAGAAGCTACAAAAATGTACCAAGATTTGAAAGAGCACTACTGGTGGCATGGAATGAAGAATGATGTTCCGAGAGTTGTTAGCAAATGTCTCACGTGTCAAAAGGTGAAAGATGAACACCAGAGACCAGTAAGTGAGCTGCAAAAGATAGATATTCCAGAGTGGAAATGGGACCAAATAACTATGGATCTGGTGATCGGACTGCCTAAAACTACAGGAGGACATGATACTATATGGGTAATTGTAGATAGATTGATCAAATCTGCACACTTTTTACTCATTAAACTTAGCAGTTCTATTGAACGACTAGCTTAATTATATGTCACACAAATAGTTAGATACCATGGAGTCTCGAAATCCATCATCTCTGTTCGTGATGGCCGGTTCACTTCCAAGTTTTGGAGGAGTGTTCATCAAGTAATGGGAACAAATCTAACGTTCAGCACAGCCTTCCACCCTCAAATGGATGGTCAGTCGGAAAAGACCATCCAGACTTTGGAGGATATGTTAAGAGCATGTGTGCTAGATTTCAAAGGAGGATGAGATAACAAGCTTCCTTTGATCGAATTTGCATACAATAATAGTTATCAAACCTCCATAGGAATGGCTCCATATGAAGCTCTATATGGAAGAAGATGTAGATCACCTCTACATTGGTATAAGACCAGAGAAAAGGCGTTGCCAACCACAGATTTTGTTCAAAGAACAACGAAAGATATAAAGATAATCCGTCAACGGATGGAAATGGCTTTTAGTTGGCAAAAGAGTTATGTTGACGAACGACGGAGACCTTTAGAGTTTCAAGTAGGAGACTTGGTCTTTTTGAAGATAACACCAATGAAAGGAGCAGTAAGATTCAAGAAAAAATGAAAACTTAGTCCAAGATACGTTGGACCACTTGAAATCTTGGTAAGAATAGGTAATGTAGCTTACAAGTTAGCCCTACCCCCCAAAATGGCATCGGTACATAATGTATTCCATGTATCCATGCTAAAAAAATATGTACCTAATCCCTCGTATATACTTTAGCATGAGCCTATTGAAGTGCAAGAGAATTTGTCTTATGAGGAGAAACCAGTTCAAATCTTGGCTCGAGAAGAGGAGTTATAGAATAAAAAGATACCACTTGTCAAAGTTTTATGGCGTAATCAACAAGTGGAAGAAGCAACCTGGGAACGAGAAGATGAAATGAGAAGAGCCTACCCAAAATTGTTCTAATTTTCGAAGATGAAAATTTTTAAGGAGGGTATATTGTAATGACCAGGAAAAAATTCATTAATAAAACCTAATATTTAATTAGGTTTAATTAATGAATTTACCCTTAAAAATTATAATTTTTGTAAAAATTGTGACATTGTATATATAAGCAGTATTAATCGAAATTTCCTCTGTGAATGTGATGTAATGTTGGATATTGATAATGCAAATTTTACGAGTTTAAATACTCAAAAATTTGTAAATAATATCCATAAAATGAATTTTATAGCACAATTAATTGTAAAATTGTGATATACACAGATGGATAATAATGGTATAAAAGATATACAGAGTTCACAAAAACCTGAAACTGGTGTAAAAAGGGGGCCGAAGCAGTATAAGAAACTATTAAGCGAAAACATAGATATGAAAACGTTATGTTTGGTCTCCAAAAATACACCAAAGGCAAGTAAAATATTTTATACAGTCTAAGGATATGTTTTGATTGATTTTACCATGACAGTGTAAGAAAAATACTGTATGGTAAAAATTACACAGTGTAAATTTTTGGGCCCCACCAAATGGACACCCAATTGAATTTTATTGGGCTACTAAGCCATGAAAGGTGGCCCAATCCCATGGAGACACCTAGGTGAACTAATGGATTACTATGAGTCACCATAAAGGATAAGCATGCATTTAATGCAAATTTAGCCAAAAAAATCCCATTTTTTCTTCCTCAACTCCCACGGCAGCTATTGTTGAAGCTTCCCAAAAATTTTTGTCAACCCAATTCTTTGCCAAATTAGACCCAATCAAGTTCAAGAAGCAAAATCCAAAGATTTTATCAAGTTTTAAGGTAAAAACCTAAACTTTTTAAGGTTTCTTAGGTAAAGGAAAGGAAGTTAATTCATGGTATTTTTGCATGAAAATAGTGTCTAGGAAGGAGTTTCAAAGGAGCCTTGGAAGGCTAAAAGCACAAGTGTTATTTGGGATAAGTTTTGAATTTTAAAGTTTTGAAATTTTGTGATTTTTATTTTGATTTTTATTCCTTCAAAAGCATGTGGGTTCTTGAGCAAAATTTTGGTTAAATCCGATAGAAATATGATTTATGGTATGTTGATGTTGTGAAATTTAGGGTTGAATTGTTGAAAATGTTAGTTTTTGCAAAAGTGATATTTTGTAATTTTAGTACTAATTTTGCAAAAATGATTATTTGGCATGAAAATGATTTAGACAAGGACTAGAACTGTCTTTACAAGGGTAAATATGCTATTTGAAAATAGATTTTTACAGAAATGCCCCAAGGACTAAATTGAAAGAAAAAGTTTCTTCTCGACAGAATTGAAAAATGCCCAAAAACACCCCTAGTAGAGTGAGAATTTTGAAAATGTTACAAAACAAAAGTTGTAGATCTCGACGAAACTGTTAGGACAGTCGTAGACAGTTCATCGAAAATCACAACCGTTTGTGAGATTTCAATTTTTCAAGAATTTATTAAAATTGAAAAAAAAATTAAAGGGCAAAAATGTTATTTTGCAAAATGATTTAGGGTATAGTACTTTGAGTAAAGATGTTCCTTTTGGAAAATAGAAAATTTTGGTTTAAAGCAATAAATTTTAGCCCTGGGGGTAAAATTGTCAAAATTTTCAGTTTAGGGGCTAAACTGCAAAGTTTTACTGAAATGGGGCATAGCTGTGAAATAAGGAGATCCGACCCACTAGGTTATTATTTTGAAATTAGTACGTGACTATTTTATTAGAATAGTGAAATCGAGCTCGAGAAGTTAGCAGATCTACTAGGAGCAAAATCGTCATTTTTTCCCGAGTAAACCGAATCATCCTTAAACGTCCCCAAATGAGAAAAAGGAATGATTAGAAAGATTTCTGCCCTTCGTTAAAGAGGATAGGGTAGAATAAGATAGAAGTAAGAAAAAATGAGATTATTGGAGTTGTGTATAGTTATACAACTGACTTATTAAATAACGGATGTTTTGTTTTGAGACATAGAAGAAATAGTAAAATTTGGCTAATGGCTTTGTAATTAGCCAACAGGATCCTAAAAGTTTAGGAAAAAGGAAACTGAAGTTGACTAGCCCAACATTTGAACCAAGTATATTCCCATCCCACCTACAATATGAAATTGTAGGTATAGAATGTGAAATATATATATGTATACCTGTGTGTATATCAAGGTGTGTACCTATGTGTATGCTATAACATGAATACCTATAAGTACATTAGTGTATACCTGTATGTATACAGAATAAACACCTGTGTGTATATTATGACATGTACCTGTGTGTATATTATGATATGTACTTGTGTGTATGTTATGACATGTACCTGTGCATACATTATGCCATGTACCTATTGTTAGACATGTATGCCCTAAGGAGTAAAAATGTAATAAGTATTTGGTGACATTTTTATCAATAAAGAATTTATTTATTGTTTATATACCAAACCTTGTCCTCTTTATGTTCATATTTGTTGAATGTATGTTAAGCAAACAAAAGTCTGAGACTGTCAGTCTAAACCTTTAAGAATTGGGCATATAATGGATAGATTATGCAGAAGGCACGATTCTAAAAGTGACGGTCTAAATCATAAGATCCGCAATCGAGAGAATAAAGTTTGGCACTTTATTCATGTAAAGATTGTTATGTTGTCTATATCCCTATTGGGAGATAGTTTGTTTTGGCCATCGGAGGTGGACTCCATGAATAGAAACATTGGCACGTTGTCATAGGTGACGATGTGTTGGATTGGTTCATAAAGTGAAAAGATTTGGATTAATAATTCTGTCTCGATAAATCGATTCACTTTATACAATCATTTGTATTGTATCATAATCTTGAGATGAATAGTGGGTCCGTTGTCTTGACTTGTGTCTTTTGATGTACCAAAGGGTGACACCCACATCTTAATTGTGGTATGCATGCCGGTACGTTGGAGGCATGACTCTTGATGGCGTAGACCTATTATTCATAGATATGAAATCCATAGCTTCTCTTTAGGAGTCGTGATATCCTCTTATATGCGTTATCCTGTAATTAGAAAATTGGAGCGCTCAACCATTTGGATACATAGGTGTAATAACCAAATGGTACACTGTCTTTGGATGGTAAGTTTTTCGATGGTGAGATAATAAAACGTAAGATAAAAGTAATCGAGAAGGTAAGACCGAACTTGTCCCTAAGCCGGTTATGGATAATCCTATGGGGATAGGATATACTATGATATGTCATAGAGACTTAGCTATACAGGCTTCGTAATTCTATGTAGTTCGAGTGTGCAGCTCCAAGCTTTTACTATAGTAGCGCTGGTGTTAATAATTATGAAATGTATATCTGGGATATTGGGTTTCGTAATTATCAGGAGCTTGAACTATATAGGTCCATTTGGTCCCCTTTGCTAGCTCACAACATCTTGTAACGATACGGCATGTTTTTCTAATAATTGGTGACTTATGTCAGATTTATTAGATTGGTTGAAATTCGAAAGAATTAAATAATTCATGCCTGTTTATCTTTTGAATTAATTTTGGGATAAAATTAATTCAAGATAAACTTGTTGAATTATTGGGATCGGATAATTCTTGTCTGTTTATTAGTTGATTTAATTTTGAATAAATTAAATCAAGATAAACTTGTAGAATTATTAGGAATTCATTTATTTTCCTAGAGATTATCTAGATAAAGTTGTTTTAATTAGATAACTTCTCCACTGGGTTATTTGAATTAAAACTAAGGCTTTATCCCATAGAATCTCGGGTAGAAAATAAAAGATTCGCTGAGATCTTTTCTTGGTAGTTCGGCCCGTCGATGGGGCAAGTTCAGCCTGCCGATGTGTCGAAAAAGGATTACGCATTTTAACGCAAATTTTATCAGATATTGATCCAAATTTGACTCTGATTAAAATTTTTTAGACCCAATCTGATTAGGACTGACCCTAGACCTAACCTCTATAAGTAGGGAGTAAGTCACATAAGTTATTAAGATCAATTAAGCGATTAAGAGAGATACTCTGCTGGTGAGAATCTGAAACTCCCTGAGAGCTTTTGTTCACAAATCAAGAACATTAGCTTTGGGTTCTCTCAATTGGTTGGAAGGAGAGTCACCTAGAGGAAGAGTTGTACGTGTGAGCGCATACTCACTCTAATCGTGGATAGAGAATAGCAAAGAAGACCAGTTGGTTGAGACTCTTCTGAAACGTTACTTCTCTTCACTGATTGCAGGAGCTTTTCGGCACATAAAGGTTAGTAAGATCTTGTTAATTTATGCATATAGCATGTCAAACTTGTGTTTTGAAAAATACTCTAATATAAAATGTTTAAAATTTTACTATTTTTCCAACAATTGGTATCATAGCTATAGTTTTTACATAAATTTACAAGTTTGTGATCATACTATAAGTATACATTTTGTGATCTTAATCTCTCATATGCTTGAATTTAATTTTACAGAGAGTTGGCACTCTAGGTTTCTATATATTTTATATGTTGTCATAGATTATATGGTGAATGGTTATTAATTAATAATGGTTGATTAAATTATTATTTAATTATTTATTAATTAATTAATTTATACCGGTTATGGTTCCTTAGAGATTAGAATGAGTATCTAGGTTTTTCACGTAATTAGATGGTGGACTATCATCTCCATATAGGAATTATTATTTAATTTTAAATTTGTAAGAGTTTTTGTAATTAAAAAATCATTCAGAGAATACGGATCTAGTAGACGGATCTAGAAGATAGATGATGGCAGCTCCCAGGTATTTCCTGAGTATCTAATTTTATGTTTTTGAATTATTGAAAATAAAATTGATGAATTGTATTAAAAATTGTATTTTCTAGAAAGGGTGATTTCTACTCGGTCGGCATACCGAACCATCCAGTTTGGCAAGCTGATGGTCGCAGATCGGCTAGCCGGACGTGAGGTTCGGCAGGCCTACAGCGGGGTAAAAATCAGGTGGCTCTGGCGGCAGGCCAAACTTCTAGTTTGGCAGGCCGATCTGTCATGAATCGGTAGGCCGATCGGTGAAGATCGACAGGCCGATGGGTCATGACCGGCAGGCCAATCATCTAGATCGGCTTGCCGATAGAGAGTTGGAAATTTTTCCAAAAAAGGTGCAGTTTTGTAATGCAGTTTTAATTTTTTTTTAAGACAATTTTGAGAGATATTAAATTTGGATATGACCAGAAATATGAATTATTCGATTCGTACATGATTAAAACTTGAAGATGGACATTACATGAAGAATGATACAACCTGAGATTTCAAGGATGAAGAGTCAATAATATGTTTCGATTATTCTCTTATAATCTTTGTTTTCTATTCTCTAGGGTAGAGCCATAATATTGCGGTTATTATTATTTTGCTTGTAGCTTTGCTTGATTACTTTACTTGTCTACATTATAATATGATTTGCTATGTATATTGATAACATGTCATATAGAATAGGGAGTGCCACTCATATTAGAATTGTTCATGCATATTCTTAAAATAAAACCTTGATTTCAAAAGATTGAGTGGGAGAAGGTTTTCAAAGAGAGGACCTACGGCCTCTATCGTTGGTCTATAGCAAGAACATGGTGGTCCCAACCCCTAGGAAGGGATTTCTATCATGTACCAGATTGGATCTTTGAGAGGATAAGGTATTTTGGCATGATTTATGGTTGCACACTCCTAGGTGGTGATTATAAATCATGGATAAAATATTGAAACAATGGTTATACACTCACGTTAATTTTATTATTAACCTCCCCTAGCAGCTCTGTTAATAAAATTAATGGCCAAAGAAACAATTATTAATATATGCTGGATCATACGGGTCCTAGATGGCATATATTAATCAAGAGAGGATCTGTGTTCCTGATTGAATTTGGCATCACTCCCCTAGGAGCTTGTTGAATTCTGAGTTGGGAATTATCGTTGTAAGGTTGTGATATTTTCAAGGTTTTGACAGATAAACACATTTGTATGTTTTTACATGATTGTGTTATCTTACTAAATTATAATTGTATGTTTGCTTATGTTTGGTATATGATTCTTTATTGTAGATTAAAAATGTCTAAAAATGCTTTATCCTCAATACTTGACAAAAACCTATTAACCGGATAGAATTATACTGATTGGAAATGGAACCTGGATATCGTCATCTCCTTTGAGAAACTGAAATTTGTGCCAACAACCCCTTGCCCTCCCAGCCTACGGGGGATTCCACTAATGAGCAATTACAAGCGTACGATTGCTGGAAAGATGCAAATGATCAGGCCTACTGCTATGTTATGGCCAGCATGAATAACGTGCTGTAGGCTCAACATGAAGATTATGAGACTGCGAAGCAGATCTTGGATAATCTTGAAGATATGTTTGGAGGTTAGGCTATAACAAAGTGGCAAGAGGCCCTTCGAAAACTTCTTAACTATAAGTAGAGTCTAGGGACATCTATAAAGGAGCACATGATGTTGGTCATGGGTTACCTCGCTGAGGCTCAAACCAATGGAGCCAACATCGATGCTGAAACTAAGATGACTATGGTCTTTGAGACACTGTCAAAGGAATTTATTCCGTTTAGAGCTACTTTTAATTTAAGCAATAGGCGGTATATGACCTTAACAGAATTAATGAAACAGCTACAAGAGTTCGAACTACTGATCAAGGAGTCTCCTGCGGGTGGAGAGGCCAACATGGTAGCTGCTTCTGGTTCCAATCCCAACTCTGGGAATGGAAAGAAGCAACAAACCAAGAATGGGAAGTCTTCTATTTCTGCTAGAACTAAGAGCAAGAAAAAGAAGAAGAAGAGCCCGAAGAAGCTTAAGTGCTTCTTCTGCGGGAAGGTCGGGCACATAAAGAAGCATTGCAAGGACTTCCTTTCCAAAGGAGGTAGGTGTGATCTTCTGTATTTAGAAACTTGTTTGGTTGAGGAATCCAGTGACATTTGGATCATAGATTCCGGTGTAACTAATCATGTTTGTGTTTCTTTGCAGGGGTTCAAAGAAATGAGAAGTCTGCTATATAAAGACTTCATGCTTCAAATGGACGATGGATCCTTGGTCTTAGCGGAAGCAGTGGGAGACGTCCATCTTTACTTTGATAATTATAGGAATTTAATTTTACGAGATTGTTTTTATGTTCGTAAATTTAAAAGGAATTTAATTTCTGTAGCTTGTTTATTTAAAGACTCCTATTTGGTTTCTTTTAATGATAAAGTGGTGATTTGTAAAAATAAATTTTTTATTTGTTCTAGATGGATGCAAAATAATCTATATTTTATCAAACCTAAGATGGACTTACTGCTTAATGCAGAGATGAATGACAATAACTCTAAAAGACTTAAAACTTCTCACTCTAATAAGACTTATCTTTGGCATTTGTGCCTTGGTCATATTAACCTGAATAAGATTCAAAAGTTGGTAAGGGATGGACCTTAAGTCAGTTAAAGGTGGAATCTATACCTCAATGTGAATCTTATTTGGAGGGTAAAATGACAAAAAGGCCATACGGGTTTAAGGGCAATAGGGCCGAACGGGTTCTAGAACTTGTGCATAGTGATGTTTGCGGACCAATGAATAGCTGGGCATGAGGAGGGTGTGAGTACTTTGTCACTTTTATTGATGATTACTCAAGGTATGGGTATGTGTACCTGATGAATCACAAAAGTGAAACTTTTGACAAGTTCACGGAGTTTCAGGCTAAAGTCGAAAGCAATTGGGTAACCCATAAAGGCACTTCGATCCGATCGAGGTGGAGAATACCTTTTTGATGAGTTCTTGGGCCACTTATTAGAGAATGAGATTTTATCCCATTTGACTGCGTCGGGTACTCCACTGCAGAATAGCTGCGGTATGGCGTAGCGGAGAGAAGGAATAGGACTTTATTAGATATGATAAGGTCCTTGATGAGTTATTCATCATTATCTTTGTCCTTTTGAGGATATACACTATAAACTGCATGTTATCTTTTGAACAATGTGCCTTCAAAATTGGTCCTTAAAACTCCTCACGAGTTGTGGATAGGCAGGAAGACATCCTTAAACCATATTCGTATATGGGGATGTCTGGCTCATGTCCTATTTAAGGATGCAAATAAGTTGGAAGCACGTTTGAAAGTTTGCGTGTTTGTAGGATATCCAAAAGGGACTAAAGGGGGTTATTTCTATAACCCAAAGGAAAATAAAGTCATGGTTTCAACTAATGCAACTTTCCTTGAGGAGAGTCACATGGACGACTTTAAACCTTGAAGCAAAGTGGTGCTTGAGGAGTTAAGAAGTGATCCGATCACTCCGAAGGTTCCTAATGAAACCATTCTGATCAATGTAGAAAAAACAAACGAACTTGAACAACAACGTAAGGGGCTTCGGGATAGTGGGAGGATCGGGCGTCAGCCTAAGAGGTATATGTTCAATGGGGAGGTCTTTTTGGCTGAACCAGATGAACATAACAGGGATCCTTATACTTACGTAGAGGCTATAGAGGATGTTGATTCAAAACTCTGGACAAAACTCTGGACAGAGGCCATGAACACAAAGATGAAGTCTATGGAGACTAATCAGGTCTAAGAACTTATGGATCTTCCCGAAGGGGTAAAACCCATAGGGTATAAGTGGATCTACAAGAGGAAAAGAGGAGTGGATGGAAAGGTCGAAACCTTTAAGGCTAGAGTGGTAGCTAAGGGTTATACGCAAAAGGAAGGAATCGATTATGAGGAAACCTTTTCGCCTGTAGCCATGCTCAAGTCCATCAGGATTCTCTTGTCCATAGCTGCCGCTCTTGACTATGAGATTTGGCAGATGGATGTCAAGATGACTTTTCTAAATGGCTATCTTGATGAGTCTATTTATATGGAACAACCATACGGGTTCAAGGTCAAGGGTCAAGAGGGTAAGGTTTGTAAGCTGCTAAAGTCAATTTATGTAGATGATCAAGACTTATGGGTTCTCACAAAATGTGGATGAACCATGTGTTTAGAAACACATTAAAGAGAGAAAGGTGGTTTTTCTACTACTCTATATAGATGATATTCTGCTAATTGGCAATAACGTTAAGGCATTGTCATCGGTCAAATTATGGTTGACCAAGCAGTTTGAGATGAAAGACTTGGGTGAGGCTAATTTTATTTTCGGTATCCAAATCTTTCGAGATAGGAAGAACAAAATGATAGCTTTGTCTTAGGCCGGCTACATAGATAAAATTCTCAAGAGGTTTGCAATGCAAGATTCCAAGAAAAGTGGGCAACCATTTAGGTCTGGAATTACTCTTTCTAAGAAAGACTCTCCAAAGTCTGAGGAAGAAAGAGAATACATGAAGAATGTGCCTTATGCTTCGGCAGTACGTAGTCTTATGTATGCCATGCTTTGCACTAGACCTGATATTTGTTATGCGGTCGGGATTGTAAGTTGATTTCAGGCGGATCCAAGACCGAAGCATTGGGTTGCGGTAAAGCATATTTTGAAATACCTGAGAAGGACTCGAGGGTATATGCTTATATATTCGGGTGAGGACTTGACTCCTCTAGGATATATTGACTTGGATTTTCAATCCTGTCTGAATTCTATGAAATTGACTTTGGGTTTTATGTTTACTTTGGGTGGCGGTGCCATCAGTTGGAGAAGTGTCAAGCAAGATTGCACTTTGGATTCAACGATAGAGGCCGAGTATGTGGCAGCTAATGATGCTTTGAAAGAATCAGTGTGGCTCTGCAAGTTCCTTGGGGATCATGAGGTAGTTCTTGGTATGGATAAGGCGGTATCACTGTACTATGACAATAGTGTGGCGGTAGCTAATGCTAAGGAACCAAGATTTCACAAGAAGAGTAAGCATATTGATCGAAGTATCATGTGATAAAGGACTTCGTTGAGGGCAGGCATGTCACGGTGTGCAAGATCGTATCAGAGGACAATTTAGTTGATCCACTTACGAAGACACTTACTAGGAGAGTCTTCAAGAGGCATGTGGAAGCTATGGGGATGTGAGATTTGTCATATTTACTCACTTAGTGCATGTGGGTGATTGTTAGACATGTATGCCCTAAGGAGTAAAAATGTAATAAGTATTTAGAGACATATTTATCAATAAAGAATTTATTTATTGTTTATATATCAAATCTTGTCCTCTTTACGTTCATATTTGTTGAATGTATCTTAAGTAAACAAAAGTCTGAGACTGTTGGTCTAAACCTTTAAGAATTAGGTATATGATGGACAGATTATGCAGAAGACACAATTCTTAAGGTGACCGTCTAAATTATAAGATCCACAATTGAGGGAATAAAAGTTAAGCACTTTATTCATGTAAAGATTGTTATGTTGTCTATATCCCTATTGGGAGATGGTTTGTCTTGGCCATCGGAGGTGGACTCTATGAATAGAAATATTGGCACGTTGTCATAGGTGATGATGTGTTGGATCGGGACAAAAAGTGAATAGATTTGGGTTAATAATTCTGTCTCGATAAATCGATTCACTGTAGACAATCATTTGTATTGTATCTTAATCCTGAGATGAATAGTGGGCCCGTTGTCTTGACTTGTGTCTTTTGATGTACCAAAGGGTGACACCCACATCTTAATTGTGGTATGCATGCCGGTACGTTAGAGGCATAACTCTTGATGGCGTAGACCTGTTATTCATAGATATGGAATCCATAGCTCCTCTTTAGGAGTAGTGATATCCTTTTATATGCGTTATCCTGTAATTGGAAAACTGCAAGCGCTCAACCATTTAAATACAAAAGTGTAACCGAATGGTATACTGTTTTTGGATGGTAAGTTATTCGATGGTGAGATAATGGAACGTAAGATAAAAATAATCAGGAAGGTAAGACAGAACTTGTCCTTAAGCCAGTTATGAATAATCCTATGGGGATACGATACACTATGATATGTCATAAAGACTTAGCTATATGGGCTTCGTAATTCTATGTAGTTCGAGAGTGTAGCTCCAAGATTTTAGTGGAGTAGCGTTAGAGTTGATAATTATGAAATGTATATCTAGGATATTGGGTTTCATAATTATTGGGAGTTTAAACTATATAGGTCCATTTGGTCCCCTTTGTTAGCTCACAACATCCTGTAACGATACGGCATGCTTTTTCAATAATTAGTGACTTATGTTAGATTTATTAGATTGGTTGAAATTCGAAAGAATTAAATAATTCATGTCTGTTTATCGGTTGAATTAATTTTGTGACAAAATTAATTCAAGATAAACTTATTGAATTATTGAGATAGGATAATTCTTGTTTGTTTATCAGTTGATTTAATTTTGAATAAATTAATTCAAGATAAACTTGTAGAATTATTAGGAATTTATTTATTTTCCTAGAGATTATCTAGATAAAGTTATTTTAATTAGATAACTTCTCTACTGGGTTATTTGAATTAAAACTGAGGCTTTATCCTATAGAATCTCGGGTAGAAAATAAAAGATTCATTGAGATTTTTTTTGATAGTTCGGTATGCCGATCCTCCAGTTCGGCCCACCGATGGGGCAAGTTCGGCCTACCGATTAGGCAAATCGGCCTACTGATACGCCGAAAATAGATTATGTGTTTTTACGTGAATTTTATCAGATATTGATCCGAATTTGATTCTGATTCAAATTTTTGAGACCTGATCTGATAATGACTAACCCTAGACCCAACCTCTATAAATAAGGAGTATGTCACATAAGTTATTATGATCAATTTAGAGATTAAGAGAGATACTCTGCTGGTGAGAATCTGAAACTCCCTGAGAACTTTTGTTCACAAATCATGAACATTATCTTTGGGTTCTCTCAATTGGTTGGAAGGAGAGTCACCTAGAGGAAGAGCTGTACGTATGAGGCCACACTCACTCCGATCGTGGATAGAGAATAGCAAAGAAGACCAGTTAATTGAGGCTCTTCTAGAACATTACTTCTCTTCACTGATTGCAGGAGCTTTTCGACACACAAAGGTTAGTAAGATCTTGTTAATTTATGCATATAGCATGTCAAACTTGTGTTTTGGAAAATACTCTGATATAAAATTTTTAAAATTCTGTTGCGTACTTTTTTTCCAACATTTGTGTGTATATTAATGTGTACTTGGGTGTATATAAAGTATGTACCTGTATGTATTATGCAGTACAAGAGAATTTATGTTTCGTGTATAACATGTGATTATCACTTCATACATGGTATGATAACCATAATAAATGGCTTGGTAAATATATTATAGAAGTTAAGAAAAGTGTCGTATCGACTCCTGACTCACGAGAAGTTTAAGGATATAGTATGGTCTCAGTGTTACGAAGACCTAAGTGCGTAATGGTACGAACACTTGGGCCCTAATGAGAGATAAGATATGAAAAGGATAAGGAATGTTCATAAGAAAGCATAAATGGGGTCATGCATTTTATTGATTGTGCATGTGGGCTATATTTGGACTTACTGGGTGTAAGCTCATTAAGTGTTTCATGCTGTAGGTGTTTCGAAAAGAATGTCAGAATAATTTCATAGTTGAGCTGGCAGAGGGATAAGGAATGTGCAAAATGGGTATGGATACCGCCATAGTTCTTGTTTCCACTGTAAGATATTTTATGTTATTTTGAAAATAATGTTTGGAAAACAGTATATGTACAAGCAAGTATGTTAAGTAAATTTATGTATATATTTGTGTTTCCAAAGATGTTAATATATGTATGTAAATTATTTAAAGAAAAAAAAATTCTAAATTTTTGCCTATAAGTAAGTAAGAAAAAGGTTTATCACAGCCCGAAAAAGACAGGTTGTGATAGATTCCATGTCTATGGATCATGCTCTCATCGAATATAGGTTGCATCTCCAACATACTAGTAACAAAGGATTCATTAATTAAAACTCATGCCATTGACGTATCAAAAGATATAAGCTACAAACATGGAGTCATAAATCCACTTCAAGATTAAGATAATACATAAATGATTATAAAAAGTATTGATTTGAGTAAAATTGAATTATTATTACATCATTTCAACTTTAAGTCTAATCCAGTGTGTGACCATCACTTTACTACACCAATGTGTCCACCATGGAGTCAATCCACTAAGACTTCCAAGATAAACCGTCTCCTAGATTAGACATAGATCCCATTACAGTCTTATCATGTATAAAGTACCCAGCTAAATACATATATTTTAGGCTATATAATCTAGACTACAAATCTTCGAATAAGATATATTTGCATATAAACACCATATATGCCCAATTCTAAGATTTCATTCTAATAGTCACGGATCACATGGTTGCTAAAATTATCAAGAGTGTAGCTTTTGATCTTTAGTAGAGTAACACTGAAGTTAATATTATCAAGTTAATAGGTTGTTTGCCCTGAGGTGGCAATTAATGGGTCATGGATCATAAGATATAAACAATGGTTATACACTTAGGATGAATTTATTATTAACCTCCCTAAGGTGCTCTGTTAATTAAATTTGTGACAAAACAAGAGGTAGTTAGTAGGTATATATTAATCGGATGGCATCTATGTATTTTGTGTCTGACTACCCCAAGGTAGTTGATATGAACGAGGCTAGAAATTACAGCAGTAATGTATGTGTTTCAAAATTTTAGACATAGACATACTTGCATTATTTTATGTCTATACTACTGAATGTTGTTATGTTTGCTAATTATTAATACATATTATATATTTACTATACAAAACATATCATTTAGCTCATTATATATGACACTTAATAAAGACCCTAACTGGGAGAACTTTAACGACTGGAAAAAGAAACACAAATATGTACTAAATAAACCTTGCACATTGGAACCTAAAGTCATTGATCCTAATTGTGTATTCCAGGATTAAAGTCACTAAGAGGATTCAAATGAAATGGTGTTTTGTTATAGAGAACACATTAGGTAATCTCCAAGAGCAATATAAAGATTAAATGACTGCTAGACAGATCATTGATAATCTAATGGATATGTTTGTAGGCTAAGTTGTCTTGGTCAGACGAACGATTATTCTCAAATCTCACGCATTGTAAGCGAGAACCCAAAATTACTATTAAAGAACATATGCATCCTATGCATGGCTATTTGGTTGATGCTCAATCAAATGGAACCAACATAGGTGCTAACACTCAAAATAGAGATGATCTTTAGAACTTTGTTGAATGACCCTGTCCTTGACAACAGTAATAAAAGATCTCTAAGCTTTTGAGATAGTGCTTAAAAGCTAGAACATTAGTTCAAGTGGTGTTGGGACATTGGTAGTTATTAGTTTTTCTAAATCCTACTAATAAGGTTGGCCAGAAGAACAAGTAGGAACAAGTCGAGAAGTAGGATCCAAAAAAATGCTAAGTTCTTTCACAGTGGAAGGTTAGTCACTTCAAGAGGGATTGCAATGAACTCTAAGCCTGGGAAGCATAAGGAGATATGGTGATCTCTTGTGTATTAAGGTTTGATTAGTGGAAGATTCTAATGATTCATAGGTCACAGATTCTAGAGCCACTATTCATATGTGTATCTTATTGCATAGGAAACAAGAAGTCTGCTTGACAAGAGCTTCATGTTAAGGATAGGTATTGAGGTTAAGTGAAGTAGTGGGAATAATACACCTTTATTTTGATAGTAAGTTTAGGTTTTCATTAAATCTCTACTTTATCAAACTAAAGCAGTACACAGTACTATTTCACATTTAACCAATTCATAACTCTAAAAGGGCTAGTATTTCTAAATCAAATAAGACATATCTTTGGCAATTTTTGATTAGGTTGTAAAAGCCTTAACGTGATCCAAAAGTGGGATAAGGCTAGTCCTCTAAGATCTTGGAGCTGGGAACCTTACCAAGTGAGCCTTGTTTGGAAGGCAAATGACCATAGGTCCTATTGGGGATAAAGTAAATCGAGCCATAGAAGTCCTAGACATAAGTGTACATGGATGTTTGTGTTCACATAAACACATTCGCATGTGGAGGGTACAAGTATTTCATCACATTTTATAGATGACTAGTCATGTTTGGGTTTGCATACCTAATGCTTGTAAGAGTGAAACTTTTGACAAATTCAAGAAGTTTCGTGCGGAAGTGGAAAAGCAAAAAGATAAACCCATAAAGTCACTTCAACTAGATTGAGTTGAAGATTACTTTTTCAAGAAGTCTATAGGACACTTATTAAAGAATAGGACTCTATCCTATTTGACTACAGTGGGATCTCTACAACAAAATGGTGTAGCGGAAAAAGAAAATATAAGTTTGTTAGATACAGATATGTACTACAAATTGCATGTCATCTTCTAAACGATATTCCAACTAAAGTGGTTCTTGAGGTCTAGGACATGTTCTGGATAAGAAAGCTCAAAAGTTAGAATAACGTTCAAAAGTTTGCAATTTTGTAAGATATTTAAAGGATAAAAGATGGTTTTTTTTTTTATCCATGGAAAAATAGTCTTGGTTTCCACACATATAACATTCCTTGAGGTAAGTTACATGCAGGACTTAAAATCTTAAAGAAATTTGGTGCTCAAGGAGTCAAGGACTAATTGAATCCAGTCCGAGGTTCTGGATATGGAAGGTTCCAGTCTTGATAGAGAAACCTAAATAAAATCAACATCCTAGGGAGCTTCGTCATAGTGGGAGAGTTGATTATCAACTTTCTAGGAATCAATGCAAAGCGTTTGGGTTGAGGTCGTTGGACCTAACGGTGATCTCAATTGATATGGCAAAGCTATAGAGGATGTTGATGCAAAACTCTAGCAGAAGGCGACGGATGTTAAATTGGAGTCTAAAGCTTCCAAATCAAGTCTAAAAACTTGTAGAAACACTTATAGAGATTGAGTTTTGAGATGTAGGGGTCTATAAGAGAAAAAAGAAGCAGATGGAATGATGAAAACCTTTAAGGTTAGACTTGTAGCAAAGGCATACAGGTAGAAAGTGGACATCGACTATGATGAAACTTTCAAGTTTGTAGTGATACTAAAGTCTATTCACACACTCTTATCCATTACTGGATATCTCGATCACGAGATAAGGCAAATGGATGTCAAGATTGTATTCTTAAAGGGCAATCCAAAGGATAGCATCTACAGGATACAACCTAACGGGGCCAAGAGGATAAAATCTACAAGTTGCTTAAGTCTATTTATGGGCTAAAGCAAGATTACTAATCAGGGAATATAAGGTTTGACCAGATGGTCAAATCATATAGATTCAAGCAAACTCTTGACGAATCATGCATTATAAACGCATTAAAGGTAGTAAGGTAGTTTTTCTAGTACTCTATATAAATGACATTCTACTTATTGAGAATGATGTAGTGACAATGTCATTGGTTAAAGTTTGGTTATTCAAATAATTTGACTTAAAGGATTTGAGGAAAGCTAATAGTGTTCTTTGGATTCAATTGTTTAGCAACCAAAAGAACAAAATGATAGCTACATAGATAAAGTTCGAGAGATGTTTGCAATGAAAAATTCTAAGAAAGGTTCTTAACCTATTTAGTATGGAATCATTCTTTTTAGAGATGATTGTCTTTAGACATTAGAAGAAAGAGAATACATGGAGAGAATTCTTTATGCTTTCGTAGTGGGAGTCTCATGTATATTATGCTTCATATAAGATTAAATATTTGTTATATGATCAGGAAAGTAAATCAATATTGGTCGAATCCTAAGCCAAGACGTTAACAAGCAGCCAAGCATATAACTCAAGTATCTTAGGAGAATGAGGAATTATATGCTAGTGTATTCCAAAGAAGACCTAGGATACACAGATTCTGACTTTCAATCATATTAGGATTCAAGGGAATCAACTTTAGGGTTTATTTTACTCTAAGAGGTAGAGCCATAGTGGGAGTATTATCAAGCAATCTTGTATTGATGATTCTACTAGAGAGGTTAAATTTGTGGTTGCTATTGAGGCTTATAAGGAAATTATATGGCTTAGGATATTTCCTTGGAGATCTTGAGGTAGTCTATGATATAGATGAATCTATAGTTTTATATTGTGGAATATAGTGACTATAAATACTACCAATGTTTCAAGACACCACAAAAGGAATAAATGTATCGATAACATGTACCAGATTGTTAGAATTTTTGTTGAGTGACAATCTAATGGATTTGATAATTAGCATCCGAGGACAACCTTGTTATCCTTTTACTATGACCTTGGTAGTTAGGGGTTTTATGGAAGGCATGAGATGCGCAATATGCCACATTTACTCACTTAAGGCAAGTAGGAGATTGCTAAGATCGGTGCCCATATACTTTAGTTGTATTTATGACATTTTTCGTAAAATAAATAATAATGTGAATATTTCATGTATTAATAATGGTCCTTATATTACTTTCACTATAATGATTGTATATTAGTAAATATGTGATCCATGACTATTAGAACCAAAAGAATTGGACATATATGGAGTTTATATATGGAAAGATTCAATTCAGATATTAATAGTCTAAATTATATAGTCCGCAATCTATGCATAGAGTTGGACACTTTATACATGATAAGGCTGTAATAAGAATATACGTCCACTTGGGGAGGCAGGGTATCTTGGTCGTGGAAGCGAATTGACTACATAGTACACACATTGGTGTGGTAAGCCTAATGGTCGTCGCACATTGGACTAGACCTAAAGTTGAATTAATTTAATAACAATTCTATTTACTTAAATCAATTTACTTTGATAATCATTTATGTGTTATCTTATTCTTAAAGTAGATTCATGACTCTATATTTGTAACTTGTATCTTTTAATATGTCAAAGGTAGGAGTTCCGATGAACGAAGGCTCTATTGTTAATATGTTGGAGATGCAACCTTTATTTATTGAGAGCATAATCTATAGACATGGAATCTATAGCTCTCTAACAAAAACTCAATATTATCCTTTCAAAAGCATTATTAGGGTATTGAAAAATATAGCAAGGGCTCAGTCATCTGGATACTTATGGTAACCAGATGATGTTCCTTTTGTATGTGTTATAAAATGCATGAATTTTTAAATGGTGAAATAATGAAACTTTAAGATAAAATAATTGGAAGGTAAAATAGAATTAAGTCCTTTATCCAATTATAGATAACCTATGGGTATACACATAATATGAGAGATCATGAATAAGACTTATGCTTCGAAAGTCTCGTAATATGGTATATTATCAAGAGTGCAGCTTCAGATTTTTAGTGGAGTGACACTAAAGATGATAAATTAACAGATAATTAGTCGATGATTAATTTATCTGTTATTATTGGAGCTTAATAATATGTGTCTATTGGGTCCAATGCTAGCTCACGAATTCCTTTATGACAAATCGAGCCAATATAAATTACCACAGATAAGACAGAAGTGTATGCAAGTCGGGCCACTAGACCTGATGGGATGTATAGGCCACAATCCAAGATTGGACTACTGATGGGCACAGGCCTACTAAGGAATGCCGCCAATGTCTGCTTTTTCTAGAAGAATTAATTATTCAATTGGTGATTGGGATTTTGGATGATTAATTATATAAATTTTGTATTTTAATAATTAATTTAAATCCTTGTTGAATTGAATTTGAATTATGGATAATGGATAATTATTCACAATTATTTAAATTAGATAATTATCTTAAATAATGAAATTCTAATTTAAATTAGAATTATTTGAATTGGGTTTATCTTGGATGATGCATACAATCATAGAACCCTACACTGTGATTGCCTGAAAAGTTTTAAATTCCACTACTAGGGGGTGGCGCCAATTGTAGAGGGAGGAGAGAAAAACTATCTTCTTATCCTGATAAACTTCTGTCTCCTTCTACTACTTTTATAAATAGAGACCTGGAGTTTTTATTTATTCTTAGACTACCTAGGTGCAAATTAAAGAGTGGAATTTAGATTACTCATCTTTAGTAATCTTTGTTCCTCACCACTTAAGTGGTTGGAAGGAGTGTAGCTGTGGTGGAGATTTGTTGAGTTGTAACCACACACACAACGATCTGAATGGAGAGAATAACATCGAAGATCTAACGATAGAAATTTATTCTTGAAGAATTATTCTTTCAAAAGTGTTGCTTCTAGGCTCCAACTAGTACGTTAAATTAGATTTAATTTATTATTTATAGCATCATTAGTTAATTTTCTGGTGATTAAATAATAATTTTTAAATTCTACTGTGTTACCGAACCGATTTTTTCAACAGGAACTCTATTTTTGGCAATTGTGACTCGTTCTCCAATACTATAATTCAAGGAGAAAGAGAGATAAAGGAAATAAAAAGAGGGGAAGAGAGAAAGAAAAAAGAAAAAAATGAGAGGAAAAAAATAGAAGGATAAAATTAAAATATCACATACTAAATTAATTTAAGACTTCTTAAAATGCTATTTACAAACATATTAAATATAATACTATTTACTTTCATTAAGTTTTCAAATTACATCATATGGCCTTTCTTAAAAGCAATTTAAGCAAATAGCATATTTTAAAATAGGAAGAATAAATAGCATATTTTAGGGCCATAATTATCTTTCGCCTTTTTCCTTCCCTTCTCTCTCTTTTCCTTCTGATCACTCCATTTCCGTCCCCGTCGAAGCTGCCATGACGGTCGCCTCCTGGCCTCTTTCTTCCTTCCCTAGATCCACTTCTCTTTCCTTTTCTCGCGTGAGCATTGATTGGTCTGATCTCCATCTGTCTCCATTATTGCTATCAATCTCTCCATCATCATCCTTTGTGTCGTGAACGTCCTCCAGTGCCTCCATTGCCGCCATAGCTTTGACGATCACCAGCGTCACGCAGACAAACCGACAGAGGCAACAGGGGGAAAGAGAAGGGGAGAGAGAGAGAAACAGGGGGACAGAGAAAGAAAAAAAGGGAAAAAAAATCCGATCTCTCGGGCAACAACGATCCGGCTCTCCACGCATCTCGGGCATTGTTGCAACAGCGATCGATGCTGGTGGGGCTCCTCGACTTCGTTTGGGTTTTCTAGGAATTGACAAGTTTCTTTTGTCTTTTTGAGGAAATGAGTTTAAAATTTTAATTACGCTATAAATTTTATTTCCCGTCAAATGTGCCATTTATTTTTTTCTCCCCCTGTTAGTCTATTGTTTCCCTCCTCCTCCCATAGCATTATACATTCAAACACAAAATAAAATAACACATCAAAAATACTATTTTAACACTTTTGTGAAATATATTCACATCAATATTTGCTTTATGCCATTCAAATAAAAAAAGCAACGTTACGAATTGATCGGAGATTAGCATACTTCAAGAGAAGAACGCTTGTGCTTGCTTGGTCACTCCTTTTTTTGATATCGTCCCAAATTGTGGTTTAAGATCACTTTCATTACCTTTTCCCCCCCACTTTTAAACCGTTACCATGACAGACCTTGAATATATTCTCAATAGAGATAAAAGATCATACCCTTGAGTTTTTCAACAAGTCAAAATTGTCGTTGCAAGCTGTATATAGTTTTTAGACTAGTCAAAGTTACTAGTTTCTTTATTTTTACACCCAATCTCACTTTTTCCGTATAAACAAAATTATCTCAGACAATACATGAAATCTGTACCCTACGTGCAGAAAACGACCGGTTGGACCTAACGCTCACATCGTATGCCTATTTCAAAATGAATATTCCTTAAGATCCGCCTTGGAGTCGCCTATTTCCATGTCTGTCATGCATTCTTCTTCAGTAAGTGGAGGGAGATTCTGGGTTTTGCGTCTCAAGTTATGCTTATGCCACTCACTCTTAAAGTGCTCCCTAAACTGCTTCGCATCGCCAACAACTGCATTGCACGTACCACATTTGTTCTGCTTTCCCTCCCCTGCAGTTGTTGCGCTACTACTAGAGATATTTTGCTTTTCCAATTTCTGACTCAGTTTTGATACAGGATTATTTGTGTCCTTCGGTGCATGTGATGGATGATCCTCGTGATCATCATATTGATCCACATTGGTGTCTCCCCCTGCATGAACAGAAAGCGCAAGAACTTCAAACCTTCCTTGCATATTAATCATCAACGCTTCACAGTCGCGATAAAATCCAGGGTCCAGTTCACAAATCTGCGTAAGAAAGTAAAAGGATAAAAAATCACAAATGTGATTGAAGGGGAAAAAAAATATTTCAGAAATGAATGACTTAATCCCAATAAGCCAACTGTCGCGTTTAAAAAGGCACAGCATCATTTGCATATCACAAATTTGGGGAAAAAAAATGAAACTGTGGTGCTTAAAAGAATAGTAAATAGTTATGGAAGCAGTTTATTCATCATATAGATGCTTATTTATTTTCTCATAAACGAACAGAAAAAAACTATGGAAGAATTTTATTCAATCATATGGGTGCTCATTAAATTTCTACAGTTAGCCTACGCAAAAGGTCAAATGCGTTTTCACAATCTTTTCAACAATTTTCTCTCCAATTGAAACGAGCTGACAGATACCTTAAACTTAAAAGTTAAGAATTCTCTGTCGTTTCCTCCCTGGGTTTAATGATAACAGATTATGAATAGAAATTCATGAAACTAATGTCTTTAAAACAACAGTTCCGTGCATTTTTATATGTTTATTTTGAAATGGTAAAACCATTAGCAAGATACAGAACCTAGACTTCAAAGTTTATAAAGAACAAACCAAGGATCGAATGAAGCCTAAAGCTGCAAGTACAAAACTTTGGCATCAGAGATAGGGCAATATACACGAGACTTACTACACATAGCTGACTTCCTGATTGGTCTTCTGAAGCAATTTTAGCATTCCATGCATTTAACTTTTCCATCAAAGACAAACAGCCTTGTTCAGGTACGGTGAGGCGTAATCTCATTGGAGAACGTTTTATCGGAAAATGCTTTTGAAGTTCATGAATGACTTCTAGTGCCTGCAAAAGATAATCTCATTAGCTGAAAAACACACCACCAAAGTTAATTGAAGTCCAGCTGAAAAGAAATGAAGCCCTCAACAACAAAATTTTCAGAACCCCTCAAATCAAAGATTCAAGCAAATTTGGATTTTTAAAACAACAGACAGATTACAAAGCTCACGATAAAACAAAATGCCCTGAATCACCTGCTTCTTGGAGCCACTATTTGGGTCGACGGCAAAATGAATTTCACGCATGAGGCGCTCAATCATGCTAATTGTATAAGGGCGCTGAGTTTCGGGATTATAGGTTTTCTGCATAACAATGGTGGCAATGTCCCGGAATTGACTGGACAATTGTGATTCCCGCTCCTTTCCGGCAATTTGAAGCTCTCCTTTATCCAATATCTAAACAGAAAAGCCAAACTTCAAAAATTCAATCCAGCAGAGTACTCTTTCCCCAAAGATAAAAACAAAATCATTGATGAGTAAGCTGCACGGACCTCCAAACATATTTTGCCTTGATCATCCGCTCCAAATGCAGCAATCAAATCCTTCGACTTTGCCAGAATTCCCTTCGAAACATTAAAATAGACTGTCTGCGATTGCAGCACTTCGTCCAAATCTTTCTCCCTGTTTAACCATAAATAAAACAATAATTCAAGTACCAAAAAGAAAACCCTTTTTTCCATTGGAAAAAAAGAAAGAAAGAAAATAAATAAAAGAGCTTACACGCCAGAACGCCAAGAAAGGACCTTGTTCTTGTAGCAAGCGATCTCGAAGCGCATGCCGTGCTTCTTGAGACGAACAACGGCGACGTTGGTGAGCCTCTTTTGGCCTACGGGCTGAACCAGAATCCGAGACATTCCTCTGATGATCACAAGACAGTGTTAAGGTTTGATTAAGGAATTCAACGGGGCAAAAAAAAAAAAAAAGAAAAGAAAAAAACCTCAAAGTCAAATTACCTCACTCAGCGGTTGATCATCCAATCGAGGGAGAAGAGAAGAAGAACAAGAAGACTGGGAGAGCAACGACCAGCGGTGGACGGAGGACGGCCAGCAGCGGAGGTAGACTAGCCGAATGAGGTGAGAAGAGAGAGTTAGGGTTCGGGTTCGGGTTGAGAATTGGGAGTTAAAAGAGAAATGATATCAAAAAGACGATCTATAGTCAGTTTTCACAATCTCCTTTTCTTTTTTCTTTTTTGTTTTTATAAATTGATTTTTTGTATAAAAATAGGAGGGATTTTTAAAAAAGGCCTTCGGGGGAAATTTTTTTTGATAAATAGTCTTTTTTTGGACAGTTTTTGGCATAAAAAAAAGGTTTTTTAGACATCAAAACGGTTCCAGTTTTTTTTTTCATCCTATTGAGTTCCTTATCCTGCTACAGTCATTTTCCTTATTTTTTTGAAAAAAACTGAGACAGTTTACCTACATAAAAAATCGTGTTTTTTGGTTAAAAAAAAAAAGAGGTCATTTACACTCATTTTCCTTATTTTCCTTACAGTCATTTTCCTTATTTTTTTGAAAAAAACTGAGACAGTTTACCTACATAAAAAATCGTGTTTTTTGGTTAAAAAAAAAAAGAGGTCATTTACCCAATTAAGATTTTTTTTGGCCCTTTCCTCAAAATCTTCCTAAAAATAGAGTTAAAACTAAAATACTATATATAACATGTCACATTTTTATATTATAAATTGGTTATAATGTTAAGGTCGAAGGAACCAAAAATCTGAAACCATATTTGTAAAACTCAAAGACGATAAGTGTGTAATAAAAGTTTTAAAGACCACAATAAAACAATACTTTTTTCTTTTAAGGCTAATAGTGAAAATTTTGTAACGATTAAAAAGAAAAAGTTAATAGAAACCTTCTTTTCCCCTCTGTTAGAGCTTTCCCTTCTTTTCTTTTGTGTGTCGCCTCTACATGAGGATTCGAAGGGTCAGAGTCTAGCATTGGCCTTAGGCTATCCTCTGAACTCTCAACCCCATGGAAGGGTTGCTGACCAATGCAACTTTCTTTTCTCCATCAGTCTCACAATTGGCGTTGGTGTTGGAGGGACGCATTAGGGCTTAGGGGTATGGAGTCAAGCAAGTGAGTAGTAACCGTTTTGGGCCATCTATGTGTGCTGATAACCCCAAGTCAGGTGCGGCTATTGGCAAAGAGAGTCAAATATGTTTGAAAAGGGGTTTAGAAAGGTTTTTCCTCCACTGGCTAGAGGTGGATAGGGGGCACGTTAGGCACTGTCTCCGAGAGAGGTTGGCCTCTGTTGGATGGCGGATCCTTTGGGTGGCTTTCTTCTTGTTTAGCGACAACGGGCAGCGGCAAATGGTAGGGTTCCTCTCGTTCTTGGTCGGGTTTTTCCTCAGCTCGTCTTCAAATTACAGTCTAGGCTATGGCTTTCCTCTCCTAGAGTTGTCGTCAGATTGTCACTAGGGATTGCATTGCTACTTGGTCTGTAACCTTTTGTTTTTTGTTTTGTTTGTGTAAAATACCAGCGTTGATGTTACCGTCGCATGCAGCTTTGTTCTGTTTTTCCATTGGAATAACAGAGGTGGTTTTTCCACCCTCTAGTGTTGGGTTAGGTATTGATGCCTTTAGTCTCTCATTCTTGTTTGATCAAAGTTATTCACCGTCTATAGCAACATATGTGAAGGAGCCTTTTTTGGTGCTTGATTAATAGTGTTCTTTTTTTGTTTTCATAGGTTGGAACTCGATACATGTTTTGCCTCTTGAGCATTTTCAATTGAATTTGTTGTTGCTTAGCTTGCTTAAATATCATATCTTAAACTTTAATCACACTCACTAATAAGAAAGAAAAGTACTCGTAAGATTTTTTTTTAAACAAACTTTAAACTGTTGCAACTGTGTTGCAACAAAAACGGAGACATAACTCAATACTTGATTTTAAAAATCATATCAAAACATTTCTTAAACTCGTTAAGAAAACATTTACTTCCTTGAAAAATTTTTAAAGCATTTTTTGATCTTTGTCTTTAAAATAGTGGAAAACTTTTTCTTTAAATAGCAAAAAACTGTTGTAGTGGTATCCATACCCAATCTTCACATTTGTCCATCGCAGCACTGAACTCACCAACCAATTACACTAGTCTTTGTAGAACTACCTACAGTATGAAGGAACTTGTAATGAGCTTACGCTCAATAAGTTCAGACATAATCTCACAAAACATTTGTTATGAAATTTTTCTCTTAAAAACCTTTCTCATAAAACATTTTTCATAAACGTTTCTCATAAAACAATTCTTAACATTTTTTATCAAAACATTCTTCATAAAAAAACATTACTTAAAAAAATATAAGCAATATTATAATACATGATTCTATTTATGCTCATTTGTGAACATCCTTTTATGAACTTCTTAACCGTTCATAACTTACTTAAACTTCTTATCATCGTGTTTATCTTTCTTTTACCTTGTGGGCACAAGTGTTCGTACCAACATCATCAATTATGAGATCATAAACATAATGCTTCCCTTGTGGAAGGCTTAAGACTATCGAACAACAAGGTCATAACTTTAATATAACTTATGTACCTCATATCAAGGAGGTTAATATGACACTTTAATTATCATTTTTTGATTTACCTTCTTGTAAACTTTAGTGAACATATCAAATGCTAGTATATTATATGCTATAACTTGGCATTAAAGATTAAACATAGCAAATGCAAACATGTTGCAAAACATGAGTTGATCTTTAAGACATTATGCATAACAAATGCACACATATTTTAAACATAACATTTGCAAATACATTGCAAGTCTTGACTTGATCTTTAAAATTTTCTGCATAACAAATGCAAATATAAAACATATTCAAAGTATTTGAACTTCATTTTCTTCATGTTATGGGTGGGTTTGAAACTTACTTGAATAACTGTCACAATCCTAAACCCGGGTAGTAACGTGGCAGTTTAATTAAATTAATTAGTAAAATTTAACTAAACTCGCCAATTAATTATTTGGCAGTTTAAGAAAATGTACTTTCGGTTTTTTATAAAATGTGACAAATTTAAAACTTCTTAGATAATTACTATTTATTAAGACCTAATAAATAATTTTGTGATTTACCTCTAAATTAAATTAAATTAAAATATAAATAAGCAAGAGCGAGTCAGGCTAAACAGGGCCCATATTGTGCACACACATAGTATCAACATAAATAAAATACAAACCACAGTCCAATAAATAATATTCAACTATTACATGCCTTAATTAAATAAATAGATAACTTAACTAAAGCTTCTATGGTCCGTGTGCGCAATCAGCAGTGTTCTAGTCGGTAGTATGTTGCGAACCGCCTAGAGGGGGAAAACTTTAAAACAAATAAAACTGTGAGCAAAAAGCTCAGTAGGACTTAGATTAAAAAAATTAATTTAAATAAACAAAACTTTTATTAATGCAAAAACTATAAAAGACAGTAATTGAATTCATTTAATTACATGCTTACCATTCCAGTCCAAAGGTCTCTTGTAATTAAGTTTATTTTTATCTTGTGCAAAGCCAACTAATTCACTATCATAGTGGCCTAACTGGGTTTCAAGACCTACCTCCAAGGTCGCTCTCAGCATGACGCGATCTCTGTAAGTAGCATCATGCACTGATATCTCATTCCGAACGGAGTTCTTATCCCGTTCGGTACAAAATATTTATGGACCTTACGTCATTACTTGAGTCTAATATTATTGAATTTTCTCATTTACATTCATTATTTAGTTTGTTATGTTCATTTCATTATCCAACAATTTACTAAAAATAATCGAGTAAATGCATCACAATCATTCCTTAAAAACACTTTCAGGAGAATATGTTGTGACTCTTTTAAAATCATGGCTAACAATGAAAAGGGTCTAGAGTCCTATCTCATTGGTTAGCACGATAACACTAACTCAACTATCCCAGTTCGCTACACTTCAGCTCCTCAGAACTACAAACAACCTTATGTGGAATGGATTCATTAATATCTAATTTAAAATATTCTACATTGGTATGTTATCTCATAGTGCCTTGGTGTGCCTTTAAAGTATATATAATCATCTCACAAGGTCAAAATCCCTTTTTATTATTAAACGATGAAAACTGGTGAAAAACTACCATTTTTTATACAGCTCAATCAGCCTGCCGACCACTCAGGTCCAGCCTGCCGAACTACTGGTGTTTAGCCTACCGACCATTTGAGTTTGACCTGCTGAACTATTTGAATTCGGCCTGCCAAAGGATGAGTTTGACCTACTGAACTGTTTGAATCCGGCCTACCGATCTGTTGAAATTTGGAAAATTTCAAATTTCAAGTCTCGGTTAATCCAAGCTCAAAAGCTTAATCTAACCTGTTTTTTAGTTCTCAGAGCAAGGGTAACACTCAGAAAAGAAGAGAATACAATAATAAAACACATTTAAACACTTTTCTACAAATTTTCATGAAAAATTGCAATTTATTTTGAAAATGAAAAAATGTAAAAACTAGTTTAATCTCGTTTTTGCTCAAACAAGGCTCGGATTCTTTGTGATGTAGGTTCCACAAACTTAGATTGAGCATTGTTTTTGCTCAAGGGTGCTTAGATTACTACATGCAAGGAAGATCTAGACAAATTTGAAGCAAAATTTTTGAAGCTTTGAAAAAGTGGGTTAACTTTAAGTTTGAACTTTGGGCTGATTTGAGTTGGCTTGAGCTTTGTTTCTTGGCCAGGGATCAGCTGGAAATAGAGCTAGAGAGCAACTCTTGAGCTTGAAGAATTTGGGTTTATGCAGAGATAAAGAGAGAAAAAAAGGGAAAGAGATGAAAAAAGGAAGAGAAAGAGAGAGAGAGGCATGCATGAGGGAGTGAGGGTGAGTAGGGGTGAAAGAAAAAGAGGGAGAGCAAAGTGGTTTCAAGGTGAAAAACCATGTTCGGCACATGGTTTCAAGAGGGGACTTATTAGGAATTTTAGAAATTGTTTTGTTCCAAAATTAAACCTGATTTTGAAAAAATAAAGTAAAATAAAATAAATAGAAATTATCAACATTTATTTAAAATGAGTTAACAAAATCTAAAATTCATTTAAGGTAATCTTAACAAGTTTTGAAATTTAAGATAACTAACAAAATAATTAAAAGAGGAATTAATAAGAAAAATATCACAAAATGATTAGATTAAGTTTAAATTGTAATTAGGCACACTAATTCGCCAATTTACATACTAATTATATTTAATTAACCTCTAGGCATTACAGCTCTCCTCTCCTAAAGGGAATTTCATCCTTGATATTAGAAATCATCTCAAAAACAGAATAAATATGGGTATAGTTCTTGCATTGTCGACTCTAATTCTGATGTTGCCTCATCAACTCCATGGTACTACCACAAGACCTTCACTAGTGGTATGTTACGACGTCGTATACTTATTACCTTCTGATCAATGATCTAAACCGGCACCTCTTTATAGGTCATGTCCTCTTGTATTAGTACATCGTAGAATTAAACAACTTTGCTTGGCTCGAGTGGGCATTTTCAAAGCATCGACACGTAGAACATGTTGTGAACATGAGAGAGCTCGAATGGAAGATTAAGTCGGTAAGCAACTACACCGACACTGTGAGTAATCTTAAATGGTCCAACGTACCTCGATGCAAGTTTCCCACTTACACTAAAACACGAAATTCCCTTACGTGGTGAAACCTTCAAGAGAACAAAATTACCTACTTCGAATTCAAGAGGTCAGCATCTCTTGTCAACATAACTCTTCTGTCGACTTTAAGCAGGTTTTAACCTATTCTGAATCATAGCAATTTTCTCATTACTCTCTCAGATGTCATCAAGTCCGATAACGATCTTATCTTTCTATTCTGACCAACAAACTGGTGATCGACACGGTCTCCCATAAAGCACCTCGAATGGTGCCATACTGATACTTGCTTGGTAACTATTATTGTATGCAAATTCTACCAGGTGCAGGTGCCTCTTCTAGTTTCCATCAAAGTCCAATATACAAGCACATAGCATGTCCTCAAGAATCTGAATAACTCACTTAGACTGTCCATAGGTCTAAGGATGAAAAGCGTTGCTAAAATTCAAATTCATGCCTAGTGCTTCTTGGAAACTTCTCCAATATTTGGCGTTAAACCGGGTGTCCCTATCAGAAGTAATTGACAGTGGAACTCCATGCAATCTTACTATATTCTTAAGATACAACTCTCCAAGAACTCTTCTTGAACACCTAGATCTCAAAGATATAAAATACATTGATTTCATCAATCTGTGGACAACAACCTAGATTGCATCGTGCTTTTGCTCCATTCTTGGTAAATCGATGAGAAAATCTATTGTAATGTGCTCCCACTTCCACCCTAGAATGGGAAGTGGTTGAAGTTGTCCAGTGGGCTTCTGATACTTGGTGATGTATTCTAGAACATCCTGTCTCATACCTCTCCACTAATATTGTCTTTTCAGATCTCGATATATCTTCGTGCTTCTTGGATGAATAGCAAATCGGGACTTATGTGCTTCATCCATTATAGACTTTGTCACTTTTTTATCACAACACTGCCAAACGTTTTGTAACGACCCGCCTACGTGGCCGTTACTTAACTTAAACATAATCGTAATCTCAATATACTTTAACATAAAGTACTAAAAATTATGGAATAAAAATTTTCCTTTTCAAATACATTGCAAGCCTTTACTTAATCTTTATAACTTTATACATAACAAGTGAAAACATATTTTAAAAATAACTTGTGTAACATTTGCAAACACATAGCAAGTCATAACTTGTTCTCTTTAAAACTTATTGCATAACAAATGCAACTTAAAACTTATAACTTAAACTGTAAAACATTATGCATTAACAAAATGCAAAAGTGCTTTAAATATAATCATTTCAAATGAATTCTTGATAATAAAGAATTCGTAACGTATAATCTTGAAAGAAATATTAATTATTTCTTAAAACATAATTTCGTAAACTAACATATTAAAATTACTTTCTCAAACATGAAAAAAAAATCACGAAATAATCATTACGGTTTAACGTAATCATAATTTGTAAAAACTTAACATTTGCATACCTCATAACATTAGTCTCTTAAAACATATAATAATAAAATATCTTTAAAACTTTTCTTTTAAAGATAAAGATAATTATTTATGAATTACTTCCTTTAAAACATTCCTTAAAATATACTTAAAAACTGTGGCGACTATTGTCGCATTTCAAGTTGAGACCTCTCTCAACCAATGCCTTGAAAACCCTTTTTAAATTGTTTCTTCAAAATTTAATAAGAAACATTTACTGAAACATAGCTTAAAACTTAACTTTACAATCTGATAAAACATTTGGTAAAATATAACTTAAACTTTGAAAACATTTCTTAACTTCGACTTTCTTGAACTTTGAAAGTACTATATCAAATAATGGAAAAATAATTTTTTCTTTCAGCAACGAAAACATACCATAGTGGTATCCATACCCATCTCCACCATTTGTCCGCTGCTTACCACTTTCCCAACAAATGTTGCTGACAGGTTTTCTTACCTACAGCATGAATATACTTAAATGAGCTTTCACTCAGTATGTTGGAAATCAGTCTCGCAAAATTTAATTTTAAAAAAATCATTTCAATAAAAATATGCGTGAACATTTTATGCTGTAATCAACTTGTTTTATTCTTAATTATGAACGTCCTATAATCATTCATTCCTTACTTTAACTCTTATCTTTGTTCCATAACTTTCCTTATCTTATTAACTTTTGTGTTCGTACCAACATCATTAATCATGAGATCATAAACATGATGCTTTGCTTATGGAAGACTTGAGATGCTTCCCTTGTGGAAGACTTAAGACTATCAAACTCCAAGGTCATCTTTAACTTTACTTTGAGTACCTCACAATTAAGGAGGCTGGTGCGACACTTCTTATCCCTTTCACTTGCTTTATTGTGTGTATGCAGTATGACTTATCATCACATATCATCACAATTATGTAAATCATAAATCTTAAATCGTAAACATGCTTAACTTGAGAGTGACTAAACAATATGATTTAAATATTGCATTCATCACATATTAATCATAACATCATCGCAGCATATCATATCATGACATAACATAACATAATAAATCATAACATAGCACCCATTCTAACATAAAATAGTGTAACAACTACTGATCATACATTTTTATAATTTTTATGAAAGCATTTAAAATAATTTATTTTAAAATGGTTCATACTGTAGGCGAGATTCTTACTTACTTGGACTCCAAGCTAAGCAGGTCCAGCTGTACCACGCTGTATCTACAGTATGCAAAGCAGCCTCTGCAGTGCTTCTTGAGCAACCATGAATGGCTAGGAATGCTTCTTAGAGATCATACATTGCTGAAAACATCATTTTGAACTCCATAACTATAGTTTGAATCACCCCGATCTGCGTGTAGTCGTTACCAGATGATTTTTATGGGAGTAGAATTAGCTCAAACGAAGGTCACCATCATGTTCAGAGTGTCAAAAAGAGTCAGGAGGTAGTCTCGAATCTCCGATTGGAGGTTCGTATCACAAAATCCCAAAGTTACCGTTGACCGACATTGACCAGCCGTTGACTGACTTTAACGGACATTGACCGGACTCCGTTGGCAGCTGAGCTCGAGCCAACTCCCACTAATTTGATAGTTCTGAGTCCCATGGCGGTGCCAATTTCACCTAATTCTACCTTTAACGTAGCAGGTCAGGCTCTACAATCTTGGCTAAAAATGGAAGCTCTGGCGGTGGTGCTCCAATTGTTGTAGCCTGAAATTGGCTGAGGGCTTTTACTACCTATCCTCCTCTGAGTGTTTTGTTGGAAACGCCATACGCAGCAGGAATTTTAAAAATTTTCATCAGAGTAATTTCCAAAACACAAGTTTGACATGTTATATGTATAAATTAGACAGATCTTATTAACCTTTGTGTGAAGAACCTCCGCAGCCTGTGAAGAGAAGTAACGTTCCAGAAGAGCCTCAACCAACTGGTATTCTTTGCTATTCTCTATCCACAACCGGAGTGAGTGTGGGCTTATATGTACAGCTCTTCCACCGGTGACTCTCCTTCCAACCAAGAGAGAGAACCCAAAGCTAGTGTTCGTGATTTGTGAACAAAAGCTCTCAGGGAGTTTTTCAGATGCTCACTAGAAGAGTATCACTCTTGATCTCTCGATTGATCTCTGTAAATCATGAGACTCACTCCCTTTATATAGCCATTGGTCCTGGGGTCAGTCTTTATCAGATCAGGTCTCAAAAACTTGAAACAGAATCAAGTTTGGATCAATATCTGATAAGATCCGCGTGAAAACGCGTAATCTTATCTCCTGCTAATTGACAGGCCGAACAGCCTGATCGGCAGGCCGAACTCCCGAGAAAAAATCTCCACAAATCTTTTATTTTCCACCCGAGATTCTAAAGGATAAAGTCTCAGTTTTGATTCAAATAACTCAATAGAGAAGATATCTAATCAAAACAAACTTTATCAAGATAATCTCTAAGAAAATAAATCAATTCACAATAATTCTACAAGTTTATCTTGATCTAATTTATCCAAAATTAAATGAACCGATAAATAGACAAGAATTATCTAATCCAATAATTCAACAAGTTTATCTTAAATTAATTTTATTACAAAATGAATTCAACCAATAAACAGACATGAATTATTTGATTCTTACAAATTTTAAACCAATCCGATAAATCCTACATAAGTCACCAATTATTGGAAAAGCACGCCGTGTTGTTACAGGATTTTATGAGCTAGCAAAGGGGACCAAAATGGACCTATAAATTTCAAGCTCATGACAATTATGAAACCCAATATCCCAGATATACATTTCACAATTATCAACTCCAACGCTACTCCACTAAAAGCTTGGAGCTGCACTCTCGAACTTTACAGAATTACAAAGCTCATGTAGCTAAGTCTCCATGACATATCAAAGTGTATCGTATCCCCATATGATAATCCATAATCGGCTTAAGGACAAGTTCTATCTTACCTTCCCGATTATTTTTATCTTACGTTCCATTGTCTCACCATTAGAAAACTTACCATCCAAAGATAGTACACCATCCAGTTACACCTATGTATCCAAATGGTTGAGCGCTCCAGTTTTCCAATTACAGGACAACGCATATAAGAGGATATCATTACTCCTAAAGAGGAGCTATGGATTCCATATCTATGAACAACAAGTCTACGCTATCAGAGTCATGCCTCCAACGTACCAGCATGCATACCACTATTGAGATGTGGGTGTCAGCCATTGGCACATCAAAAGACACAAGTCGAGACAACGGGCCCACTATTCATCTCAGGATTAAGATACAATACAAGTGATTGTCTAAAGTGAATCGATTTTCCAAAACAGAATTATTAGTCCAAATCAATTCACTTTATGTCCCGATCCAACACATTGTCACCTATGACAAAGCGCCAATGTTTCTATTCACGGAGTCCAACTCCGATGGTCAAGACAAACCATCTCCCAAAAGGGATATAGACAACATAACAATCTTTACATGAATAAAGCGCCCAACTTTATTCCCTCAATTGCAGATCATATGTTTTAGACCGTCACCTTAAGAATTGTGTCTTCCGCATAATTAGTCCATCATATGCCAATTCTTAAGGTTTAGACTGACAGTCTCAGACTACTGTTTGCTTATCATACATTCAACAAATATGAACGTAAAGAGGACAAGATTTGGTATATATAAATGAATAAATTCTTTATTGATAAGAAATGTCTCCAAAAACATATTACATTTTTACTCCTTAGGGCATACATGTCTAACAATCTCCCACTTGCACTAAGTGAGTAAATACATTAAATTTTGCATCCCCATAGCTTCCACATGCCTCTCGAAGACTCTCCCAGTAAGTTTCTTCGTAAATGGATCAGCTAAATTGTCCTCTGACGCGATCTTGCACACCGTGATATGCCCGCTCTCAACAAAGTCCTTTATCACATGATACTTACGATCAATATGCTTACTCTTCTTGTGAAATCTTGGTTCCTTAACATTAGCTACCGCCGTACTGTTATCACAGTACAGTGATACCGCTTTATCCATACCAGAAACTACCTCAAGATCCCCAAGGAACTTACGGAGCCACACTGCTTCTTTCAAAGCATCACTAGCCGCCACATACTCGGCCACCATCGTTGAATCCGAAGTGCAATCTTGCTTTGCACTTCTCCAACTAATGGCACCGCCGTCGAGAGTAAACACAAACCCTAAAGTCGATTTCCTAGAATCTAGACAGGATTGAAAATCCTGAATCAGTGTATCCTAGAGGAGTTAAGTCCTCACCGGAATACACAAGCATATACACTCGAGTCCTTCTCAGGTACTTGAAAATATGCTTTACCGCAATCCCAATGGTTCGGTCCTAGATCCGCCTGAAATCGACTTACAATCCCGACCGCATAGCTAATATCCGGTCGTGTGCAAAGCATGGCATACATGAGACTACCCACTGCCGAAGCATAAGGCACCTTCTTCATGTATTCTCTTTCTTCATAAGACTTTGGAGAGTCTTTCTTAGAAAGAGTAATTTCAGACCTAGATGGTTGCCCACCTTTCTTGGAATCCTGCATTGCAAACCTCCTGATAATTTTATCTATGTAGCCGGCCTGTGACAAAGCTATCATTTTGTTCTTCCTATCCCGAAAGATCTGGATACCGAGAACAAAATTAGCCTCAACCAAGTCCTTCATGTCAAACTGCTTAGTCAACCATAATTTGATCGATGACAATGCCCCAACGTCATTGCCAATTAGCAGAATGTCATCCACATAGAGCAGTAGAAAAACCACCTTTCCATCCTTAATGTGTTTGTAAACACATGGTTCATCCACATTTTGTGAGAACCCATAAGTCTTGATCACTTGATCAAATCTTATGTTCCAAGAACGGGAAGCCTGCTTAAGTCCATAAATTGACTTCAACAGCTTACAAACCTTACCCTCTTGACCCGCGACCTTGAACCCGTCTGGTTATTCCATATAAATGGACTCATCAAGATAGCCATTCAAAAAAGCTGTCTTGACATCCATTTGCCAAATCTCATAGTCGAGAGCGGCAGCTATGGACAAGAGAATCCGGATGGACTTAAGCATGGCTACAGGCGAAAAGGTTTCCTCATAATCGATTCCTTCCTTTTGCGTATAACCTTTAGCTACCAGTCTAGCCTTAAAGGTTTCGACCTTTCCATCCACTCCTACTTTCCTCTTGTAAATCCACTTACACCCTATGGGTTTTACCCCATTAGGAAGATCCACAAGCTCCTAGACCCGATTAGTCTCCATAGACTTCATCTCTATGTTCATGGCCTCTGTCCAGAGTTTGAAATCAACATCCTCTATAGCTTCTACATAACTATAAGGATCCCTATCATGTTCATCCGGTTCAGCCAAGAAGAGCACCCCATTGAACATATACCTCTCAGGTGGATGCCTGATCCTCCCACTACGTCGAAGCCCCTGAGATTGTTGCTCAGGTTTGTTTGGTTTTTCTACACCGATCGGAATGGTTTCATTCGGAACCTCTGGAGTGAACCGATCACCCCTTAACTCCTCAAGCACTACTTTGCTTCGAGGTTTAAAGTCATCCATGTAACTCTCCTCATGGAAAGTTGCATTAGTTGAAACCACGACTTTATTTTCCATTGGGTTATAAAAATAACACCCTTTAGTCCCTTTGGATATCCTACAAACACACAAACTTTTGAACGTGCTTCCAACTTATTCAGATCCTTAAACAGGACATGAGTCAGACATCCCCATATGCGAATATGGTTTAAGGATGTCTTCCTTCTTGTCCACAACTCGTGAGGAGTTTTAGGGACCGATTTTGAAGGCACATTGTTCAAAAGATAACATGCAGTTTGTAATGCATATCCCCAAAAGGATAAAGGTAATGATGAATAACTCATCATGGACCTAATCAGGTCCAACAAAGTCCTATTCCTTCTCTCCGCTACGACATTCTATTGTGGAGTGCCCGATGCAGTCAAATGGGATAAAATCCCATTCTCTAACAAGTGTCTTAAGAACTCATCAAAAAGGTATTCCCCACCTTGATCAGATCGAAGTGCCTTTATGGGTTTACCCAATTGCTTTTCCACTTCAGCTCGAAACTCCCTGAACTTATCATAAGTTTCGCTTTTGTGGTGCATCAGGTACAGATACCCATATCTTGAGTAATCGTCAATAAAAGTGACAAAGTACTCATACCCTCCTCGTGCCTGGATGTTCATCGGTCCACAAATATCACTATGCACAAGTTCTAGAACCCCTTCGACCCTATTGCCCTTAGACCCATATAGTCTTTTGGTCATTTTACCCTCTAAACAAGATTCATATTGAGGTATAGATTCCACCTTTAAGTGACTTAAAGGTCCATCCCTTACCAACCTTTGAATCCTATTCAAGCTAATATGGCCAAGGCGCAAATGCCAAAGATAAGTCTTTTTAGAGTAAGAGTTTTAAGTCTTTTTGAGTCATTATCATTTATCTCAGCATTAAGCAATAAGTCCATCTTAGGTTTGATAAAATATAGATTATTTTGCATCCATCCAGAACAGATAAAAGATTTGTTTTTACGAATCACCACTTTTTCATTAAAAGATACCACGTAGGAGTCTTTAAATAAAGAAGATACAGAAATTAAATTCCTTTTAAATTTAAGAACATAAAAACAATCTTGCAAAATTAAATTCCTATAATTATCAAAGTAAAGATGGACATCTCTCACTGCTTCCCGCTGAGACCAAGGATCCATCGCTCATCCGATGCGTTAAGTCTTCACGTAGTAGACTTCTCGTTTCTTTGAATCCCTACAAGAAACACAAACATGATTAGTTGCACTGGAATCTATGACCCAGATGTCACTGGATTCCTCAACCAAACAAGTTTCTAAATATAGAAGATCACGCCTACCTCCTTTGGAAAGGAAGTCCTTGCAATGCTTCTTTATATGCCCGACCTTACCATAGAAGAAGCACTTAAGCTTCTTTGGGTTCTTGTTCTTCTTCTTCTTGCTCTTGGTAGCAGCAGGACTAGAAGACTTCTCATTCTTGGCCCGTTGCTTCTTTCCATTCCCATAGTTAGGATTGGAACCAGAAGCAGCTACCATGTTTGCCTCACCACCAGCAGGAGACTCACTGATCAGCAGTTTGAACTCCTGTAACTGTTTCATCAGTTCTATCAAGTTCATATCCCATCTATTACTTAAATTAAAAGTAGCTCTAAATGGAATAAATTCCTTAGACAGAGTCTCAAAGACCATAGTCATCTGAGTTTCAGCATCGATGTCGACTCCATTGGTTTGAGCCTCAGCGAGGTAACCCATGACTAACATCATGTGCTCCTTTACAGATGTCCCCAGTCTCTGTCTACAGTTTAAGAGTTTCTGAAGCGCCCCTTGCCGCTTTGTTATGGCCTGGCCTCCAAACATGTCCTCAAGATTATCCAAGATCTGCTTCGTAGTCTCATAATCCTGATGTTGAGCCTGCAGCACATTGTTCATGCTAGCCATAACATAGCAGCAGGCCTGATCATTAGCATCTTTCCAGTGATCGTATGCTTGGAATTGCTCATTACTTGAGTCTCCCGTAGGCTCGAGAGGACAAGGAGTTGTCAGTACATATTTCAGTTTCTCAAAGGATAGGACGATGTCCAGGTTCCGTTTCCAATCGTTATAATTCTCACTGGTTAATTGGTTTTTGTCAAGTATTGATGATAAAGTGTTTTTAGACATTTTCAATCTACAATAAAGAATCATATACCAAACATAAGCAAACATATATAATAATTTAGTAAGATAACACAATCATGTAAAATCATACAAATGTGTTTATGTGTCAAAACCTTAAAAATATCACAACCTTACAACGATAATTCCCAACTCAGAATTCAATAAGCTCCTAGAGGAGTCATGCCAAATTCAATCAGGAACACGGATCCTCTCCTGATTAATATATGCCATCCAGGACCCGTATGATCCAGCATATACTAATAATCATTTCTTTGGCCATTAATTTTATTAACAGAGCTCCTAAGGGAGGTTAATAATAAAAATTAACGTGAGTATATAACCATCGTTTCAATATTTTATACATGATTTATAATCACCACCTAGGGGTGTGCAACCATAAATCATACTAACATACCTTATCCTTTCAGAGATCCAATCTAGTACATGATAGAAATCCCTTCCTAGGGGTCAGGACCACCATGTTCTTCCTATGGACCAACGATGGAGGCCTTAGGTCCTCTATTCGAAACCTTCTCCCGCTCAATCTTTTGAAGTCAAGGTTTTATTTTAAAATTATGCATGAACAATTTTAATATGAGCGGCACTCCCTATCCTATATGACATGTTATCAATATACATGGTAAATCATATTATAATGCAGACAAGCAAAGCAATCAAGCAAAGCTACAAGCAAAATAATAATAACCATAATATTATGGTTCCAGCCTAGAGAATAGAAGAAACAAAGATTACAAGAGAATTATCGAGACATTTATCGATTCTTCATCCTTGAATCCTCAAGCTGTATCATTCTTCATGCAATACCCATCTTCAAGTCTTCAATCCCGTTATGAATTAAAAACTTCATATTTTCGGTCATATCCAAATTTAATGTTTCTTAGAATCATCTCAAAAATAAAATTAAAACTGCACCGAAAAAATTGCACTTTTTCTGGACACTTGGCAGCTCTCGATCGGTAGGCCGATCTGGGTGATCGGCCTGCCGGTCATGAAGGTTTGGCCTGCCGAACTGAAAGTTCAGCTTGTCGGTAGAGCACCCCAATTTCTGCCGCACTGTCGGCCTACCGATCTGCGACCATCGGCCTACCGAACTGTGACGTCCGACAAGCCGACCGAGCAGGAAAAATTATTCCAGAAAATACAACTTTAATGCAATTTATCAATTTTATTTTCAACAATTCAAAAACATAAAATTAGAGACTCAGGAAATACCTGGAGGCGCCATCATCATTCTTCTAGATCTGTCTTCTAGATCCGTCTTCTCTGAATAATTATTTAATTACAAATTTTACAAATTTAAAAAATGAATAATAATTCCTAGACGAAGATGATAGTCCGCCATCTAATTATATGAAAAACCTATATACATATTCTAACCTCTAAGGAACCATAACTGGTATTAATTAATTAATAAAAAATTAAACAACAATTTAATCAACCATAATTAATTAATAAACATTCACCACATAATCCATGACAACATATATATTATATAGAAACCTAGAGTGCCATCTCTCTATAAAATTCAATTCAAGAATAGAAGAGACAAAGATCACAAAATTTATGCATATAACATGATCACAAACTCGTAAATTTATGTAAAAACCATAGCTCTGATACCAATTGTTGGAAACGCGGTACACAACAGAATTTTAAAATTTTCATCAGAGTAATTTCTAAAACACAAGTTTGACATGTTATATGTATAAATTAGACAGATCTTACTAACCTTTGTGTGAAGAACCTCCGCAGCCTGTGAAGAGAAGTAACGGTCCAGAAGAGCCTCAACAACCTGGTCTTCTTTGCTATTCTCTATCCACAACCAGAGTGAGTGTGGGCTCACACGTACAGCTCTTCCACCGATGACTCTCCTTCCAACCAAGAGAGAGAACCCAAAGCTAGTGTTCGTGATTTGTGAACAAAAGCTCTCAGGGAGTTTTTCAGATCCTCACTAGAAGAGTATCATTCTTGATCTCTCAATTGATCTTTGTAAATCATGAGACTCACTCCCTTTATATAGCCATTGGTCCTAGGGTCAGTCCTTATCACATTAGGTCTCAAAAACTCGAAACAGAATCAAGTTCGGATCAATATCTGATAAGATCTGTGTGAAAACGCATAATCTTATGTCCCGCTGATCGGCAGGCCGAACTCCTGAGAATAAATCTCCATGAATCTTTTATTTTTCACCCGAGATTCTAAAGGATAAAGTCTCAGTTTTGATTCAAATAACCCAATATAGAGGATATCTGATCAAAACGAACTTTATCAAGATAATCTCTAAGAAAATAAATCAATTCACAATAATTATACAAGTTTATCTTGACCTAATTTATCCAAAATTAAATCAACCGATAAACAGACAAGAATTATCTGATCCAATAATTCAACAAGTTTATCTTAAATTAATTTTATTGCAAAATTAATTCAACCAATAAACAAACATGAATTATTTGATTCTTTCAAATTTTAAACCAATCCGATAAATCCGACATAAGTCACCAATTATTAGAAAAGCACACCGTATCGTTACAGGATTTTGTGAGCTAGCAAAGGGGACCAAAATGGACCTATAAAGTTCAAACTCATGACAATTATGAAACCCAATATCCCAGATATACATTTCACAATTATCAACTCCAACGCTACTCCACTAAAAGCTTGGAGCTGCACTCTCAAACTTTACAGAATTACGAAGCTCGTGTAGCTAAGTCTCCATGACATATCAAAGTGTATCGTATCCCCATATGATAATCCATAATCGGCTTAAGGACAAGTTCTGTCTTACCTTTCCGATTATTTTTATCTTACGTTCCATTGTCTCACCATTAGAAAACTTACCATCCAAAGATAGTATACCATTCGGTTACACCTATGTATCCAAATGGTTGAGCGCTCCAGTTTTCCAATTACAGGACAACGCATATAAGAGGATATCATTACTCCTAAAGAGGAGCTATGGATTCCATATCTATGAACAACAAGTCTACTTTATCAAGAGTCATGCCTCCAACGTACCAGAATGCATACCACTATTGAGATGTAGGAGTCAGCCATTGGCACATCAAAAGACACATGTCGAGACAACAGGCCCACTATTCATCTCAGGATTAAGATACAACACAAGTGATTGTCTAATGTGAATTGATTTGCCAAGATAGAATTATTAATCTAAATCAATTCACTTTATGTCCCGATCCAACACATTGTCACCTATGACAAAGCGCCAATGTTTCTATTCACGGAGTCCAACTCCGATGGTCAAGACAAACCATCTCCCAAAAGGGATATAGACAACATAACAATCTTTACATGAATAAAGCGCCCAACTTTATTCCCTCGATTGCGGATCATATGTTTTAGACCGTCACCTTAAGAATCGTGTCTTTCGCATAATTAGTCCATCATATGCCAATTCTTAAGGTTTAGACTGACAGTCTCAGACTAATGTTTGCTTATCATACATTTAACAAATATGAACGTAAAGAGGACAAGATTTGGTATATATAAATGAATAAATTCTTTATTGATAAAAAATGTCTCCAAAAACATATTACATCTTTACTCCTTAGGGCATACATGTCTAACATGTTTCCCGTCATTAATTTGAGCTTAAGCCATCAGATTTGAAGAAAACGTAACCATCCTCAAGGGTGGCCAGCGGCATTCATGGAAGTCCGGTGAGGCAGCCTCCTTTGGTGCAATTGACTGAGGGAATTCACTCCCCTTGATCCTCTAAGCATTGTGGTAAGGTCAATTACCTCAATGGTGGCCAGAATTACAAAGTCGATGGCAGAGCAATCCGACGGTTGTTGATTTGCCACCAAAGATGGGTTTTGTTCCTTTCATTCTGGTGGTCGCATAGAAACAAGAATCACGTCGATCGGATGTCAGACGACAAAGATATCTCATTGAAAATTTTTGGGTTTCTCTGCCACTTTGGGCGGCGCGTGAGGCTTCCTCTGGTGGCATTACGGGCAGCACAACACAATGTTGGAATCAGCTCATCTAGAGCTTTCTATTGGTGTGGGAGGTGTCGCAAACAAACGTCGGAATCTTGGCCGAAATTTGAGAGAAGAGAGAAAAAATGTAGAGAGAGAAAGAGAATGCAAAATCTGATTTTTTTTTTTATTTTGCTACATTTTTCAAATGTTTAAAGATGTTTTTGTTAGTCTAAAAAATCTATACTATGTCATGGTCAAATTGATCAAATTCTTGATCCGTAAACTTGAAATTTCTATACAGATAATTGTAATCTTACTGAACTGATATCATACAAGAATTTTCACATAATCATGGTAAGTTGTGAAATTTCACTTTTATCACATAATCTCAATTTAAATCTTTTAAATTGAGATTCTTATGATTACCACCACTATGACTCATACATGAAATTAATGAATCATAAACTTCTAGTTTAACATATTAAAATAACTGTTTTAGTGCACTATCATAACATTTCAAGTACTTAACCAAGTCATTTTGAAAAATCCTTAATTAATCACGTTTATTAATTTTTGGATTTTTCCCAGTCGTTATACGTTTCCTGAAATACAATGATCCATCTGCATGTATTTCCCATTCATCAAGTTGTTCTTCATTTTGTATCTACGTCCAAATTTCTTGAAGGTGTTAATCCTGCCATTGATTATGCTTCATTATTTGAACAAGTGTTGGGGTAGATTCCATATGGTATACCAAAACCTGATTCCAATATTCATAATACTACAGTCCATACTCACTTACTATAGCATCTCTTTTCAAATCCTCAAACGCCAAACAAGCAAGAATTCCAGAACATTTTTTGCTGAGCACATCTGCAGCTACGTTGGCTTTTCCCGGATGATAGTACAGCGTGCAGTAATAGTCTTCCATAAATTCCATCCATCTCTGTTGCCTCAAATTTAGATCTTTCTGAGTGAATAAATACTTTAGACTTTTGTGATTCGAGAAAATCTGAAAAGTCGCTCTGTATAAATAACATCTCTAAATCTTCAGTGCATAAATTATTGTTGCGAGTTCCAAATCGTGAGTAGGGTAGTTCTGCTCACGAGGTTTTAGCTGTTGTGATCCACATGCCACAACCCATCCATATTGCATTAATACGCATCTGAGTCCGCATCCTGATGCATCGGTGTAGACATCGTAATGCTCGTCACTACTTGGTATGATCAGTACTGGAGCAGTGGTCAACCGATTCTTTAACTTTTGGAAAGTGATGAGACTAAAAAAGTGTACATTTTCTAAGGCTTAAATCATTTATTTATGCTTTTATTTCTCATTAAATCCTCTAATTAGTAGCATTTTGTGTTAATAAGTATTTTTATGTCTTAGTGTGTAAATGTGTTTAAAAATATATTTTTAGTATGTTTTTATGTTTAATAGAATTTTTAGTAATTTTTAGAGTCATTTCGGTGTGTTAAATAAGTGTCTAGTCTGTAAATAGTCAAAGCCGTAAAAATAATGCAGTTATTTTATTTTGAGTTTTAGAGTGTTTGATAGTGTGTTTTAAGTTTGTAAATATGTCTTATTATATTTTTAGTAATTTCTAAAAATATTTCCAAGTCATAAAATTATATCTGTGTCAAACCGTAAGAGACTAGAAATTTTAGAAGTTTTTATTTATTTTTGTGTGTTTTAATATAAAATAAATATTTTTGTAAATATTATGTTTGTAAAATAATAATATTAGTGTGTTTGTGATTTTTAGATTTGAAATTTGGAGGAAAAACGGAGCAAAACGGCACCAAAACGGATAAAATCGGACATCAAATGCATCAAAAAGATAAAGGAAATTAGAATTTATATTAAATGGGACACGTGGCATCATGAGCCGTCAGATTTACTGCCAAATCAATCTCAGCCGTCTGAGGAAGAGACGCCTGTCAACGCGTCATCCGGTGCGTCAGCGAAATCTCAGGGTACAGTCCACGTGTCGAAGAACGATTGGCGCATGTGATTCACGCGCCGACAAGCTGCAGATGCGTCAGAGGGGAGTCGCAGGCAGTGTCTGCTCGCGTGTGGGTGAGTCCACGTACAGCTGTTCTTCCAGCCGTTCGATGCGATGATCGAGACCAATCTGACGGTCCAAAATTGTTGTCCCACTGGTCCCACCTGGGCCCATTCTTGAACGCCTCTTCCAGCCATTGGATCGCGCGTTCAACGGGTCAGATTGCGCCTGTTTTGTGCTGCCATGACTTGCGAAGCACAGGATCCTAAACTAAAATTCGCATATCAAAGAGCAAATCTCAGCGTGGAAATGGAGATAAGATCGGATCATTTTGATCTGATTCTTCAAACAGTGAAATATTTTCACTATAAATAGGGGCTCTCCCCCCCTCATTCAGAACACATCCCTCAAGGCCTTCGGGCCACCTCTCCACTTCTCCCATTTTTCCCTTTTTTCCTCTTTTACCCCTTAGGTAAAAAAATATATATATATATATATATGTTTAATTTAGTGTAGAGAGTCTGGTGAGGCAGAGAGATGATCTTGTATGCATAGTACTCTGGTATGGGTTTTTACTCTATATCTGTGTTATAATGCTTATATTTTTGTGGAATAAATTATATCTTTATGTTTTTAATAATTATTGTTACTGTTGTTATGCTGCCAATTTTTACATAAATTCAGTTATGCTTTCTTTATGTAATTTAATTGTGTTGCATAATTAATATTAATAATGCTAAAGTCATGTTGGTTTATTAAGCTGAGTTTCTGCTGCATTATAGACATGGACTGGCACAGTAAATGCTTGGTAATTCTTGATTTATTGTAGACAGAGGATGGCATAGTGTATTCTTAGACCATTTAATAAGTCGAGGTGCTGTCGAAATTAACGTAATAATTTATTCCAGGAAAATATATTAATTTTGATTTGTTATCATCTTTTCTATCTTAAAATTATGTTGATTATAATTGAGTGACAGCGGTTATAATTTTCATAATTAATGCATTAAATCATTAGTGACAGATGATTATTTTGCTAGTTTTTATAGGAAAACCCTTACTGCATTATGGCTTGCTATATTGTCGATTTAGGTTGACCTATATAATTAGTAAAAAGTGCTTGCAATTAATAAGAAAAGATATAATAAATCAAATGCTTTAGATAATTAATATTTAGAGTTAAAATTCTATATCAGTTGCGAACATATAAGGGATTCTCAAAGCTTCACCGTTTTAATTTTATGCTTTAAATTTTTAATTAAATAAAATAAAAACCACAAAAATACTTCTTTTAATTTACACTTTGATTTGAAAAAGTGCTTGCCTTTTTGAACGTTTATTTTTAACAATTTGTCGAGTTATAAATTTTCACCTCCCTATGGATACGACAACTTTTCTATACTACATACGTCCGCCGCTTATTAAGAAGAATAAAAACATTCATTTGGGGCGTATACCAGAAAGCATACTCACATTTTGCATCCCATTCAAACTGGATATCTTTTTTGATCAATCATGTCAATGGAGCTGCTATTTTTGAGAAGTCTTACATGAATTTTCTGTAGTATTCGACGAGTCTTAAGAAGCTACAAATTTCAGCCACAGTCCTTGGTCGTTCCCATTGCACCACTATTTTTATCTCGGACGGATCCATTGAAATACCTTGATTGGAGATGACATATCCCATAAACTTGACTTCGGTGAACCAAAACTCGCACTTCTCCTTTTTAGCATATAGTTGGTGTTCCCTCAGATTCTGAAGTATAATCCTTAGGTGCTGCTCATGCTCATCCCAGGTCTTAGAATAGATCGGCATGTCATCGATGAACACAATCACAAACTGATCTAAACAAGGCCTGAGGATCTGATTCATTAAATCCATGAAAATTGTAGGACATTTGTCAATCCGAACGGCATCACCAGAAACTCAAAGTGTCCATATCGGGTTCTAAAGGCCGTTTTTGGAATATTTTCTTCCTTGATTCTAAACTGATGATACCCTAAACGTAAGTCCATCTTCAAGAAATACCAAAGACCTCCTATCTGATTAAATAACACATCGATTCTTAGTAATGGGTACTTGTTCTTCGCCATGACCCGATTCAACTATCAATCATCAATACATAACTTGAGAGTATCGTCATGTTTCTTGGCAAATAGAATTGGTGCACCCTACAGTGATGTAATGTTCTGGATGTATCCTTTGTCTGTAAGTTCTTGAAGTTGCATCCTTAGTTCCTTCATCTCTGCCAGTGCCATTCGGTATAGTGTTATGGATATCGGAGCGGTCCCGAGAAGTAACTCGATACTGAACTTGATCTCTCAGTATGGTGGTAATCCAGGTAACTCGTTAGGAAAAACATCATCAAACTTGTCAACCACCGGTATTACTGTGTTTCTTCTTGTTGCACCAAATTCTTCCTCTAAGTTTAAAAGAAGTGTGTATCAAGTTAAGTTTCTACGTCCTCCAAAACAATGTTTCGAGAATCGTTCACTCATTACTCGATCATCACCGCCTTGGTAGGTGATCGTTGTCCCTCCTATCAATCACTAAGGTCACTTTTCTAAGGTGACAATCTATAATGGCATTATATTGGGATAAACAGTCCATTCCTAGGATCATATCATAGGTACTCATGGGGATTACAATCAAATTGCTTTTCAAAATCTCACCCCCAGTCATTATTTTATAGGATTTACATACACTATTTACACACACTCACCCTAGGGGTGGGGTCATTATCAGGGTTTCATCAAATTCCTCTATTTCTAATCCCAAGGTATTTACAAATAAATTCGAAATGAGAGAATGCATGGCACCAGTATCAAATAAGACATGAGCTAAAGATTAGGAAACTAGAATTGTACCATCAACTATCGCATTACTAGTCTGAGTATCAAAACTTCCTGCAATCATGATGTGGACTTGAGCTGGAGCTTTTCCTTTTCCTTTATTAGTGTTGTTGGGTCTAAGGTTTATCGACTGATACTGCTACAACAGAGAAGACTGCACACTAGCTGAACTAGGTGTCGTATACTGTGGAGCGTTCCTCTAGAAATTTGACGACTAATAACCTTGTGCCAAATAGTGCATCTGTTGAGGGGTGAACTAGTGAAACTACGGTTGAAGGACTTACTAAAGTTGAGCAAAAGACTGGGCTAAGGACTAACAAGTTGCACCTTTTCCAGTCTAGGATCCTTGCCAAGAATGTTGGAAATGTGGTACGCAGCGGAATTTTAAAATTTTCAGCAGAGTAATTTCCAAAACACAAGTTTGACATGTTACATGTATAAATTAGACAGATCTTACTAACCTTTGTATAAAGAACCTCCGCAGCCTGTGAAGAAAAGTAACATTCCAGAAGAGCCTCAACCAACTGGTCTTCTTTGCTATTCTCTATCCACAACCCGAGTGAGTGTGGGCTCACACGTACAGCTCTTCCACCGGCGACTCTCCTTCCAACCAAGAGAGGGAACCCAAAGCTAGTGTTTGTGATTTGTTAACAAAAGCTCTCAGGGAGTTTTTCAAATGCTCACTAGAAGAGTATCACTCTTGATCTCTCAATTGATCTCTGTAAATCATGAGACTCACTCCCTTTATATAGCCGTTGGTCCTGGGGTCAGTCCTTATCAGATCATGTCTCAAAAACTTGAAACAGAATCAAGTTTGGATCAATATCTGATAAGATCCGCGTGAAAACGCGTAATCTTATCTCCCGTTGATTGGCAGTCTGAACAGCCTGATCGACAGGCCGAACAGGCCCCATCGGTAGGCCGACCACGTCATTCAGCAGGCTGAACTCCCGAGAAAAAATCTCCGTAAATCTTTTATTTTCTACTCGAGATTCTAAAGGATAAAGTCTCAGTTTTGATTCAAATAACCCAATGGAGAAGTTATCTGATCAAAACAAACTTTATCAAGATAATCTTTAAGAAAATAAATCAATTCACAATAATTCTACAAGTTTATTTTGATCTAATTTATTCAAAATTAAATCAACCGATAAACAGACAAGAAATATCTGATCCAATAATTAACAAGTTTATCTTAAATTAATTTTATTACAAAATTAATTTAACCAATAAACAAACATGAATTATTTGATTCTTACAAATTTTAAACCAATCCAATAAATCCAACATAAGTCATCAATTATTGGAAAAGCACGCCGTGTTGTTACAGGATTTTGTGAGCTAGCAAAGGGAACCAAAATGGACCTATAGAGTTCAAGCTCATGATAATTATGAAACCCAATATCCCAGATATACATTTCACAATTATCAACTCCAACGCTACTCCACTAAAAGCTTGGAGCTGCACTCTCGAACTTTATAGAATTACGAAGCTCGTGTAGCTAAGTCTCCATGACATATCAAAGTGTATCGTATCCCTATATGATAATCCATAATCGGCTTAAGGACAAGTTCTGTCTTACCTTCTTGATTATTTTTATCTTACGTTCCATTGTCTCACCATTAGAAAACTTACCATCTAAAGATAGTATACCATTCGGTTACACCTATGTATCCAAATGGTTGAGCGCTCCAGTTTTCCAATTACAGGACAACGCATATAAGAGGATATCATTACTCCTAAAGAGGAGCTACGGATTCCATATCTATGAATAACAAGTCTACGCTATCAAGAGTCATGCCTCCAAGGTACCGACATGCATACCACTATTGAGATGTGGGAGTCAGCCATTGGCACATCAAAAGACATAAGTCGAGACAACGGGCCCACTATTCATCTCAGGATTAAGATACAATACAAGTGATTGTCTAAAGTGAATCGATTTGCCAAGATAGAATTATTAATCCAAATCAATTCACTTTATGTCCCGATCCAACACATTGTCACCTATGACAACGCGCCAATGTTTCTATTCACGGAGTCCAACTCCGATGGCCAAGACAAACCATCTCCCAAAAGAGATATAGACAACATAACAATCTTTACATGAATAAAGCGCCCAACTTTATTCCCTCGATTGCGGATTATATGTTTTAGACCGTCACTTTAAGAATCGTGTCTTCCGCATAATCAGTCTATCATTTGCCAAATTCTTAAGGTTTAGACTGACAGTCTCAGACTACTGTTTGCTTATCATATATTCAACAAATATGAACGTAAAGAGGACAAGATTTGGTATATATATAAATGAAAAAATTCTTTATTGATAAAAATGTCTCCAAAAACATATTACATTTTTACTCCTTAGGGCATACATGTCTAACAAAGATTTCCTTAGTGGGCAATTTCTCTTGATATGTCCTGGTTGTTGGTTAAAGTGGCAATGGAAATTATAAGGTTTGCTTCATCCGCTACTTAAAGAACTGCTACTCCCACAGTTGGCATTGTCGTGCTGATTCTTTACTTGAGCCTGACAGTTGTTGTTGCTTCTCCTGTTGTTTTTGTACAGCCCATCTGAGGTCCTTGCTCTGTTTTCATAGTAAGTAGCATTGTCGCTTTCCATTGACAAAGTTGACGATACCAACTCACCACAATTCTGGATTTGTAAGGCAACCAGTTGTCATCGAATAGATCCTTAAGAACCTCTTAATACTTGATGCACTTTTCTTGCTCAGAAGCCATGGTAGATGGAGCGTATATGGCTAGTTCAGTGAACTTTGCCTTGTATTCCCAAACTGTCATGTCGCCTTGTTCTAATTGGTAGAATTTAGCGATCTTCTGGTCTCTATACCCTTGCAAAAAATAGTGCTCATAGAATAATTCTTTAAATCTATCCCAGTCAAAGTTTCTGTTATTTTCCATGCGTTTGGCCTTCTTCCACCAAGTGTTTACACTTCCTTCTAATTTGTAAGCCGCGAATTCAAATCGGTATTCTGCTGGTATTCCAAGTGTATCCAGATGCTTTACCATTGAATCGAACCAATATTCGTCTATCAGTTGGTCTCCTTTTTTGTCTAAGTCGGGATGGCCATGCGTCGGAACTCCTTGAAATACTCACACCGGTGACCCACCTCAGAATCCTCATGTTGTACCCTTGCCACCATTTGCCAAAAAGCAACAAATATAGCCCCCATCATGCCTTCATCGTTCATGGGATTTGCGTCAACAGTAGTTGAACGACGCCTAGATGCCATTCTCTCAATTCTGAAAATAAAATTGGACTGTCAGTGGTTTATTCTTATCATATCTATATGTGTACAATTCCCAAGGTTCCAAAACCTAGGGCTTTGATACCAAAATCTGTCATGGTCTCAAACCCGGATAGTGACATAGCGGTTTAATTAAATTAATTAAGTAAAATTTAAATAAACTCGCCAATTAATTATTTGGTAGTTTAAGAAAATGGACTTTGGGTTATTTATAAAATGTGGTGAATTTAAAACTTTTTAGACAATTACCACTTATTAAGACCTAATAAATAATTTCATGATTTACCTCTAAATTAAATTAAATTAAAATATAAATCAGTGAGAGGAAGTTGGGCCGCACTGGTTCCACATTGTGCACACACATAGTATCAACATAAATAAAATACAAACCACAGTCCAAATAAATAATATTCAACTATTACATGCCTTAATTAAATAAACAATGAACTAAATTAAAGCTTCTACAGTCCACGCACGCAATCAGCAGCGTCCTAGTTGGTGGCATGTTGTGAACCACTTGGACGGGGGAAAATTTAAAAACAAATAAAACTGTGAGCGAAAGGTTCAGTAGGACTTGGATTTTAAAAACAAACATTAATTTAAATAAACAAAACTTTTATTAATGCAAAAACTATAAAAGACAGTATTTAATTTCAATTAATTACATGCTTACCATTCTAGTCCAAAGGTCTCTTGTAATTAAGTTTATTTTTATCTTATGCACAGCTAACTAATCACCACTGTAGTGGCCTAGTTGGGTTTCGAAACCTTACCCCAAGGTCGCTCTTTGCACAACCTAATCTCTGCACGTGGCATCATGTATTGGTGTCTCATTCCAAACGGAGTTCTTGTCCCGTTTGATACTAAATATTTATGGAACTTATATCATTACTTGAGTCTCATGTTATCGAGTTTTCTCACTTACATTCATTATTCAGCTTGTTATGTTCATCTCATTATCTAACAATTTACTGAAAATAATTGACTAAATACATCACAATCATTCCTTAAAAACACTTTTAGGAAAATATGTTGTGGGTCAAACACTTTTAAAATCATGGCTAACAATAAAGGGTCTAGAGTCCTACCTCGTTGTTTAGCATGATAGCACTAACTCCATTGTCTCAATTCGCTACACATCAGCTCCTCGGAACCGCAAACAACCTCACACACGAACTGGATTCATTAATATCTAATTTAAAATATTCTACATTAGGATGTTATCTCATAGTGCCTTGGTGTGTCTTTAAAGTTTATATAATCATGTCACAAGGTCAAAACCCTTTTTATAATTAAACGATGAAAACTAGTGAAAAACTACCATTTTTATACAGCTTGGTCGGCCTACGGACCACCTAGGTCTGGCCTGTCGAACTGTTGTGTTTGGCCTACCGAACAGTTTGAATTTGGCTTGCCGAAGGATGAGTTCGACTTGCCAAATTATTTGAATCTGGCTTGGTGAAGGATGAGTTTGGCCTGCCGATCTGTTGAAATATAGAAAATTCTAGATTTTGAGTCTCGATCAATCCGAGCTCAAAAGCTTAATCTAACCTATTTTCTCAGTTCTTAAAGCATGGGTAACACTCATAAAGAGTAGAATAGCATAATAAAACACATTTAAACACTTTTCTATAAATTTTCATAAAAATTTACAATTTATTCCAAAAAATAAAAAAAAATGTAAAAACTAGTTTATTCTTTTTTTGCTCAAACAAGGCTTGGATTTGTTGTGATTTAGGTTCTACAACCTTAGACTGAGCGTTGTTTAAGCTCAAGGGTGCTCGGATTACTACATGCAAGGAAGATCTAGACAAATTTAAAGTAAAATTTTTGAAACTTTGAAAAAGTGGGCTAACCTTAGGTTTGAACTTTGGGTTGATTTGGGTTGGCTTGAGCTTTGTTTCTTAGCACCGGATCAGCTGGAAATAGAGATGGGGAGCTGCTCTTGAGCTTGAAGAATTTGGGTTTATGTAGAAATAAAGAGAGAGAAAAAGAAGCAGGAAGGAGAGGGAAAAAGGAAGACAAAGAGTGAGAGAGAGTATGTGACGTGTATGAGGGAGTGAGAGTGAGTGGAGGTGAATGAAACAAAGGGAGAACAGAGTGATTTCAAGGTGAAAAACCATGTTTGGCACAAGGTTTCAAATGGGGACTTATTGAGAATTTTAAAAATTGTTTTGTTCCAAAATTAAACCTCATTTTTAAAAAATGAAGTAAAATAAAATAAATAGAAATTATCAATGTTCATTTAGAATGAGTTAACAAACTCCTAAAATTCATTTAAGGTAATCTTGACAAGTCTTGAAATTTAAGATGACTAACAAAATAATTAAAAGTGGACTTAATTAGAAAAATATCACCAAATGATTAGATTAAGTTTAAATTGTAATTAGGCACACTAATTTACTAATTTACATACTAATTATACTTAATTAATCTCTAGGCATTACAATAATGCTCTAACGCTTTAACTTTACCTATTCCTTTCTATTAGTTGGCTTTATATCCTGTTCAAACAACACACGACTATTAGCTAGCTTTCTTATTATCAACTTACTTGATCAATAACGAAACTTAAACATTTTCGTTCATTCTGTATACTTATTTGTTTCTTATCCGTTTACCTTTTCTTTACTTAACTTGAATGCCCCTTAGTTAAATTTTATGTCTTACTCGATAGTTTCGTTACTTAACGTGTTATGAAACATTTTTCGTTTAAGAGCATTTTGCTAATTTAGAGCACTCAGATCTGTTTTTAACTATTTTCTTAAAAATAACGATTTTATCTTAACAGGTTTTTTCGTAAGTCTCATAACTTCATTAATCTTCTTGTTTAACTTTATCATCCTGTTACATGTAGGTTATAGAAAAATTCCTGATAAGGAGTGTTTTCTTAAATCGGAAATTTTGTGGTCTATTTTGATCTTTTTATAGAAAATGACCATTTTGTTCTTAATGGGACTTAGAAAACTTTCAGAACCTATTCTAAACAAAACTTATGCTTCTTTGTTACTTGTAATATTACGAAAAACCAAACATTAGTTTTTTTCATAAAATTTATTTCATCAAAACTTTACAATTTTGACCCATAATATAAAAATCTTGACGATTACGCCGTTAACATGTTTCTCATTCTTTACTTGATAAAAGCTTTATGTTCTTTCAAACTTATAATCTGTGGTTATTCATAATCCATAGCTGTGCAGAAAATGAACATTTCACAGTGAAAATTCCCACTGATGCGGTTTTATGGTTTTTATCTAAAACGCAAAAAATCTTGACATTTTTGCCCTCGAAACAAAAAACGGCTGCTTTATACCAAAACGTCCAATTTTTTATAAGGATTAAAACTTACAAAAGCTCCTTGGTTAAATTTAAATCATTTCAAAAAAATTTCCTATTTACAAAATTTTAACTTAAAATGTCATAAAATTGATAACTTGAAATCGGAATAGAATTTTCACAAACCGTTCATGATATCCAACCGTTTCGATAAGATCTACAATTTTCATGTTTTAAAATTTTCCAAATCAACATTTTTCGGCTTGCTCCAATCAGAATTTGAGCAAATTTCTTCACAAAAGTTGTTCGGATCAACGTTTCCAATAAAATATATGTTGGACTCAGAAAACGATTTAGCCCCTGAGTATCTCAAACATTCAATTTTTTTCAAACTAGTTAAACTTTACATTTCTTGACAAAGTTTAACAAACTTTTTCAATTGTACATTAAACCTTTATTTTCAATCCTTCAATCTCATTATCATCAACATGATAGTCAAACTAAATATGTCATAACATTATCTTTGGACGCCATGACTCGCAATCATTTTATCAAACTCAAAGTTTGCTTAACTTTGTGCTTATAACAAAGTTTGTCATATTTTCTCTTTTTAACATTAAACCCTAGTTTTTCTACTATCTATCATCATTATCATCCAAATTACACATAAACAAAACATACAACAATATTTTTCTTATATGCAATAGTCCATTATCTATAACAAACACTTGGTATGCATTTAAAAAACATAAACTATAACATAGTTTCAAGAGCTAGGATTTTACCTAATTATTTTCCAAGTGTTTGTCCTCACTTTTGTCACTTGAAAGCTTCTTAATACCTTTGACATCATCTATAACACATCCTATAAAAATCATCTCAAAACTTGCACAAGAACCCTAGATCACAATAGGTAAAGTTTTGAGTTTTACCTTAAAACTCCTTAATCTTTCCTTAGACCTCTTGACTTTGCTTCAAAACATGATTTGGAGGCTTAGAATCATCAAAATTTTGAGAGAGAAATGCCTGAGGGAGGGGAAAATTCTTAAGATTTTCATGAATAATCCAAACCTTTATTTCATAAATGCCCTTAAGTAATAATTGTAACACCCGAGTATTTTAAGCAAGGTAAAAATACATTAAGTTAAGGATTATAGAAGATGAAAATACAGTTTAAGGAGAAAAATACTATATAATAACATGAAAAATTATACAGTATTAGAATAATGTAGTGTAAAGAAGTACACTGATAAAGTTATGCAGTATAAAAATTACATTGTAAAAGTAATGCAATGTAGGAATTGGACTGTTTAATGTCATGCAGCATAGGAATTAGACTGTTTAAGTTAAAGCCGTATAAGAAAAATACAGTGTGGTGAAAAATTACATAGTGTAAATTTTTGGGCCCCACCAAACGGACACCCAATTGAATTTTATTGGGCCACCATGCCATGAAAGGTGGCCCAATCCCATGGAGACACCTAGTAATCTAATGGGTTACTTGGTGAGTCACCCATATGGATAAGCATGTATTAAATGTAGAATTTAGCCAAAAAATTTTATTCTTCTTCCTCAAAAACCCATTGCCACCATTAGAGAGTTCTTCCAAGAATTTTTCAATTTCACATCTTAGCAAAAATAGCCCCAATTAAGTTCAAGAGGCAAAGTTCAAGGAATTTCATTAAGTTTTAAGGTGAAAACCTAACTTTTTTCAACATTTCTTAGGGTTTTCTCTTGGATTAAGGAAGGAAAGTGATTCAAAGTGTTTTTGTATGAAAATGATGTTTAGGAGGGAGTTCAAAGGAGCCTTGGAAGGCTAGAAGCTCAAAGTTTCCATTTGGGGTAAGTTTTTATTTTTAAAGTTTTGAAATTTTGTGGTTTTTAATTTGATTTTTATTCTTTCAAAGGTAGGTGGACTTTCAAGTGAATTTTTGGTTAAATTCCATACACATATGAATTATGGCATGTTGATCTTGTGAAAATTTAGGGTTTATTGTGCAAAATGATGGGTTATGTAAAAAATGAGTTATTTTTGTAATTTTAATGTTAGTTTTGCAAAATTGATGAGTGGGCATAAAAATGGTTGAAACAAGAGTTGCAACTTCCTTTGCAGGGGTAGAGATGTTGATTAAAAATGAATTTTTTTAAAAATGCCCCAAGGACTAAATTGAAAGAAAAAGTTTCTTCCCGATAGAATTAAAAAATGGCAAAAATACCCCTATATAGTGGGAATTTTGTAAAATTTAAAACACGAAAGTTATAGATCTCGATGAAACTGTTAGGTATTGTGGACAGTTCGTCGAAAATCTCAATCGTTTGTGTGATTTTAATTTTACAAGAATTTGTTAAAATTAGAAAAAATTGTTAAGGGGCAAAAACGTCCTTTTACAAGAGGAATTAGGGTAAAGTACTTAAAGAAAATTTGATCCTCTTGAAAAATGGGGACTAATGGTTTAAAAAGATTATCTTTGGTTTCAGGGACAAAAATGTAAATATTTTTGTGTTTCGGGCCAAAACTGTAAAATTGTGTGAAAACTAGGTTTTCACTAGGGAACGTTGGTTTCCTACACTGCTATAGGCAGTAAGTTATTATAGATGCTGAGTTTTAAAGGATTTAAAGTCTAGGCAAGGAATGAAAGAAAAACGTTAGGGGCAAAATGGTCATTTTATAAAAAATGGTTAAAACGAACCCGAAACGCCCATGTCGGGAAACGTTCCTTAGTGAAAATTTTTCCATAATATATAGGTAATAGAATGGTAAAATTTCAAAAATGCCCCAAGGACTAAATTGAAAGAAAAAGTTTCTTCTCGATAGAATTAAAAAATGCCAAAAATACCCCTATATAGTGGGAATTTTGTAAAAGTTAAAACACAAAAGCTATAGATCTCGATGAAACTGTTAGGTATTATGGACAGTTCGTCGAAAATCTCAATCGTTTGTGAGATTTTAATTTTACAAGAATTTGTTAAAATTAGAAAAAATTGTTAAGGGGCAAAAACGTCCTTTTACAAGAGGAATTTGGGTAAGGTACTTATAGAAAATTTGATCCTCTTGAAAAATGGGGACTAATGGTTTAAAAAGATTATCTTTGGTTCTAGGGGCAAAAATGTAAATATCTTTGTGGTTTGGGCCAAAATTGTAAAATTGTGTGAAAACTAGGTTTTCACTAAGGAACGTTGATTTCCTACACTGTTGTAGACAGTAAGTAATTATAGATGCTAAGTTTTAAAGGATTTAAAGTTTAGGCAAGGAATGAAAGAAAAACGTTAGGGGCAAAATGGTCATTTTATAAAAAATGACCAAAACGAACTCGAAACGCCCATGTCGAGAAACGTTCCTTAGTCAAAATTTTTTCATAATATATAGGTAATAGAATGGTAAAGTTAAGCAATGGGTTTTACAGAGTTACAAAATGGACGAAAACCCGTTGGGGGTAAAATCGTCATTTTTGAGGAAATAACTAGAACGAAGTTGAACACTCCGATTTAGCATAATGTTCTTATACAGAAAATATTTCGTAATACATTAGGTAACAAAACCGTCATATGAGATGGGAGATTTAATAAGAGATGTTCGAGTAAACAAAGGTGGCAGTGGGTTATATAATTAAAAGGAAAAGTAACCCCGATGGGTTACAAAGCTAAGTGAAGGAAAGAAAAACCGATAGTTTATAAGGTTAAGTAAAGAGAAGGCTAAACCGATAGGGTACCAAGTTAAGTTAAGAGGAAATGATTGTTAATGTTTACGTTTTATTATCAATCAAGTAGATTGATAAAAAGAAAGTTAATTGATGAGTCGGTTGTCGCTTGATCAGGACACAAAAGCCGACTAATGGACGGAAAAGGAATGGGATAGGAACGGAATAGAGAATGTTAGAGTTAAGTTCAGGTAAGTTTCAAACTTCACCTACGGCATGAAGTAAATGATTTTTAAATATTTATGTATATGTTTATAAATGAGTTTGCAATTATTATGCAAGTTTCTTTTAAAGTATGTTTGCATTTATTATGCAAAAAGTTCTAAAGATTCAAAGCAAGATTTGCAATGAATTTGCAACTGTTATGTTTAAAGTCTATTTGCATATTGATATGCATAATGTTTTTAAAAATTCAAGTTATGAGTTTCAATGTATTTGAAGTATGGTTACATGTGAAATGCACAAAGTTTAAAAGAGTACAAGTTATGATTTGCAAAATGTGTTTGCATTATATGTTGCATTTGTTATGCAATAAGTTTCAGAATACAAGTTATGATTTGCAAAATGTGTTTGTGTTTTGTGTGGCATTTGTTATGCAATAGGTTTTACAATACAAGCTATGAATTGCACGTATGTTTGCATATGATGTGATTGCATTTGATATGCTCACTAAAGTTAATAAGAAGGTAACGTAAAGATAAAAAGAAAGTGTTGTACCAGCCTCTTTGTTGGAGGTAATAAAAATAAAGTTAAAGTTTGACCTCCTAGATGTGAGATACATGACATCGATGTTCGATGGTCTCAAGTCTTCTGCAAGGGAAGCATCATGTTTATGATCTCATGATTAATGATGTTGGTACGAACACTAAAGTAAGATAAAGAAAGATAAGGAAAGTTAAGGAATAAAGGTAGAAAGTTAAAGTAAGAAAAGAATGTTCATAAAATGCTCATAATTGAAGTTCATAATTGAGCATAAATAGAAATATGTATTTTGATTTTATTGGTTTTCCTTGTCATGAAACATTTATATGCTATAGAAAACATTCTGAGGAATGTTTTATATTAAGTGTTTATGAAAACATAAATGATGTTTATGAAGAGCAATCTAAGGATTATTTTATGTTAAATATTTTATGAAAAAAGTTTATGAAAAACGTTACAGAAATGCTTTATGAAAACATTTATGAGAAACATTTTAGAAATGTTTTATAAAAAAAATGTTTATGAAAAACATTTATGAAAAATGTTTTAAGAAAAAGGTCTTCATGAGAAAAGTTTTTTTAAAGCATGTTTAAATGATTTGTGAGATTACGTTTGAACTTACTGAGCGAAAGCTCATTAAAAGTTTTTTCATGCTGTAGGTAGTCTTATGGGTAACCAGTAGGACCGGTTAGAGGAGCTGGGTGCTGCGGAGGACAGATGCGAAGATTTGGGTATGGATACCACTACAGTAAGTTTCTGCTGGACAAATAAAAGGTTTTCCTATTATTTGATACAATGTTTTCAAAGTTCAAAATTTAGTCAAAGTTTTGATAAAGACAAAGTATAAGAAATGTTTCTAAAGTTTTACGATATATTTATGAAATATTTTATTTTTTTTTATAAAGTTAAGTATTAATCAATGATCCAGAAAATGTCTCTCAATAAGTTTTAAAAAACGATTTGAAAAGGTTTTAAAGGCAAATGTTGAGCGAGGTCTCAACTTGAATGGCGACAGACATCGCAACAGTTTTTACGTACGTTTTTCAAGGATGTTAAAAGAAAAAGAAATTAAAAAAATTATTTCAGTGTTTTTCTTACTAAGTAAGTAAGATTACTATCTAAGAATGATTCATTAAGAAAGTAAAGTGACTGCTCGAAAAGGCGGGTCGTCACAATAATAATGCTAATATTAGGGACTAATTTGTAAAATAATATTATCCCATACTATTTGGCTAAACTAGTTCCATATAATGGATTGAGGTGGAACATTTCCCGCCTTTTGATGGAGATAAGATGGTGACATCCACTTAGGCCCTTATTTGCAAAGAAACTAAGCCTAAAGACCAAATTAAAACTTTAAGAAGTTGCTGATAAGTGATTAATTTGTTATCATTTTCTAATTAATTTGCCCATATTTATTTGTTATTCATAAATATAAAATGCATAGCTCTTTTGTAGAGTTAATATTATCCTCTTATAGGCATTATCCTAAAATTGAAAAATTTGAGCGCTCAACCATCTGGATACATTTATGCAACTGACTTGGTGTCTATAAACACACTCCAAAATAACCTTAAGTATAAGGTTGTCTCAAGTAATAATTACTCAGTGAATTTAAAGTCGAACCCACAGGAAAAGATTTCATTCAATTCCAGTACATATATTACATTAACTTTTTTGTTTTATTGAAGCTAAAAAATATGAGGATTAATATTTAGTACTTACAGAATACATTTACAATATTTATACATTTTTACAGCATTTTTTATTTTGAGATTTTGATATTTTGGAACTTTAATAACAAGAAATGCAGATAAAATTAAAATAGAAATTTAACAACAAGTATAGATAATTTGAAATAACTTAAGTAGAGTAACGATAATAATAACAACAACTTAAAGAAATAAAACAGCAATAATAACAAGGCTAAGGTTTAAAGTTTTGTTATGACAATTAACTTAAATATATTTTAGTTTTTCTTTCTATTTATTAATTAGTTTAAGAATACACTATGACATCCTATGTCGACAATAAATCAAGAATTACTAAGTATTTATTGTGCCATTTCATGTCTATAATGCAGCAAAAACACAACTTAATAAATGGGTAGGATTTCATCCTAACTTAACCAAAATAACAACCAAAATAATAAGTTAAATATTTACCAAGTTATTCTCTGTCTACTACTAATTAAGGTGCTTTCAAGCATTATTCGTGTCAGTCTATGTCGTTAATAGATCAAAACCATAATTTTGATATAATTCTAGCTAAAAAAATATTAAAATTCTAAGTTTTCTAAGAAAATAATTTAGCATTATAATTGCTTAAAAGACTAAAAAAAACAAAAAATATTTAAGGTATTTTTGTCAAAGTTTCCCCCTCTCACCTCAACTAAAAAGGAAATTTAAAAAGACATCATTAATAAAATACTACAGATATTATTGAAAATAATTCTTATAACATAAACTGAAAAATATTTTACAAAAACTAGACTAAAAACTGAAATAAAAACTAAAACTAAAAATTTAAAAACTACTATTTAAGTCGTAATTTAATACTGCATTGAAGGAGTTGTGTCCAACCAGGGCAGAAGCCCTCGAATATTTATAGGGCCCGTTTGTTTTGTGGTTCGAATCATGGTTCGAATCATTTTACTACAGTATTTTCTCTCACAAAAATTTAAATCTTCATTCAAATATTTTATTCAAATACTCGAACCAAACAGACTCATAGCGCCTTAGAAAAGAACTATTTATAATTTTTCATAATTGTTTTACTATTAAGATCTTGACCAAAGCGAATCAAGAGATTCGGTACGCTAAATTGTTCCACGTGTTTTAGGCCTTCATGGGTGGGCGAATCTGGGCTTTGGATCAACTGTTATGCGGCAGTTGACAGTAATAATTAGGCGCAATTTGGACCATTAAAAATGCAATCCAACAAACAAAATCGCGAGCTGAATTGGGTCCACATGGGACCAGTAGGACCCGGTGGACCTTGAAAGTAGACCGTAGGATGGTTCTTCATTTTAGATCGAGCGGTTAAAAAACGCTTTAAGTGGTGACGACCGCATGAGATTTAGAGCTTCTGAGATTCCCTTCTGACGCTGTCTACAGATTGTCGGTGTATGTACGCACGCCCCAATTACACTGTGACACGTGGATATAACTACTGATGTGCGGCTGACGGCTTGCTGATGTGACACGTAAAAGCTCTGATTCAACTGGCGACACATCCGATGGGTCAAAATGCACCACGTGTTCTTCGAATTTTGAAAATTAAATTTTTATTCTTTTACTTGATCGTTTGTTGTTCAATTTTGTGCCATTTTGCTCCTTTTTTAATCAAATTTCAATTTTAAAGATAGAAAATTAAAAAAATTAATTATTTTACAAAAAAAATATTTACAATAACTATCAAAAATATTTATTTTATAATAAAACACACAAAAATAATTACAAACTTTTAAAATTTTTAGTATCTTTTGGTTTGACACACATATAATTTTTAAGACTTAGAAATATTTTTAGAAATTACTAAAAATATAATAGAATATATTTACAAACTTAAAACACACTATCAAGCACACTAAGACTTAAAATAAAACAATCGCTTATTATTCTTACGGTTTTGACTATTTACAGATTAAATGAGCAGTTAACATACCAAAACGACTCTAAACATTACTGAAAATATTATTAAACATAAAAACACATTAAAAACACATTTTTACACACATTTTCACACTGAGATACTAAAACACTATTTATCACTTAATTGCTATAATTAAAGAGTTTTATGAGAAATATTAATGCATAATAACTGATTTTATCCTTAAGAAATATGCATTTTCTAAGTCTCATCATACCTCTAACTAGTTTATTGCTAGTCTCTAGCAATTAAAGCGATAAAACTTTAAACAGACTAAAGGTTTTGATTTTTTGAAAAACTAGTGATTCTTCGTTGATTTTCCTCAAGCATTATCTCAAATTCATACCTCAAAGTAAAAATATAAATATTAATTAAGTTATGAATCATTTCTAAAGTATGTCAAATATTTAAGATGAATTTTCCCCCATGTGTGTGAATTTCTATCACTAATCAACACATATTAACCAGATAAATTTACATTAATATAAGCTAATTTATTTAAATAAATTCTTATAAGTTTGTTTTTCACCCCTCTCTCTACTAATATAGAATAACACTTTGTTAGAGACCTTTAAGACTTTATTCATCTTGTAATAGGCTTGGGTAAAAGGTAAGATGAAAGATATATTTGAGGCTCAGTTCATCTATATAACACTTATAAAATCTCGAACCTTTAAAATATACGATCTAATTTCTAAAGTTTACAATCCCAAACTTGTTTGCTTTGTCAACTACTTTTTATTCAACGCTCTTTTTTTATTTTTTTTTCAAATTTTTTTCTCCTTTTTTTTATTTTTTATATTTTTTGAACTTTTTTTTATAGAAACACAAAATAATTTAAGATTACAACATAAAAAAAATCTAAGATTACAAACTTTACATATGTAACAAATATTCTTAACCCATCCCAATCTCCCATAATATTGGAATAAACTCGATTACACTTGAAAGATCAAATGCCTTATGAATGAAAGGTAAAAGAAAGGATTATGAATTTATTAAAAAGGTGTAGACGGTGAATCTACAATCAAATGCTAGGATTCTGAATTAAGTTTAGGAACTTGGGACCTCAAATCACCGTTGAATGGATGTATAAACTTGAATTTACTTTCTTGATTAAAGTGAAATGAACAAAGTAAAATTTCAATAAGAATGACATAGAGGATTTATAGTGGTTCACTTTGTTAATGAAGAGCTACGTCCACTGTAATTCACTATGTTTTCCTTGAGTACATATTACAAGAAAAGAAATACGAAGGCAATTTGGCAGGGTTTCAATATTCTGTTTTTCTGTCTCCCGCAAAAAAAAACAGCCTTCCCCTTATATAGAAGAGGAAAGATAGTGGCTCCCAACCGTCTAGTGGAGTGGGATAGAGCACCATAAGCAACCGCAATAGTAGGACATATGTCGATCGGTGATAGGTTGCAAGAATCATGCCTCCCCTACATTTCGGTCCATGACTAGACATGCTACAACCGCCTGTTTCGTGCTATTAACCGTCAGCTCGAGATAATCAACCCAGTCGAACGAAGATGTAAAAACAAGTTCGAATTATCTTCAATGAGAGTAGAACGACTCAAGTCATGCAAGACGATCGAATCAAACGAACAATGCAAACCTTCAATTCGATTGGGCTTCACTCAGTAATTTTACTCGACCGATCCGACTCGTGCCAACATTGGGCCTCACAGGCCTGCTAGCAATTTGGGCCTCACTAAATTGCACCCCAATAGATAGCCCCCACTCCTTAGTTGATGTAATGGACTATAAGAGTGAATGAAGATCAGGTCCAAACCCGACATTCACGTGACTTTGACTAATATCTTGCATCCGTACTTAAATTATTACCTTTCCTCGAGAAATCGCGATACTTAATTAACTACAACACATGTCATCACGTGATTGACAGCCCCTAAAATGTCACTGCAATGCTGACGCACGAGTCTGATTCGAAAGGACACAACCTTGGTTTGAGCGGGAACTCAAAAAGATGCATAACCCCATCCCTTGGATCAAATTGCTCTAAATCAATTCTAGCCATCGATCAGAAATCCTCAAGTAGTATATAACTCTCATTTTCTCTCACCTCTTCATTTCATGTCTCTCTCTTCAAACTTAAGGTGATTTTCCTCCTGGTTCTCTAGGATTTTCAGGCAAGATTTTCTTCTCTTCTTCTAATTTTCTTGTGGTTTTCTTTCCGTAATCTTGTTTTTCTTCCAATTTTGAGTATTTTGATACCAAACATGCTTCATTTCCTGAGAAAATCAGAGACTTCCTGACTTGTTTGGCTTTCACGCCCCTAGAATACTCAAGAACAGTTGAAGCCTTCCAAGTTTTAGGATTCTTTAGCTTTTTGATCTTTGAATTCCTGGTTTCCCTTTGATAGTCTTGTTTCCATAGAAATGTTGAAGGCATTATTATCGATTCGAGCTCTAGTGGCAGCGAAGATCCCTAGTCAAGTAGCGACGAAAGGGAAGTAGATGAAATGATCTGCCAACAAAACATGATTGAATCGAGCACTAGAATGACTGGAGCTGAGACCAGCGGAGAGGCAACAAACCAAGGAGTAGAACAAAACCAGCCAGCGGGACCCTCGCAGACTATCGAAGACATCGAATGGCTCGAAAGGAGGAAGTACATTTCTCCTACCAAAGCGGTGCCATTTTTCACAAAGAATCCAAAGTCGGTTTTAACAGAAGGGGATTTACAAACGATCAGATCGAAATACAGAATCCCAAGCACGGTTGAAATACGTTTACCTTATCCCAGTGAGCGAATCGGTACGTAAAATGATAACTAGTTTTGTGTATACACTAAATGGTTTCAACTTGGCCTTCGACTGCCAATCCCAGAATTTATGATCGAGATCATCGGCCACTTCTACATTTTCATGACTCAACTTATGCCGAATGGGGTTCGACTGCTCATAGCTCTCATGGTCTTGATAGAGGAGGCTTGGATCGATTTCGACATATACGATTTCCTCCGGTGCTATTACCTGAAGCCAAACAGCAAAATTTGGACCGTTTCTACTTTGTATATAGGCAGTCGAAGCAGCTCATAATAGAGTTCGTAAAGGCTAATAGGCATTGGGAGGAGCGATACTTTTTTATATCGATCAACCACAACTCCTTCAAACTAAATACTCGATTTCCTTTTCCATTCGCTTTCAGTCATGTTGGTAAGTATCATTACTTATTATATTTCAAGCAGTAATTCCAACTAATAAGCAATCTCTTTTCTTGCAGATTACGAATTGAATCATCCAGCTCCCATCGATGAAAGGTTCCAAGTGAGGTTGGAAGCATTGCTAGCTCTTAACAGATGGACTTGAGCAGAGATCTCATAGCCCAATCGACTCGAAGGTCTTCGATTTGGAAGCAATTTAAAGAAATCCCCACAGGTATTCCTATTCGATTTCCAAAATGAGTCGATTGGGTCTTTGTATGCCGCAGTGCACTTCAACGGCTACACGGCCCATCAAAATATATTACACCACTATCTGACGAGGACATTCATCTTGCAGAAGCCGTATTGTCAACCATGAAGGTAACACTACCCTCAGTAGAAGAGATGCGAAAGAAGAGGCAGGCAGACAAAGCAGCAAAGAAAAAGATGAGTGAAACCGACGAACCATCAGTACAAAAAGAAGTTACTTCTCTGGCCACTTTATCAAATCTTCCTCCACCCACCCCTTTCAACATACAGCCCCCACCATATAAGAAAAAAAAGGGCGCTGGAACTTCAACTTCAACCAGAGATGCAGAACAGAGTGTTCCGAAGAAGACCCTTGACGTCCCAATAGATGTTAGTATCATGCAAGACACGAAGGCGGTGACAAGAGCAGCCATAAACTTTTACTTCGATAAAGACAAGGAGCTTCTTGGTGGGAATCCATTCACTTGGTTCTACAACGAATTGGCCTCAACATTGGGATAGGTAAATCTCAAGCACCTTAATCCTTTTGCCTTCGATAGCATCGCATCTACTAAAATTCCATCATGCAGGGTCTTCTGCTTCACAATCTGTTTGCGAACAAGGCTGCTCACAAATATGAGCAAGAGGTATTGAGATGTAGAAAGCTTGAAGAAGAGTTGAAGAAAATGAAAGCTGAAAGAAACAACAAACAAAAGGAACTCAATGATGCGGCCAATGCATTGAACAGGTCGAACGAGAAGGTACTAAGCTTGTCTAGTAGCCTTCATCTTTTTGAAGAAAAAGACGACGGCCTAAAGAAGACAATGACCACAAAAGACAAGGACATCGAAGAAATTAAGGAGCAGCTGCTCGAGGTCCACGACACTTCTTCCTTCAAGGCACGACTGGAGGCCATGTTAGAATTCAGGTCAGGCCAACTGAGTGTCAAAACAATTGACGAATAGATCAAGGACCTCAAAGAATTATTATCGACGGACGACCCAAATGTCCAAGGTGAACCAGCTGGTTAAGAAGTCCCTATCGAGCCCTCTGCCCCTGAGCCTGATGCTTCGTCAATTCCAACAGATAAGGTCTTTGAACTTCAAATTGTCGAGCCAACTGATGGCGAAAATGTTCAACCTGCGAAAAGAGAAGCTTGAAAAGTTTAATTTGTGTTTCTTTGCTTAATCTGTATCGAACAACTTTCCCTTTTCAAATGAAATTTAAGATCAAATTTCATTAATTCGATTTCTTTTAACATGTTGTAGTGATCAAACGTTTAGCCAATTTTAACAAAGAGGCCATCGCATTACTAGAATGTTAAATTTGATCATCTTACGAAGAGATACCATGACAGTGAAAATTATGTGGATCAAAATTGATTAACCATACCCATATCACGGTGTATATCAAACTAGTTGATCGAACTGTGTTAAAGCAAAAAGGATGGCAATATTATTTTATTTCACAAGTGCGGGTTTAGATCAAATTGATTGAGTCCGATACCACGATTATGACAGGGCAAGTTGTTTTGATCAAACAGGCCAAATTCATAAACGAGCATTAATGGCCATAGAATAAACGGTTTAAGAGTGTACGGATTGAGCTAGTCGGGTCTGCAGTTGGTCTATGAAGATGGCGAGAGTAAGCATACAGATCGAGTTGATCGAATCCATAGTTGGCCCATGATGGCGAGATTAATCGTATGAATCGAGCTAGTCAGACCCATAGTTGGGCCATGATGGCTAGATTAATCATATGGATTGAGCTGGTCGGATCTGCAGTTGGGCCATGAAGATGGCAACGTTAAGAGTTTGGATCGAGCTGGTCGAGTCTGAGGTTGAGCCATGAAGATGGTGACGTCAAGAGTTTAGATCGAGCTTGTCGGGTCCGAAGTTGATAAGAAAGCTTAGCCACGTTTCCTGAGGAAGAAACTTGTCAATTAACTTAAGGAAATAAAATTTTAATTAATAAAGTGGTTGCACTCGTTTATATAATACACGAACCTACGTACCCCATATATAGGGATCAAGCTAAACGTAGTTTAATTACACAAAATAAAATGAATACTACATATAGTACTTCCTCAAATGATTCGCGTTCCAGCTCTTAGTAACGAGAGATCCATCTAGCTTTTTCAACTTGTATACTCAGTCTCGAACAACTGACCTTATTCGATAAGGCCCTTCCTAATTTGACAACAATTTTTTAGTGTTAGCTTCTTTCGTATTCTAAAAGATTTTTCTGAGCACAAACTCTCCTTCTTGGAACTTTCTGACCTTAACCTTTAAGTTGTAATATCTGGCAGCAGCTTGTTGGTAGCAACCTAAGCAATAAAAAGCGGTGTTTCTTTTTTCGTCTATCAAGTCCATGCATCCTGTATCATCTTGTCATTTCTTGTTTCGTTTAGAAGAGAATAATCGACTCGAAGATCTCGAGTGACTATCTCAGTAGGAATAACGACTTCTATTCTGTATACAAGCGAAAAGGGGGATTTGCTCATTGCCCTTCTTGGTGTTGTTCGATATGCCCATAACACCATTGGGAGTTCCTCGACCCAGCGTCCTTTTCTTGCCTCAAGTTTGTTTTTTATGTTCTTCATGATAGTCTTATTCGTTGCTTCTGCTTGGCCATTTCTTTATGGGTACCTTGGTGTTAAGAAGCTTATAATGATGTCATAATCGCGACAGAACTTCTTGAAGGACAAGGAGATGAATTGGGAGCTGTTGTTGGTGACAATCTCTCTCGAAACTCTGAACCAATAGATGACATTTCTCCAAATGAATCTTTCGACATCTCACTCTTCAACGTCCACAATTGCTTCAGCTTCGACCCACTTGGAGAAATAATCAGTAAGGATGAGCAAATACTTGACTTGTCCAGGTGCAGGAGGAAAAGGTCCGACTACATCCATCGAGTACTTCATGAAGGGCTATGGCGAGCTGACCAAAGAAAGCTCTTCTGCTGGTTGGTGCATGATGGGAGCATGCCTTTGGCAGCTTTCGCATTTGTGAGTGAAGTCCTCACAATCGCTTTGCATTGTTGGCCAGTAGAATCCTTGTCCCTTAACCTTGTTGCATAGTAACCTCCCGCTTGAATGATTTCCACATGATTCCTCGTCAACTTTTCAAATGACTTTCTTGACCTTGTCTTCCCTAAGACATCTAAGATAGGGTCCAATGAAAGAACGCCTATAGAGTTTTCCATCGATCAAACAGTATATTGCAGCTTGTACTCTAATCTTTCTAGCAATCTGCTTATCTTCAGGAAGCCTGCCGTCACAGATATAGATTTGAATGGGCGTCCTCCAATCATCCCTTGGGTCAACATAAATTATCTCTTCGACTGGCATAACACTCGGGCAATCAATTCATTCTAAAGGGATTGCTCTCCTTTCGCTGACTTCGACCAATGATCCCAAATTTGCAAGTGCATCCGCTCTTGAGTTCTGTTCTTGCGGTACATGTTTTATCTCAAACTGATCGAACTGGGGCTTGAACTTGGAGACTAGATTCTGATATAGGAGCATCTTCTCGTCTCACGCTTCAAATTCTCCATTCACTTGGTTAACAACTAATGTGGAGTCACTTTCCACCACAAGTCTAGTAGACCCCAGTGTAGCAGCGAGCCTTATACCACCAATCACAGCCTCGTATTCGGCTTCATTGTTGGTAGCTCTAAAACCCAATTGAAAATTCTGCTCGATTTCTTCGCCAGTTAGGGACTTCAAAACCACTCCTATTCCAGACCCCTTCTCATTGCTCTATCCGTCAACTTGCACAATCCATGTCTCTGTTCTAAATCCTTTAGGCTTGAGTGTTAATTCTACGACAACATTCACGAGCACCTGAGCCTTCAACGCTGTCTGAGGTCTGTACTCGATGTCAAACTCTGTCAGCTCAACCACCCATTTCATCATTCTTCTGGAGACGTCTGGCTTGTGCAAAGTTGCTCTCACCGGGTATGACGACTGCACCACAATAGTATGGCCTTGAAAGTACAGGCGGAGTTTGCGAGCCGACATGACAAGCGCAAGCGCAACCTTTTCAACAACAGAGTATCTCGTTTCAGTGTCCAACATTGTATGGCTCACGAAGAAGACTGGTTTTTGGACCGCATCTTCTTCTCGGACAAGGGACGAACTCACTACCGTCTTTGAAACCGTCAAGTATAAGTAGAGTGGTTCCCCTTCTTTTGGCTTCGACAGGATCAACAGAGTAGTCAAGTACCTTTTCAATTCTTGGAAAGCCGATTCACATTGTTCGTTCCACTCGAACTTTGTGTTCTTTTTGAGCAGTGTTAGACATGTATGCCTTACGGAGTAAAAATGTAATAAGTTTTGGGAGACATTTTTATCAATAAAGAATCTATTCATTATTTATATACCAAATCTTGTCCTCTTTATGTTCATATTTGTTGAATGTATGTTAAGCAACAATAGTCTGAGACTGTCGGTCTAAACCTTAAGAATTGGGCATATGATGGACGGATTATGCAGAAGACACAATTCTTAAGGTGATAGTCTAAATCATATGATCCACAATCAAGGGAATAAAGTTGGGCACTTTATTCATGCAAAGATTGTTATGTTGTCTATATCCCTTTTGGGAGATGGTTTGTTTTGACCATCAGAGGTAGACTCCGTGAATAGAAACATTGGCACATTGTCATAGGTGACGATGTGTTGGATCAGGACATAAAGTGAATTGATTTGGATTAATAATTCTGTCTTGGCAAATCGATTCACTTTAGACAATCATTTGTGTTGTATCTTAATCTTGAAATGAATAATAGGCCCGTTGTCTTGACTTGTGTCTTTTGATGTACCAAAGGGTGACACCCACATCTTAATAGTGGTATGCATGCCGGTACGTTGGAGGCATGACTCTTGATGGCCTAGACTTGTTATTCATGGATATGGAATCCATAGCTCCTCTTTAGGAGTAATGATATCCTCTTATATGCGTTATCCTGTAATTGAAAAACTGGAGCGCTCAACCATTTGGATACATAGGTGTAACCAAATGGTATATAGTCTTTGGATGGTAAGTTTTCTAATGGTGAGATGATGGAACATAAGATAAAAATAATCGGGAAGGTAAGACATAATTTGTCCTTAAGTCGATTATGGATTGTCATATGGGGATACGATACACTATGATATGCCATGGAGACTTAGCTATACGGGCTTCGTAATTCTATGTAGTTCAAGGGTACAGCTCCAAGCTTTTAGTAGAGTAGCATTGGAGTTGATAATTATGAAATGTATATCTAGGATATTGGGTTTCGTAATTATCGAGAGCTTGAACTATGTAGGTCCATTTGGTCCCTTTTGCTAGCTCACAACATCCTGTAACGAGAAGGCGTGTTTTTTTCAATAATTGGTGACTTATGTCGGATTTATCAGATTGGTTAAAATTTAGAAGAATTAAATAATTCATGTCTATTTATCGGTTGAATTAATTTTGTAATAAAAATTAATTCAAGATAAACTTGTTGAATTATTGGGATCGGATAATTCTTGTTTGTTTATCAATTGATTTAATTTTTGATAACTTAGATCAAGATAAACTTGTAGAATTATTAGGAATTGATTTATTTTCTTAGAGATTATCTAGATAAGTTCTTTTAATCAGATAACTTCTCTATTGGGTTATTTGAATTAAAACTGAGACTTTATCTTATAGAATCTCGGGTGGAAAATAAAAGATTCGTGAGATTTTTTATTCGACAGTTCAACCTGTCGATGGACGTGTTCGGCCGGCCGATGGGACCTATTCGGCCTGCCGATCAAGGGGCTCAGCCTGTAGATCAGTGAAGGATAAGATCACGCCTTTTCACGTAGATTTTCTTAGATATTGATCCTAATTTAATTCTGATCCGAGTTTTAAGACTTAATTTGATAAGGACTGACCCTAGGACCAACTTCTATAAATAGGGAGTGATTCTCACAGGTTACTTAGATCAATTGAGAGATTAAGAGTGATACTCTGCTAAGTGAGAATCTGAAAAACTCCTTGAGAGCTTTTTTTCACAAATCACAAACACTTGCTTTGGGTTCTCTCGATTGGTTAGAAGGAGAGTCACCGGTGGAAGAGCTGTACGTGTGAGCCCACACTCACTCCGGTCGTGGATAGAGAATAGCAAAGAAGACCAGTTAGTTGAGGCTCTTCTGGAACGTTATTTCTCTTCATAGATTACAGAGGTTCTTCGGCACACAAAGGTCAGTAAGATATGGTTAATTTATACATATAGCATGTCAAACTTGTGTTTTTAGAAATTACTCTGATATAAAATTTTTAAAATTCTACTGCGCACTCTTTTTTCCAACAATTGGTATCAGAGCCATGGTTTTTACATAAATTTATAAGTGTATGATCATGTTATATGTATAAATTCAGTGATCTTAATCTCTCCTATGCTTGAATTTAATTTTATAGAGAGTTGACACTCTAGGTTTCTATATTATATATGTTGTCATGGATTATGTGGTGAATGTTTATTAATTAATTATGGTTGATTAAATCGTTATTTAATTATTTATTAATTAATTTATTTATGCCAGTTATGGTTCCTTAGAGGTTAGAATGTGTGTCTACTTTTTTCATGTAATTAGATGGCGAACTATCATCTCCGTCTAGGAATTATTATTTATTTTTTAAATTTGTAAGAATTTTATAATTAAATAATTATTCAGAGAAGAAGGATCTAGAAGATTGATGATGATGCTCTTAAGTATTTCCTGAGTCTCTAATTTTATGTTTTTGAATTGTTGAAAATAAAATTGATAAATTGCATTAAAATTTATATATTTTGGAATGGAGATTTCTGCTCGTTGGTATGTCGAACCTCACAATTCGACAGGCCGATGGTAGCAGATCAACCGGCCGAAGTTGTGATTCGGCAGGCCATCAGTGGGGCAGAAATCAGATGGTTCTGGCAGAAGGCCGAACTTCTAGTTCGGTAGTCCGATGAAACATGATCGGCAGGCCGATCGCCCAGATCGGCCTACCGACCGAGAGCTAGAAATTTTCTAAAAAATGTGCAATTTTTCCAATGCAGTTTTAATCTTATTTTTGGGACAATTCTGAGAAAACATTAAATTTGGATATAACCGAAAATATGAAATATTCGATTCATACGAGATTGAAGACTTGAAGGTGGGTATCACATAAAGAAAGATACAGCTTGAGGATTCAAGGATGAAGAATCAATAACATGTCTCGATTATTCTCTTGTAATCTTAGTTTTCTATTCTTTAGGATGGAGCCATAATATTACGGTTGTATATTATTTTGCTTGTAGCTTTGCTTGATTGCTTTGCTTGTCTGCATTATAATATGATTTACCATGTATATTGATAACATGTCATATAGAATAGGAAGTGCCACTCATATTAAAATTTTTCATGCATATTCTTAAAAATAAAACCTTGATTTCAAAAAATTAAGTGGGAGAAGGTTTTCGAAGAGAGAACCTAAGGCCTCCATCATTGGTCCATAGGCAGAACATGGTGGTCCCAACCCCTAGGAAGGGATTTCTATCATGTCCTAGATTGGATCTCTGAGAAGATAAGGTATTTTAGCATGATTTATGGTTGCACACCCCTAGGTGGTGATTATAAATTATGGAAAAAATATTAAAACGATGGTTGTACACTCACGTTAATTTTATTATCAACCTCCCATAGGAGCTCTGTTAATAAAATTAATGGCCAAAGAAACGATTATTAATATATGCTGGATCATACGGGTCTTGGATGGCATATATTAATTAGGAGGGGATCCGTGTTCCTGATTGAATTTGACATGACTCCCCTAGGAGCTTGTTGAATTATGAGTTGGGAATTATTATTGTAAGGTTGTGATATTTTCAAGGTTTTGACACATAAACACATTTATATAATTTTTTACATGATTGTGTTATCTTACTAAATTATTATTATATGTTTGCTTATATTTGGTATATGATTCTTTATTATAGATTAAAAATGTCTAAAAACTTTTTATCATCGATACTTAACAAAAACCTATTAACCGGTGAGAACTATAACGATTGGAAACGGAACCTGGATATCGTCCTGTCCTTTAGGAAACTGAAATAACCCCTTGTCCTCCCGAGCCTATGGGAGACTCAAGTAATGAGCAATTCCAAGCGTATGATCGTTGGAAAGATGCTAATGATCAAGTCCGCTGCTATGATATGGCTAGCATGAACAACATGTTGTAGGCTCAACATCACGACTATGAGACTGCAAAACAGATCTTGGATAATCTTGAAAATATGTTTGGAGGCCAAGCCATAACAAAGTCGCAAGGGGCGCTTCAAAAACTCTTAAACTGTAGACAAAGACCAGGGACCTCTGTAAAGGAGCACATGATGTTGGTCATGGGTTACCTCACTGAGGGTCAAACCAATGGAGCCGACATCGATGATGAAACTCAGATGACTATGGTCTTTGAGACTCTGTCTAAGGAATTTATTCCGTTTAGAGCTACTTTTAATTTAAGCAATAGGCAGGATATGACCTTGACGGAATTGATGAAACAGTTACAGGAGTTCGAACTGCTGATCAGGGAGTCTCCTGCGGGTGCTGAGGCCAATATGGTAGCTGCTTCTAGTTCCAATCCTAACTCTGGGAATGGAAAGAAGCAACGGGCCAAGAACGGGAAGTCTTCTATTCCTGCTACCACCAATAGCAAGAACAAGAAGAAGAAGAACCCAAAGAAGCTTAAGTGCTTCTTCTGTGGAAAGATCAGGCGTATCAAGAAGCATCGCAAGGACTTCCTTTCCAAAGGAGTTAGGTGTGATCTTCTATATTTAGAAACTTGTTTGGTTGAGGAATCCAGTGACATTTGGGTCATAGATTCTGGTGTAACTAATCATGTTTATGTTTCTCTACAGGGGTTCAAAGAAACGAGAAGTCTGCTGCATGAGGACTTCACGCTTCGGATGGGCAATAGATCCTTGGTCTCAGCGAAAGCAGTGGGAGACATCCATCTTTATTTTGATAATTATAGGAATTTATTTTTGCAAGATTGTTTTTATGTTCCTAAATTTAAAAGGAATTTAATTTCTGAAGCTTGTTTATTTAAAGACTCCTACTCCTACTTGGTTTCTTTTAATGATAAAGTGGTGATTCAAAAAAACAAATCTTTAATCTGTTCTGGATGGATGCAAAATAATCTATATTTTATCAAACCTAAGATGGACTTATTGCTTAATGCAAAATAATCTATACTTGGTTTCTTTTAATGATAAAGTGGTGATTCATAAAAATAAATCTTTTATCTGTTCTGGATGGATGCAAAATAATCTATATTTTATCAAACCTAAGATGGACTTATTGCTTAATGCTGAGATGAATGATAATAACTCTTAAAGACTTAAAACTTCTCACTCTAATAAGACTTATCTTTGGCATTTGCATATTGGTCATATTAACCTGAATAGGATTCAAAGGTTGGTAAGAGATGGACCTTTAAGTCACTTAAAGGTGGAATCTATACCTCAATGTGAATCTTGTTTTGAGGGTAAAATGACCAAAAGACCATTCGAGTCTAAGGGCAATAAGGCCGAAGGGGTTCTAGAACTTATGCATAGTGATGTTTACAGACCGATGAACATCCGGGCACGAGGAGGGTATGAGTACTTCGTCACTTTTATAGATGATTACTCAAGATATGGGTATGTGTACCTGATGCACCACAAAAGCAAAACTTTTGACAAGTTTAGGGAGTTTCGGGCTGAAGTGGAAAAGCAATTAGGTAGACCCATAAAGGCACTTCGATCGGATCAAGGTGGGAAATACCTTTCAAATGAGTTCTTGGAACACTTGTTAGAGAATGGGATTTTATCCCATTTGATCGCGATGGGCACTCCGCAACAGAATGGCATAGCAGAGAGAAGAAATAGGACTTTATTGGACATGATTAGGTCCATGATGAGTTATTCATCATTGCCTTTATCCTTTTGGGGATATGCACTACAAACCGCATGTTATCTTTTGAACAATGTGCCTTCAAAATTGGTCCCTAAAACTCCTCACGAGTTGTGGACAGGTAGGAAGACATCCTTAAACTGTATTTGCATATGGGGATGTTCGGCTCATGTCCTGTTTAAGGATCCGAGTAAGTTGGAAGCACGTTTGGAAGTTTGTGTGTTTGTAGGATATCCAAAAGGGACTAAAGGGGGTTATTTCTATAACCCAAAGGAAAATAAAGTTGTGGCTTCAACTAATGCAACTTTCCTTGAGGAGAGTTACATGAACGACTTTAAACCTCAAAGCAAAGTGGTGCTTGAGGAGTTAAGGAGTGACCCGATCACTCCGGAGGTTCCGAATGAAACCGTTTCGATCAGTGTAGAAAAACCAAACAAACCTGAATGACAACCTCAGGGGCTTCAACGTAGTGGGAGGATCAGGCGTCAACCTAAGAGGTATATGTTCAATGGGGAGGTCTTCTTGGCTGAACTGGATGAACATGACTGGGATCCTTATACTTACGCAGAAGCTATGGAGGATGTTGATTCAAAACTCTGGACAGAGGCCATGAACACAGAGATGAAGTCTATGGAGACTTATCAAGTCTGGGAGCTTGTGGATCTTCTCGAAGGGGTAAAACTCATAGGGTGTAAGTGGATCTACTAGAGGAAAGAGGAGTGGATGGAAAGGTCGAAACCTTTAAGGCTAGACTGGTACCTAAGGGTTATACGCAAAAGGAAGGAATCGATTATGAGGAAACCTTTTCGCCTGTAGCCATGCTTAAGTCCATCCAGATTCTCTTGTCCATAACTGCTGCTCTCGACTATGAGATTTGACAGATAGATGCCAAGATGGCTTTTTTGAATGGCTACCTTGATGAGTCCATTTATATGGAACAACCAGACGGGTTCAAGGTCACAGGTCAAGAGGGTAAGGTTTGTAAGTTGCTAAAGTCAATTTATGGACTTAAATAGGCTTCTAGTTCTTGAAACATAAGATTTGATTAGGTGATCAAGACTTATGGGTTATCACAAAATGTGGATGAACCATGTGTTTACAAACACATTAAGGATTGAAAGGTGGTTTTTCTACTGGTCTATGTAGATGACATTCTGCTAATTGGCAATGACGTTAGGGCATTGTCATCGGTCAAATTATGGTTGACCAAGCAGTTTGACATAAAGGACTTGGGTGAGGCTAATTTTGTTCTCGGTATCCAGATCTTTTGGGATAGGAAGAACAAAATGATAGCTTTGTCCCAGGCTAGCTACATAGATAAAATTCTCATGAGGTTTGCAATGCAGGATTCCAAGAAAGGTGGGCAACCATCTAGGTCTAGAATTACTCTTTCTAAGAAAGACTCTCCAAAGTCTTATGAAGAAAGAGAATACATGAAGAAGGTGCCTTATGCTTCGGTAGTGGGTAGTCTCATGTATGCCATGCTTTGCACACGATCGGATATTAGCTATGTGGTCGGGATTGTAAGCCGATTTCAGGCGGATCTAGGACCGAACCATTGGGTTGCAGTAAAGCATATTTTCAAGTACCTGAGAAGGACTCGAGGGTATATGCTTGTGTATTCGGGTGAGGACTTAACTCCTCTAGGATACACTGATTTGGATTTTCAATCCTGTCTGGATTCTAGGAAATCGACTTCGGGGTTTGTGTTTACTCTGGGCGGCGATGCCATCAGTTGGAGAAGTGCGAAGCAAGATTGCACTTTGGATTCAACGATGGAGACCGAGTATGTGGCGGCTAGTGATGCTTCGAAAGAAGCAGTATGACTCCGTAAGTTCGTAGGGGATCTTGTGGTTGTTCCTGGTATGGATAAAGCGGTATCACTGTTCTGTGATAACAGTACAGCAGTAGCTAATGCTAAGGAACCAAGATTTCACAAGAAGAGTAAGCATATTGATTGGAAGTATCATGTGATAAAGGACTTTGTTGAGGGCGGGCATGTCACAGTGTGCAAGATCATGTCAGAGGACAATTTAGCTGATCCATTTACGAAGACACTTACTGGGAGAGTCTTCGAGAGGCATATGGAAGCTATGGGGATGTGAGATTTGTCATATTTACTCACTTAGTGCAAGTGGGAGATTGTTAGACATGTATGCCCTAAGGAGTAAAAATGTAATAAGTTTTTGGAGACATTTTTATCAATAAAGAATTTATTCATTATTTATAGACCAAATCTTGTCCTCTTTACGTTCATATTTGTTGAATGTATGTTAAGCAAACAATAGTCTGAGACTGTCGGTCTAAACCTTAAGAATTGGGCATATGATGGAAAGATTATATGGAAGACACAATTCTTAAGGTGATGGTCTAAATCATACGATCCGCAATCAAGGGAATAAAGTTGGGTGCTTTATTCATGCAAAGATTGTTATGTTGTCTATATCCCATTTGAGAGATGGTTTGTCTTGACCATCGGAGGTAGACTCCATGAATAGAAACATTGGAACGTTGTCATAGGTGACGATGTGTTGGATCAGGACATAAAGTGAATTGATTTAGATTAATAATTTTGTCTCGGTAAATCAATTCACTTTAGACAATCATTTGTGTTGTATCTTAATCCTGAGATTGATAGTGGGCCCGTTGTCTTGACTTGTGTCTTTTGATGTGCCAAAGGGTGACACCCACATCTTAATAGTGGTATGCATACCGGTACGTTGGAGGCATGACTCTTGATGGCGTAGACTTGTTATTCATTGATATGGAATCCATAGCTCCTCTTTAGGAGTAATGATATCCTCTTATATGCGTTATCCTGTAATTGAAAAACTGGAGCTCTCAACCATTTGGATACATAGGTGTAACCGAATGGTATACTGTCTTTGGATGGTAAGTTTTCTAATGGTGAGATGATGGAAAGTAAGATAAAAATAATCGGGAAGGTAAGACAGAACTTGTCCTTAAGCCGATTATAGATTATCATATGGGGATACGATACACTATGATATGCCATGGAGACTTAGCTATACGGGCTTCGTAATTCTATGTAGTTTGAGGGTGCAGCTCCAAGCTTTTAGTGAAGTAGCGCTAGAGTTTATAATTATGAAATGTATATCTAGGATATTGGGTTTTGTAATTATCGGGAGCTTGAACGATGTAGGTCCATTTGGTCCCCTTTGCTAGCTCACAACATCCTGTAACGACACGACATGTTTTTTCCAATAATTGGTGACTTATGTCGGATTTATCAGATTGGCTAAAATTTGAAAGAATTAAATAATTCATGTCTATTTATCGGTTGAATTAATTTTGTAATAAAAATTAAATCAAGATAAACTTGTTGAATTATTGGGATTGGATAATTCTTGTTTGTTTATCGGTTGATTTAATTTTAGATGACTTAGATCAAGATAAACTTGTAGAATTATTGGGAATTGATTTATTTTCTTAGAGATTACCTACATAAAGTTGTTTTGATCAAATAACTTCTCTATTGGGTTATTTGAAGTAAAACTGAGACTTTATCGTATAGAATCTTGAGTGGAAAATAAAAGATTCGTGAGATTTTTTATTTGGCAGTTCGGCCTATCGATGGATGTGTTCGACCGGCCGATGGCACCTGTTCGGCCTACCGATCAGGTGGTTCGGCCTGTCGATCAACGAAGGATAAAATCACGTGTTTTCACGTAGATTTTATCAGATATTGATCTGAATTTGATTTTGATCCGAGTTTTGAGGCTTAATTTGATAAGGACTGACCCTAGGACCAACCTCTATAAATAGGGAGTGATTCTCATAGGTTACTTAGATCAATTGAGAGATTAAGATCTGCTAAGTGAGAATCTGAAAAACTCCCTGAGAGCTTTTGTTCAAAAATCACGAACACTTGCTTTGGGTTCTCTTGATTGGTTAGAAGGAGAGTCACCGGTGGAAGAGCTGTACGTGTGAGCCCACACTCACTCCAGTCATGGATAGAGAATAACAAAGAAGACCAGTTGGTTGAGGCTCTTCTGGAACGTTATTTCTCTTCATAAATTACGGAGGTTCTTCGGCACACAAAGGTTAATAAGATCTGGTTAATTTATACATATAGCATGTCAAACTTATGTTTTTGAAAATTACTCTGATATAAAATTTTTAAAATTCCATTGCGCACTCTTTTTTCCAACAAGCAGTTGGAAAAAAGGAAGACATTTGTTAGAGCTTATGGCAATGAATCGACTTAATGCAGCTATTCGACCAGTTAGCTTTTGAATATCTCGTTTGGTTCTTGGTGAAGGCATCAACTGAAATGCTTTAATCTGATCAGGATTTGCCTCGATTCCACGCTCCATGACGAGATACCCCAAGAACATGCCACTCACCACTCTGAAAGTGCACTTCTTTGGATTCAACTTCATGCCATATTTTCAAAGAATGTCGAAGCATTCTTGCAAATGCTGGACATGGAGATGATCCTGCAAAGACTTGACCAACATATCATCGATGTATACCTCCATGTTCTTACCAATCTGTTGCTCGAACATCATATTGACAAGTCATTGCTATGTTGCTACCGCGTTCTTCAATCCAAAGGGCGACCTTGAAGCAGAAGATCCCTTGCTCTATTATAAAAGCCGTCTTCTCCTGGTCTTCAGGATGCAGAAGGTTTTGGTTGTAGTCAGAGAATGCATCGAGAAAACTTAGAATCTCATGTCCAGCTGTTACGTCAATGAGTCGATCGATATGTGGCAATGGGTAACTGTCTTTTAGGCAAGCTTTGTTCATGTCAATGAAATCGACGCACATGTGCCACTTCCCATTCTTTTTCCTTACAATTACCATGTTGTCGAGCCAATCGAGATACTGGACAGGGCGTATAAAGCCGACCTCGAGTAATCTCCTTACTTCATCTTTGACAACGTTGTTTCGTTTGATTCCAAGCTTCCTCCTCTTCTATCGACTAGTTTGTGGTTTGAATCAACGTTTAGTTAATGGGAGATTATGGTCGGGTTGATTCCAAGCATATCTGGTGGGACCATGCAAAACAATCAGCGTTAGCTTTAAGAAAATCAACAATTTGGGATTTTATACCCTCATCGAGCTACGACCCGATCTTCACTGTACGCCTTTCATCTTGTGAGTCGATTTGGACTTCGTCAAGCTATTCCAGAACCGATTCGATGCAGCTTTGGTTGTTCGCCCTATTCTGGTGGATGGTCTGTAATTGTTATTCTGCTTCATAGTTGTGACATAGCAGCTTCTAGCTACCTCATGGCTTCCTCGAATCTCCTGAATTCCTTACTTTGTCAAAAACCTTATTGTTTGGTGGTACGTTGAAGGGACTACCTTCATGGAATGTATCCAAGGCTGCCCTAGAATGATATTATACCCAGATGGGCAATCCATGATCAGGAAGCTGGTTAGCTTGTTCTCCCCTGCTGCATACACCGGAAGCTTGACTCTTCCAATGGTTGTTGTCGCCTAGCCATTGAAACCTACTAATGATGTCGGGGATTTCTTGATTTCTTCCTCGTCGATTTTTATCTCTTTTAGCGTTGAGAGGAACAGGATGTTGGCTGAGCTTCCATTGTCAACCAGTATTTTGCTAATCTCGCAATTTGTAATGTTGAGTCTGATAATAAGCGCATCATCATGCGGGGCATCGAGCCCAAACACCTCATTCCTGCAAAATGAAATTACATGCCCGTAGGGTTCGCTGTGAATCGAACTGACATTCGCTTGATTCGCTTTCCTCTTATGGGCCTTCATCTGATTGACGGCATTGCCGCTGAAAACTGAGCCTCCACAAATGGCTCTGATTATTTTCCTGACTGGTGGTGGTGATTGTGTCTTTTCCTTGGCTTAGCTGTCTCTTCTTCCTCTTCGTTCCTTATCGAGCCATATATTTTCCTCCCCCTTTTAGAGAGGTACCCTCTCAAGTGCCTTTTTTTGAGAAGCTCTACGATTTTGGATCGTAACGCTTTGCAGTCGACCATTAAGTGCCTCGTGTCTCGGTGAAACTCGCAATATTTCGACTGGTTGAGTGAACAACTTGGTGCCATTTTGCCTGGTCATTGAACATAATCTTTTCCTTCAAGCTAAGCAACTAGTTCGAACTGTGATATGCTAAGGGTGTATTTCGAGGGTGATAAAGGTTTTGTGGATGACCATGATCTGTCCTCCTTCCACCTCCACTCCCTCTTAGGCAGTGTTCTAGTTCATCCCCTTTGATTTGGACGTAACTTTTGATTGCAATTCCATTTACTCTGATCTCTTGTTCTCACTAGCTCCCGTTCACACCTTTCGTTTTCCTCTTCCAGGTTGATCCATCCTTTTGCTCTGTTGAGGGCTTCTTGGATAGTGTGCGAATAGTCAGAGTAAATACTGTTTTTAAAAAAGGACTTGTGCAAAATTCCTTTCTTTAGTGCTTTCGTGCTGTTCCATCCTCTAAATCAGAAATTTTCGAGAGTGCCTTGATGAATCTTTTGATATAAGCCCCTAACGACTCACCTGGGCTTTGAACGACAAACCATAAATCTTCAGTCGTCTCTTCAGTCGTCTTCCCAGTCTTGATATGCACCGAGTATGCCTTAATGAACGAGTCCGCCAATTCTTCGAAGCTGTCAATCGATCCAGTTGGCAAGTTGCTAAACCATCGAAGCCTCAGGCCTTTAAGCGACTGTGTGAATAGCTTACACATCATTTCATCAAGAATCGAATAGGGGATACTCGTAGTGCTGACTACATTTTTGTACTGCTGCAAGTGGTCTTTTGGGTTTGAGGTTCCATCAAATCGAGCGAACACGAGGTTTCCATACTTCGACGGCATGACCGAAGTGATTCTCTTTGTGAGTAGGGTATCTCGAATATTTTTTGAGATGTCATCCAATGCCGAGGTCTTGCTTGTGGCTTTGGAAACCATCTAATCGATTCTCTCTTCTACGAGCTTGGAATTATGTTCAAGCATTTCTCTCATCATCAAGTGGACCGACTCAGGGGTCAACGAAGTATAGCTGGTGTTTCTTTGGACCAAGCGGTTGGTTCTGACCCTACGTTTCTTTCAATCGTATCTTCATTTTGGTTGAATTCCACGCGTGTACTCATCGTAGTAGTTGTCATTGTGGGGGTGGTTCTGGTTGTAAAAGCTACTGGTGTTGTTACTGGTGCTGGAGTTGAAGGCGTGTACAGGGGCTACATCCTCTCGATTAGGCTGTAAGGCTGTCGGGTTCCTGGCTGCGGTATTTGTGACTGCCACTGTGCTATTGATGACACCGGGACAGTCAAAAATCCATAGTATGGATAATAGTACGATTGTGAAGCTATCTGGGAGTTTTGATAACTGATTTGGCTTCTTAAAGCCAAATTCTCGCTGCTGAGTTGCTCCATCCTTCTGTCACACTCCTGAGAACGAGTCATCTGCTCCTAGAGCATCTTTTTAAGTGCCTCAACTTCTGCTGTAAGGGCTTCCATTTGTTGGTTGTATTGAGGGATTGATTCAGTCTCTTCCACTGTGGTCTCCAAAATATGCTGGTTGTTGATGTTGTCTGCCATTTGAATCCAAGTCTAAGATCCTAGAGTTGATGACTTGAAGGCCCCATAGTGGGCGCTAAACTGTAGACAGTGAATCTACAATCAAATGCTAGGATTTTGGATTGAGTTTAGGAACTTGGGCCCTCAAATCACCGTTGAATGGATGTATAAACTCGAATTTACTTGCTTGATTAAAGTGAAATGAACAAAGTAAAACTGCAATAAGAATGACACAAAGGATTTATAGTTGTTCACTCTGTTAATGAAGAGCTATATCCACTGTAATTCACTATGAGTTCCTTGAGTACAGATTATAAGAAAAGAAATGTGAAGGCAATTTGGTAGGGTTTCAGTATTCTCTTTTTCTATCTCCCGCACAAAAAAGCAGCCTTCCCCTTATATAGAAGATGAGGAAGAATAGTGGCTCCCAACTGTCTGGCGGAGTGGGATAGAGCACCATAAGTAATTGCAATAGTGGGACACGTGTCGATCAGTGATAGGCTGCAAGAATCACACCTCCCCTGTGTTTCAGTCCATGACTAGATGTGCTATAACCGCCTATTCGTGTAGTTAACTATCAGCTCGAGACGATCGACCCAGTCGAACGAAGACGTAAAAACAAGTGCAAATTATCTTCAACGAGAGTAGAATCACTCAAGTCATGGAAGACGATCGAATCAAACGAACAATGCGAACCTTCAATTCGATTGGGCTTCACTCAGTAGATTTTACTCGACCTATCCGACTTGTACTAACATTGGGCCACACAGGCCTGCTAGCAATTTGGGCCTCACTAAATTGCACCCCAACAAAAGGTTAGGCTCAATATGTGGGTAACAAAGAAAAATGGAAACAAAAAGCTCAACAAGGTGACTAGAGATATAGAGTGTAAACAGATTAGCCTCAAAAGGCTCAAACGATCCAAAGATGGCCTAAATTATATCTATAACTTAGTGTTATCTAGGATTTTAGCTCAAGAGGGATTTAAACAAGTTATAAGATTTTATAAAAATAAACCCAATGATATGAACATAAACCATCTCTAAATTAATGTAACAGATCATAGTGCAAGATTAAGTGCTCAAATTTTGGGAAAATTTCAACCTAAATATAAGGCAGACTAAAAAAACTAACATAAACTTAAATAATATTTAAAGTTTACCTTAAGTCATGAAAATGCTATAATCTTGATATCATTATCGGACAGAAGGCAAATCATCAAAAAACAAAAATATTTGCATATATACAAAATATTTTTAGTTTTAGATTTTTTATTTTTTTTAAGTTTCTGAAACTTTTTTTATTTTTATTTTTTTGAAAGAGCCAGATGCGATGCAAACATTATTTTTACAAACATGCAGAAATACATTTCAAGAATGGTAGTCACTCTTTTACTCAGCTATTTCTATCAAGGTGAAAATATGTTTCAAGAATATTAAGTATTCCTTACCTCGGCCATCTTCAAACTTGCATTTTACAAAAGAAAGATGCAAAAATGAGAATTTACAAACACAAAGACTACGCTTTTAGACCATTATCAAGACGTGTTTCAACACAAATCCTTTACTCAGCCATCTCAACCTAGGAAAACATGAATCTTAAAGTTTTACAAACAGCACGCCTTTTTGTTTTTAATTTTTTTCACTTGGTTTTCAAAACTAGCCCCATATTCAATCACAAAAAAGAATTTTGACACAATCCTCTCCCCCAACATAAATTTAACATTGTCCCTAATGTTTAACAAGATTAAGCAGAACGAGTAACAACTTATATTTACAAGAATGGTTATTCAAAAACAAAAACATAAACATAAACATAAACAATAAAACTAAAAGAGATAGAGTTTAGAGAGAAAGATCCAAACTTGTTTGGCACCATAATCTCGTTGTAGTATAGTGGCAAGTATTCCCGCCTATCACACAGGCGACCCGGGTTTGATCCCCGACAATGGTGCCAAAAATGGTGTCGCCCAATGTGTTGCTTTTTAAATGGCAGACATTTATAGTATAAAAAAGTTGTCATATCTACAGGAAGGTAAAAATTTGTAACTCAGGATATTGATAAAATAAACGTTCAAAAAGGCAAACAATTTTTCAAAACAATGTTTAAAATAAAAGAAATATTTTGTGATTTTTTTTTCAAAATTTAAAACATAAAATTGAAACAATGAAGCTTTGAGAATCTCTTATATGTTTCGCAACTGATATAGAATTTTAACTTTATTTAATAATTATCTAAGGCATTTAATTTATTATATCCTTTCTTGTTAATTACAAGAACTTTTACTAATTTTATAAGTCAACCGAGAGCGATAATATAGCAAGCCATAATGCAGTAAGGGTCTTCCTATAAAAGCAGCAAAATAAATCATCTCTCACTAATGATTAAGTGCACTAATTATGAAAATTATAACCGTTGTCACTACAATTATAATTAACATAATTTTAAAATAGAAAAGATAATAACAAATCAAAATTATTATATTTTAATGGAATAAATTTTTACATCAATTTCGACAGCACTTTGCCTTATGAAATATCTAGAATCGACAATACAACAAGTCATACTACAGTATAAGACATTCCATAAAATTAAGCATTATTTCAGTATTATTAATATTAATTATGTAACACAATTAAATTACATAAAAAAAGCATAGCAACATAACAATAATTATTGAAAATTTGAAAAATAATTTATTCCATAAAAATATAAGCATTACAAAACAAATATAGAGTTAAAATACATACCAGAGTACTATGCATACAAGATTATCTCTTTGCCTCACCATCCTCTCTATACTAACTGAGGCATTATTTTGTTATTTTTAGTGGAGTTGGAAAAGTACTCTAACAATATCTCCACCCTAAGGAATACTGCTGAGTCTAACTCAGTAGTGGAGAAAGAAAACAAATTAGAGGGGAAGAGAGAAGGGCCAAAGGCCCAAGGGATGCATTTGAGGGGGAGAGAACCCCTATTTATTGTGCAAAAATTACGCTATTCAACATTTTTTTATTATTTTTATTAATATTTTATTTATATATTTTATTGTTTGATTATTATTTTTAATTACCAACCGCCCATGTAAATTTACAGCTAATTGATATATATATTTTTATTATATATTTTTTTTCATGCCGATCCATGTTGTTTATTGGGCCAATCTTTCTTTGTGATCCTGTGCTTCTCGGGAGCTGATTGGACGTATAGAGACCGCGAGATCGCTAACCACTGACTGAATATGCGGCATGGATCAAGTCAACCAAGAAAAGTCAACACATGCTAGAATACTAAATGGTGGCAGCTAGATCATTGACAAGTAATACGGCACATGTTTGTAGTATAGAAAGGCTGTCGTATTCACAATGAGGTGAAAATTTGTAACTCGGGAAATTGTTAAAAATAAATGTTCAAAAAGGCAAGCAATATTTTAAAACAAAGTTAAAATAAAAGAAATATTTTTATGATTTTTTTATTCAAAATTTAAAACATCAAAATAAAACAGTGAAACTTTGAGAATCTCTTGTTTGTTTTGCAATTGCTTTGGAATTTTAACTCTAATTAATAATTTTTTAAAGCCTCTGATTCATTATATCTTTTCTCATTAATTGCAAGCACTTTACTAATCTTATAAATCAACCTAGAGTGACAATATAATAAACCATAATACAGTAAGGTCTTCCTATAAAAGTAGCAAAATAATCATCTTTCACTAATGATTAGATGCACTAATTATGAAAATTATATTCGTTGTCACTACAATTATAATTAACATAATTTTACAAGTTGAATAATGCTCAATTAATCGGATTCCTAAATCGTTGAGGGGTCACATCGAACATGCTTAGAATTCTCAACTTTCTTAGGCAAGGGTGTTAGCATTATGGTTGTGGGATCAAGTCCCAACAATGGGCCTTTTTGATAGGATCTAATAAATTTTGCAATTACCTAAACTGACAAAACAAAAGACAAGATGCTAAGCTTTTCTTTATCCAAAATGAATAAAGTTGTGAGTGAAAAGCATCAGTCTTTTTTTAATTTTTAAAACTTTTTTGGCTTTTTAATTTTTTTATTTTTTTAATAATAAACACGCTAATTAAAAATACAAATAATTAAAATAATATTTACAAAGGATAGGATAGATCACTTACCTATTTTTTTGTTTAATTTAACAATCTGACAAAGTGACAGCACTTCCCTAGCAACGGTGCCAAAAATGGTATCGCCCAAAATTTTTTTTCTTAAACAGAGGACATTTGTAGCATCGAAAGATTGTCGTATCCACAGAGAGGTGAAAATTTGTAACTTGAGAGATTGCTAAAAATAAACATCCAAAATGTAACACCTGAGAATTTCTAATGCATTAAGAATGCATTAAGTTAAAGATAATACTAAGACGAAAAGTATAGTGTAAGAAAAAATACTGTATAATAACATAGAAAATTATACAGTATTAGAATAATGCAATGTAAGGAAGTACACTGATAAAGTTATATAGCACAAAAATTTCACTGCAAAAGTAATACAGTGTAAGAATTTGACTGTTTAAGGTCATGCAATACAAAAATTAGACTGTTTAAGTTAAAACAGTGTAGAAATAATATTGTTTAGAGAATATAGATGAATAAGAAATGTTATGTTTGGCCTCCAAAAAATAAACTAGGGGCAAGTAAAATATTTTATACAGTCTAAGAATATGTTTTGGCATTGATTTTACCACAGCAGTATAAGAAAAATACTGTGTGGTGAAAAATACACAGTGTAAATTTTGAGGCCCACCAAGTGGACACCCAATTGGATTTCATTGGGCCACCATGCCATGAAAGGTGGCCCAATCACATTAGGCCACATGGGTGAACCAATGGGTTACTTGGTGAGTTACCCCATTGGATAAGCACGAATTAAATGTGTGTTTAGCCAAAAAAATATCTCATTTTCTACTTCCTCCCAAATCGGCAACCATTGATGAGCTCTCCCAAAAATTTTGTAACTTCACATCTTAGCAAAAATAACCCCAATTAAGTTCAAGAGGCAAGGTTCAAAGGATTTTATCAAGTTTTAAGATAAAAAACCTTAACTTTTTTCAAGGTTTCTTACGGTTTTTCTTGGGTTAAGGAAGGAAAGTTAATTCAAAGCATTTTTGTGTGAGAAATGCTTAGGAAAAAGGTTTTAAAGGAGCTCTTGGAGGGTTAGAAGCACAAAATGTTATTTGGGTAAGATTTGATTTTTTAAATTTAAAGTTTAGTGATTTTGTTTTGATTTTTGTTATTTCAAAAATCATGTGGGTTTTCAAGCAAAGCTTTGATTAAATTCCATGGGGATATGATTTGTGGCATGTGGGTATGGTTGAATTAAGGGTTGAATGTGAAAAATGGTAGTTTATGCAAACTAGGTTATTTTTGTAATTTTAATGTTAGTGTTGCAAAATTGATGAGTGGGCATGAAAATGATTAAAACAAGAGTTGGAATTGTCCTTGTAAGGGTAGAGATGCTGATTAAAAATAGATTTTTACAAAAATGCCCCAAGGACTAAATTGAAAGAAAAAGTTTCTTCTCGATAGAATTGAATAATGCCCAAAAACACCCCTGTACAGTGGAAATTTTAAAAAAGTTAAAACATGAAAGTTGTGATCTCAATGAAACTATTAGGCATCACAGACAGTTGGTCAACAATCTCAACCGTTTGTGAGATTTTAATTTTACAAGAATTTGTTAAAATTGGAAAAAAAATTTAAAGGGCAAAAATGTCATTTTTCCAAAGGATTTTGAATATGGTACCTTGAGCAAAAATGTTCCTCATGAAAAATGGGGACTAATGATTTAAAAAGATTTTTTTTGGTTCCAGGGACAAAAATGCATATATTTTTGTATTTCGGGTCAAAACTATGAAATTATGTGAAAACTAGGTTTTCACTAGGCAATGTTAGTTTCCTACACTGTTGTAGGCAGTAAGTATCGTAGATGCTAAGTTTTAAAAGATTTAAAGTTTAGTCAAGAGAAGAAGGAAAGAAAAACGTTAAGGGCAAAATGATCATTTTATGAAAAATGGCCAAAACAGACCCAAAACACCCGATGTCGGGAAACCCATTAGGGTTAAAATCGTCATTTTTAAGGTAAACGGCTAAAACAGAATTGAACACTCTGAATTAGCATAACGTTCTTAAACAAAAAATGTTCCGTAATACGTTAAGTAATGAAACTGTCACATGGGACAGGAAATTTAAGAAGGAATGAATGTTTAATGTTTAAGTTATGTTATCAATCAAGTAGATTGGTTATAAAAGTTAACTAATTAGTCAGGTGTCCTATGATCAAGACACAGAAGCCAACTAATGGAAAGAAAAGAAATGAGACAGGAATAGAATAGAGAATGCTAGAGCATAGTCCGACTAACTTTCAAACTTCACCTACAACATGAAGTAAATAGTTTTCAAATGCTTACATATACGTTTGTAAATGAGTTTGCAATTATTAAGCAAGTTTCTTTTAAAGTATATTTGCATTTATTATGCAAAAAGTTTTAAAGATTCAAAGCAAGATTTGCAATAAATTTGCAACTGTTATGTTTAAAGTCTATTTGCATATTGATATGCATCATGTTTTTAAAAGTTCAAGTTTTGATTTTCAATGTATTTGAAGTATGGTTGCATGTGAAATGCACAATGTTTAAAAGAATACAAGTTATGATTTGCAAAATGTGTTTGCGTTATATGATGCATTTGTTATGCAATAAGTTGCATTTGTTATGCAATAAGTGTTAGAGTACAAGTTATGATTTGCAAAATGTGATTGCGTTATATGTTGCATTGGTTATGTGATAAGTTTCAAAATAAAAGTTATGATTTGCAAAATGTGATTGCGTTATATGTTGCATTGGTTATGCAATAAGTTGCATTTGTTATGCAATAAGTTTCAGAATAAAAGTTATGGTTTGCAAAATATGATTGCGTTATATGATGCATTTGTTATGCAATAAGTTTCAAAGTAAAAGTTATGATTTGCAAAATGTGATTGCGTTATATGTTGCATTGGTTATGCAATAAGTTGCATTTGTTATGCAATAAGTGTTAGAGTTCTAGTTATGATTTACAAAATGTATTTACGTTAGAGTTCTAGTTATGATTAACCTTAGTGAGCACATAACGCAAACACATTTTACAAATTATAACTAGAACTCTAACACTTATTGCATAACTTATGCATTTGATATGCTCACTAAGGTTAATAAGAAGGTAACGTAAAGATAAAAAGAAAGTGTCCTACCAGTCTCCTTGTTGTGAGGTAATGAAAGTAAAGTTAAAATTTGACCTCCTAGATGCGAGGTACATGACCTCAATGTTCGAAAGTCTCAAGTCTTCCGTAAGGGAAGCATCATGTTTATGATCTCATGATTAATGATGCTGGTACGAACAATAAAGCAAAATAAGGAAAGTTAAAGTAAGATACGGAAAGATAAAGAACAAGGATAGAAAGTTAAAGTAAGATAAGGAAAGTTAAGGAACAAAGATGAAAGTTAAAGTAAGAAGAGAACGATCATAAGACACTCATAAATGAAAGTTCATAATTGAGCATAAATGGAATCATGCATTTTGATTTTGCTTAAATTCCTTTTTATGAAATATTTATATGTTATGTTATGAAAGACATTTTGAGAAATGTTTTACGCTAAATGTTTATGAAAAACATTTTCATCTTTTCAAGAAAAGGTTTATGAACTATGTTTTAAGAAAAACATTCAAGAAATGTTTTATGAAAAACGTTTATGCAAAATGTTTTAGAAATGTTTTATGAAAAATGTTTATGAAAAATATTTTTTGAAACGTTTATGAAAAACGTTTACGACAAAGGTTATAAGAGAAAGGTTTTTATGAGAAAAGTTTTTAAAGCATGTTTAAATGCTTTGTGAGATTTTGTTTGAACTTACTGAGCGAAAGCTCATTAAAAGTTTCTTCATGCTGTAGGTAGTTTTACAGGCAACCAGTAGGCCCCATTAGAAGAGCTGGGTGTTGCGGAAGACGGATGCAAAAATTTGGGTATGGATACTACCACAGTAAGTTTCTACTGTACAAAGAAAATGTTTTCCTACTATTTGATACAATGTTTTCAAAGTTCAAAATTTAGTCAGAGTTTTAATAAAGTCAAAGTAATAAGAAATGCTTTCAAAGTTTTAAAATACAATTTACGAAGTGTTTTATATAATTATAAAGTGAAGTTTTAAGCTATGATTCAGTAAATGTTTCTTAATAAGTTTTAAGAAATGGTTTGAAATGGTTTTAAAGGCAAGTACTGAGCGAGGTCTCAACTTGAATGGCGACAAAGGTCGCAACAGTTTTTAAGTATGTTTTTCAAGGATGTTAGAAAAAAAAATTATTTCAATATTTTTCTTACTAAATAAGTAACATTAATGTTTAAGAACGTTGTTTAAGAAAGTTAAGTGACTACCCGAAAAGGCAGGTTGTGACACAAAAAGGCAAGCTGTATTTCAAAACAAAGTTAAAATAAAAGAAATATTTTTGCGATTTTTTTAATTCAAAATTTGAAACATCAAAATAAAACGGCGAAGCTTTAAGAATCTCTTGTATGTTTTGAAACTAGATGGAATTTTAACTCTAATTAATAATTATAGAAAGCATTTGATTTATTATATCTTTTCTCATTAATTGCAAGCACTTTTACTAATTTTATAAGTCAGCCGAAAGCAACAATATAGCAAGCCATAATGTAGCAAAGGTCTTCCTATAAAAGCAGCAAAATAATCATTTCTCACAAATGATTAGGTGCACTAATTATGAAAATTATAACCGCTGTCATTACAATTATAATTAATATAATTTTAAGATAGAAAAGATAATAACAAATCAAAATTATTATATTTTAATGGAATAAATTATTACGTTAATTCCGGCGGCACCTCGTCTTATTAAATAGTCTAAGAATACACTATGTCATTCTCTGTTGACAATAAATTAAGCATTACCAAGCATTTACTGTGCCAGTCTATGTCTATACTGCAACAAAAACTCAACTTAATAAACGAGCATGACTTCAATATTGTTAATATCAATTATACAACACAATTAAGTTACATGAAGAAAGCATAACTGAATTTATGCAAGAATTAGACAGCATAAAAATATTAATAATAATTATTAAAAACTTGAAAAATATAATTTATTCTACAAAAATATAAGCATTACAGCATAAATATAAAGATAAAATTCATACCAAAGCACTATGCATACAAAATCATCTCTCTACTTCACCAAACTCTCTACACTAATTTAGACATTATTTTATTATTTTTAGTAAGGTTGGAGGAATACCCTAACAGTATCTCCACCCTAAGGGGATACTGCTAAGTCAAACTCAGCAATGGAGAAAACCAAGAAAAGAAAAGAAGAAAAAGAGATGGAAGAAGGCGAAAGGCCTTTAGGGGTGAAGAACCGAGGCTGAAGGCCTCAATATTTATAGAGCTCAAAATGAGCTATTCATACAAATTTTTAATTATGTTTACTATTGAAATTCTGAAAATAAACAAATCAAATTGATCCTACTTTCACCGTTTTTTTCCACGTTGATGGCCTACTTTAGATGCCGAAAATTTCCTCAAAATCACCTATGGCATAGCGGCTGGAGACAAAGAAACGGATGCAATCTAGACCTCTCGTTTTGTGATCCAATGGCTAAAATTTGCTCAAGAAACTAGGCCCAGTAGGGCCAGTGGGTCTACAAACTCTAACCATTAGATTAGTCTAGATCAGTAGATCAACGACTGGAAAACCAACTTCAGGTGAATCCACCCGCACGAGATCCAGCTATTTATGAGATTCCCTAACTCACCCTACAGCTTTGTTGGCACATGTAACACACATGCCAATCAAACTTCAACACCTGGACTCCATTGATGACACACAACTGATGCATGACTGACGGGAGGCTGATGGCATGACAAAAATTTATTATTTTACAACCATAATTTTTACAATAATTAAAATATTTATTTTACAATAAAACACACAAAAATAATTACAAACTTCTAAATTTTCTAGTCTTTTTCAGTTTGATTCAAATATGATTTTTAAGACTTGAAAATATTTTAAAAAATTACTAAAAATATAATAGAATATATTTACAAACCTATAACACACTATCAAACACATTAAGACTCACAATAAAATTACCACACATTATTTTAACGGTTTTGATTATTTACAAACTAAATAATTATTTAACTCACCAAAACGACTCTAAAAATTACCAAAGATATTACTAAACATAAAAATACATTTAAAATACATTTTTAAACACATTTACATACTAAGACACAAAAATATAAATTAACATAAAAATGCTATCAATTAGAGGATTTAATGACAAATAAAAGTATAAATAAATGATTTTAGCCTTGTAAGATGTACACTTTTATTGTCTTATCAGCAACCAAGTAGTATACTATTTGTATTGGTTATGAATAATGTATTTCAATAGTGAGATAATGACACATGAGGCAAAAATATAATCAAGAAGGTAAAACTAATTTTATCCTTAAGCGATTATGGATATCTCATGGGAATGTTGCATACTATGATATGTCATGGATGAATAACTTATTGGGTTTTGTAATTTATATATAGTTTGTGAGTGTAGCTCAAAACTTTTAGTGGAATAGCTTTAGAGTTGATTATTGTAAAATGAGCATATTGGGAACATGCCATTTTATAATTATAAAAGCTTGATCTACATATATTCATTTGGTATTCTTTGCTAGCTTACATATTTTTCTGTAATGATATGACGTGTTTTTCCTATACAATGGTAACTTATATTAATTCTATATTAGGGTGATTGGATTATAATAATTCATGTTATTTTATTGATTAAATTAATTTCATGAATTAATTCAAGATAAATATATTGAATTATTTTTGCATATTTTTTTATTTTTTTTTTCATGAAAGATACTTCATGCACCAAAAAACAACAAATACAAAACAACGCAACTAGTAGAGGCACCCATAAACCCAACAATAGAAACTGGAGGTGCTACACTACAAAAGCAAAACTAGGAATAATGGAAACATCAAGAAAACCAAATCTTTTGTTCTCAAAACACCACAAAGCTAGATTATGGGCTACTAAGTTAGCCTCACACTTGATTCAAGCAATCTTTCGTTGCTCAAATCACGAAGAGAGACCATAACTTCGTGGATAAGGACCTAGGCTTTCGCCAAGCACCTCAAAGGAGATCTCTAGAAATCCTGGTATAGATTGGCATAGTCACGTCAAAAATTACATTAATAAGATTGAACTCCAAAGTGTCTTAACTGCGGCTCTCAAAGAAAAAATCTCTTCTATCTTTGCTTCAATGAAACTGCCTTGATTAGCCAAAGCCCAGAAAACAGCCCCTTTAGAATCCTTGGCTACCACTGCAACGACCAAAAGTCACTGTGGAATGTAACATCTGAATTAATTTTCACCCAACCAGTGGTGGAGGGCTCTAAACAATAGAGTCATGGACCGACGCAAGACGAGAAAGCAACATTCTATAGAACAGCCCCTTTAGAATCCTTGGCACATTTTTATTTGTTATGGGATTTATCGGTATATGATCGTTTTAATTAGATAACTTGTGCATTAGTTTATTTGAATTAAAATTGAGGCTTTATGAAATATTTTCGGACAAAATAAAATGGGTTTTTAACCAATCAGATCAAAATAGGTGGATGGTGGTTCAAGTGGGTCAGATTAAGGAATAGAGAGCTAACCCTAGGTCAGCCTCAAACCAGCTGGTGGACTGGCATACACAGGGTCTAGTCGACCGGCCCTGCCATGTCAGTGATCCACATAACGTATGTTTGCAGTGGGTTTAATCTAGTGATGTGATTTGAAGCCTTATCTAATTACAATGAGTGTCATACCAGCCACTATAAATAGGAAACCTTCTATTGTCATTGAGATCACTTGAGAAATTTATAGAGAGATTTCTCGAAAGAGAAACTTTGAAACTCTCATAGGATTATTATTTAACACCAAGAACAATAACTTTTAGTTTTCTCTCATGGTTGGAAGGTGATGTTACCAAGAGGAGAATTTAACGACGTTTGCCCACTCATATTTCGATTGTTGAAAAGAGAATAGCAAAGAAAATCAGTTAGATGGGGCTCTCTAGATGCAATTCTCATGTAGTAGTTTTGTTAAAAAAATTTTGCTAGAAGTGCAGTTCCGATTCATTGAGGTATGTGATGAGACTGTAAAAGTGTACAATTTTTAAGGCTAAAATCATTTATTTATGCTTTTATTTCTTATTAAATCCTCTAATTAGTAGCATTTGTGTGTTAATAGGTATTTTTGTGTCTTAGTATGTAAATATGTCTAAAAATATGTTTTTAGTATGTTTTTATGTTTTGTAATATTTTTGGCAATTTTTAGAATCATTTCAGTGTGTTTTATAAGTGTTTAGTTTGTAAATAATCACAATCGCAAAAATATTGTGTGATTTTATTTCGAGTCTTAAAATATTTGTAAATAAGTTTTGAGTCTAAAAATATGTTCTATTATGTCTCTAGTAATTTCTAAAAATAATCTCGAGTCTTAAATAGCATATCTGTTAAGGTTTGTTAATTTTAGAAATTTTTATGTATTTTTAGTAATTTTTGCGTGTTTTATTGTAAAATAAATATTTTTAATTATTGTGAAAATTATGTTTGTAAAATAATTAATTTTATTTTATTTATTTTATTTTAGATTTAAAATATGAAAGAAAAATGAAGAAAAATGACGCAAAAAGGGGCAAAAAGGACCTCAAATGCTCAAGAAATCAAAAATAAAAAATAAAAACAAAATCTGACACGTAGCGCGATATCATCCATCGGATCATTTCAGATCAACGCATCTCAGCAGTCCGCGTGTGCTCTCCCCTCTCCAATCACGTGCATTATGTCAGTACATCTGCATCCTTTTCTTACCCGTTGATTAGATTACGGAGACAAGATCTGGCCGTTAGAAATGAGTCAAAGTTAGAGGTCCAAGGGTTTCTGTACGTCCATTTCGTGGCCGCGTCACACTGGATTACCCAGATTTTTAATCGTATTCCAGACTAATCCGAGAGAAAAAAAACAAAAAAACAAAAGAAAAAAAATGAAAAAAATGAAAAAAAAATCAATAAAAATCAAAATTAGTTAAGGAATAATGGAGTGGTTAATTATAAATTATTCCAAAAAATTCTCCATCATTTAAATTGCTTCCTACATCATTCTCCACTTAAAAATATCTTAATAAAATAATAAAAATAATTTAAAAAATAAATAAATAATGTAAAAATCTTGTAAAGAGTAGATTTTCTTCTACTAGAAATACCCCCCTCCCTTCATGTAATTCACACCATTCTCCTTTGGAGAAAATTCTCTTCTTCTCTCTTCTTAGGTTAGTCTTCTTCTAAATTTTAGTTTTATATCTTTTTGTAAAATAATTCTAGTTTTTATGTTGTAAAATAGTTATGTTTAATAAAAATATGTGTGCTTCTATTTTCACCATATCTTTCTAAATGTCACTTTGCTGAGGAGAGAGAGGAATATTCTGGCAAAAATTAAGGTAAATATTTTCAGTTTTTTTAAGTTTTCTAAGTTGTTATAATGTCAAAATTATTTTTAGAAAACTTATGATTTTCATGTTAACTTAACTAAAATTCTTGCAAAATCAAATTTTGATTTATCATAGACATAGGATGGCACGAATAATGCTTAGGAACTTTTTGATTATTCGTAGACATGAAACGGCATGGTAAATACTTAACGGTAAATTTTGTCGGTAATTTTAGTAAGTTAATTTAAAAACATACATATTTGTTAAAAATGAGTTTTTGATGCACTATAGACATGAATTGGTACAGTAAATGCTTGGTAACTCTTGATTTATTGTAGACAAAAGATGACATATTGCATATTTAAACCATTTTAATAAATAAGTTTAAAAAAACTAAAACATATTTAAATTAATTGCTAGAATTGAATCTTTAATCCTCAGTGTTTGTTAAAATTGTTATTACCTTTAAAATTAATTGCACATTTTGTTAAAGTTCCATCTCCTAAGTTAAATTTCACTTATTAAAGTTCCATTTACTATTCAAATTTAAGTCACATTTTTTGTTGTTAAAATTCCAAAAATCACAAAAAAATCTAAAAAATGGAAAAAGTAAAAAATGTATAAATATTATAAATAAATTGTAAATAAAATTAACTTTTATTCTCAGATTCTTCAGCAAAAAATAATAAAACTGATATATTGAACCTTTGCAATATCTTTCCCTGTGGGATCGGCCTCGGACTCACCAGTTTTATTACTTGGACAACCTTATACTTGAGGTTAGGGCTGGCAAATCGTGTTATGTGTCGTGTTCGTATCGACACGATTACACTAAGTACAAACATGACACGATTAATAAATGTGCCTAAAACACAAACACAAACACGACACACTCATAACATGGATAACATGATACGACACGATTAACACAATTATTAAATAATCTGTTACAGTTTAACACGATTATAACACATTTATAACCAAAAAATAAAAAAATAATAAAAAATTTTACATCATATTTTATTAAATTTCTAACAAAAACAATTATTTTCAAATCAAAATTCAAAACATCAAAATATTCCTCTTTTTAAATTAAAATTCCAATCTTTTCTATCATTAAATTAAAATATTACTACTTTTTATCATTAAATATTTTAAACTGCATTCTTACTTCAATCCAATCTCTCAAATCAGATTGAAGAAAATTACTCAAAGCCATAAACGGCTTCAATAGCAAACAACTATGTTGAAATGAGAAACAAGTCCTTATATAGAGGACTTGTGCCAAAAATGTTGGCTTCTTTTCGATGTGGGACTCTTGAAAAGGATTGCAGTGGAATCATAATAAATAGAATTGAAGCTGTCATTTACATTAAAAGCTCAGGAAACGTGGTGGAAGCAAGCATTGTGCACTACTCTTATGCACGAGTTGGATTCCTTATGCTTGCAAATCATAAAAATTTTTTATTTTAACTTTCAAAAAATCATATTAAATAAACTAAAAGCTCTTATTTTACCTTACATAATCATTTAGTGTGGTGGAGACAAGTTCAATGATGTTGGAAACAAAGTGCGCAGCGGAATTTTTAAAATTTTTCATCAGAGTATTTTCCAAAACACAAGTTTGACATGTTATATGTATAAATTAAACAGATCTTACTAACCTCAGTGTGCCGAAGAACCTCCGCGACCTGTGTAGAGAAGTAACGTTCCAGAAGAGCCTCAACCAACTGGTCTTCTTTGCTATTCTCTATCCACAACCGGAGTGAGTGTGGGCTCACACATACAGCTCTTCCACCGGTGACTCTCCTTCCAACCAATAGAGAGAACCCAAAGCTAGTGTTCGTGATTTGTGAACAAAAGCTCTCAGGGAGTTTTCAGATGCTCACTACAAGAGTATCACTCTTAATCTCTCAAATTGATCTGAGTAAATCATTAGACTCACTCCCTTTTTATACCTATTGGTCCTTGGGGTCAGTCCATATCAGATTAGGTCTCAAAAATCGAAACAGAATCAAGTTCGGATCAATATCTGATAAGATACGCGTAAAAAACGCGTAATCTTAGCTGCCGCGGTCGGCATGCCGAACTGTGAGATAGGCAGGCCGAACTGGCCAGTTTGGCAGGCCGAACACGTCATCCGGCATGCCGAACTGCCGAGAAAAAATCTCCGCGAATCTTTTATTTTCCACCCGAGATTCTAAAGGATAAAGTCTCAGTTTTGATTCAAATAGCCCAATAGAAAAGATATCTGATCAAAACAAACTTTATCAAGATAATCTCTAAGAAAATAAATCAATTCACAATAATTCTACAAGTTTATCTTGTTCTAATTGTCCAAAATTAAAACAACCGATAAACAGACAAGAATTATCCGAACGCCATAATTCAACAAGTTCATCTTGAACTAATTTCTTACATAATTAATTCAACCGATAAACAGACATGAATTATTTGATTCTTATAAATTTTAAACCAATCTGATAAATCCGACATAAGTCACCAATTATTGGAAAAGCACGCCGTGTCGTTACAGGATTTTGTGAGCTAGCAAAGGGGACCAAAATGGACCTATAAAGTTCAAGCTCATGATAAATATGAAACCCAATATCCCAGATATACATTTCACAATTATCAACTCCAACGCTACTCCACTAAAAGCTTGGAGCTGCACTCTCGAACTTTATAGAATTACGAAGCTCGTGTAGCTAAGTCTCCATGACATATCATAGTGTATCGCATCCCCATATGATCATCCATAATCGGCTTAAGGACAAGTTCTGTCTTACCTTCCTGATTATTTTTATCTTACGTTCCATTGTCTCACCATTAGAAAACTTACCATCCAAAGATAGTATACCATTCGGTTACACCTATGTATCCAAATGGTTGAGCGCTCCAGTTTTCCAATTACAGGACAACGCATATAAGAGGATATCATTACTCCTAAAGAGGAGCTATGGATTCCATATCTATGAATAACAAGTCTACGCTACCAAGAGTCATGCCTCCAACGTACCGGCATGCATGCCACTATAGAGATGTGGGAGTCACCCATTGGTACATCAAAAGACACAAGTCAAGACAACGGGCCCATTATTCATCTCAGGATTAAGATACAATACAAATGATTGTCTAAAGTGAATCGATTTGCCAAGACAGAATTATTAATCCAAATCAATTCACTTTATGTCCCGATCCAACACATCGTCACCTATGACAACGCGCCAATGTTTCTATTCACGGAGTCCAACTCCGATGGCCAAGACAAACCATCTCCCAAAAGGGATATAGACAACATAACAATCTTTACATGAATCAAGCGCCCAACTTTATTCCCTCGATTGTGGATCATATATTTTGGACCATCACCTTAAGAGTCGTGTCTACCGCATAATCATCCCATCATATGCCCAACTCTTAAGGTTTAGACTGACAGTCTCAGACTACTGTTTGCTTATCATACATTCAACAAATATGAACGTAAAGAGGACAATATCTGGTATATATAAATGAATAAATTCTTTATTGATAAAAATGTCTCCAAAAACGTATTACATTTTTACTCCTTAGAGCATACATGTCTAACAAATGATACACCTTTTAGTGCAAGGTTCGAATCTTTAAAATTACAAAATCATAATTTTTTTTTATTTTAAGTTTAAATGTAATATAAACGGACAGGTTGTATCGTGTCGTGTTGACACTTTTACTGCACGTTTAATTAAACGTGTTAAAGTGTGTTAAATGTGCTAGCACGAATCCAACACATTTATTTTCGTGTTATTCATGCCAACCCATTTATGGCCCAATTAATAATCATGCGGTTCAAACCCATTTATATCGTGCCGTTTTCGTATCATGTCATCGTGTCGTGTCTGAAATTGCCAGCTCTACTTGAGGTTATATCGAACATATACTTTTAGAACTGAACAGTATGGAAGGTCTTTTATTAATTTATAATACATAGCATGTCTAACTTGTTTTAAAGAAAAAAAAAAGCTTTTATGAAAAATTTTTAAAATTCCACCATGTACTCATTTTTAAACACTAAGTCCTTCATCTGATTAAGGATAATCTATGGGGACACAAATAATATGAGAGGTCATGTAAAAGACTTATATTTCATGAGTCCCATAATATAGTATATTATCAGGAATTGAAGAACCGGTTGACTTCAGCTCCAGTGTTAGTTATTCCTAGCAGTGACGAGCCGTATGAGGTTTATGCAGATGCTTAAGGGCGTGGACTTGAGTGTGTGTTGATGCGGCATGGACGTGTGGTTGCGTACGGATCGAGACAGCTACGACCTCACGAGCGGAATTATCCTATTCATGATTTGGAGCTCCCGGTGGTGATTTACTCGCTGAAGATTTGGAGGTGTTACTTGTATGGAGCGTCGTTTCAGGTCTTCTCCGATCACAAGATTTTGAGGTATTTGTTCACTCAGAGGGATCTTAATTTGAGACAGCGTAGATGGATAGAGTATATGGAGGATTATGATTTTGCGTTGCAGTATCATCCCGGGAAAGCTAATGTGGTCGCGGATGCGCTTAGTAGGAAGTCTTCAGGGATTCTCGCTTGTTTGGCTTTTGAAGACTGGAGCAGGGATGCGACATTGAGCGAGTATAGGCTACGATATCATGAAGACTGTGATCGAGTTTTGATATATCATGTGGAAGCGACCCCAGCTCTTGTTTAGATGGTGAAGCAAAGTCAATGGCAGGATCGGCATTTGCGGGGGATTTGGTCGCGGATTCAGAACGGGGAGTAGTTTGAAGAATGGAGCGTGCATGCAGATGGATCGTTGTATTTCTGGGAGCGTCTTGCAGTTCCAGCTATCGTCGAGGTGACGAAAGCCGTTTTGGATGAAGCTTATAGGTCTCAGTTTGCTATTCATCCAGGGAGCACAAAGATGTATCGCGATTTGAAGAGGCAATATTGGTGGAGAGACATGAAGAAAGATGTTCGAGAGTACGTGGCCAAGTGTTCGACGTGTCTTTAGGTGAAAGCCGAGCATCAGAAGCCTGCAGGTCAGCTTCAGCCGCTTCCTATTCCAGGGTGGAAATGGGAGCATGTGACGATGGATTTTCTCACAGGTTTGCCGAGGACGGAGCAGCGGCATGATGCAGTTTGGGTCGTGGTAGACAGGTTGACGAAATCGACGCATTTCATTCTGTTTAGGTCGACGTGTTCGAGGAAGATTCTTGGGGATTTGTATCTGCAGAACATTGTGAGGTTGCATGGAGTTCCCTTGTCCATCACTTCTGATCGAGACACCAGGTTTAATGCTAAGTACTGGAGGAGTTTTCAGGAGGCTTTAGGTATGGATTTTAACTTCAGTAAGACGTTTCATCCTTAGACTGATGGGCAGTCTGAGCGGGTTATTCAGATTCTCGAGGATATGTTGCGTGCCTATGCGTTGGACTTCGGCGACAATTGGAAGCAATGTTTGCATCTGGCGGAGTTCGCATACAACAATAGCTATCAGGCGAGTATTGGTATGGCACCATTTGAGGCGTTGTATGGGCGACCATGTCGATCACCTGTGTGTTGGGCCGAGCCAAAAGATAGGGTTATTCTTGGGCCGGATGAGATCCGTGATAGCAACGAGAAAGTCGTGGTGATTCGAGATCGATTGAGGGCAACTCAGAGCCGACAAAAGTGTTACGCGGATAGGACACGTAGACCCTTAGAGTTCGCAGTTGGAGATTTCGTTCTCTTAAAGGTATCGCCTCGTAAGGGAACTATGCGGTTCGGAGTGAGTGGGAAGCTCGCGCCGAGGTATATTGGGCCGTTCGAGATCACTCAGCGTGTTGGTGTGGTTGCTTATCAGCTTAATCTTTCGCCCGAACTTTCTCATGATCACGATGTGTTTCATGTGCCGATGCTTAGGAAGTGTTCGCCTGAGCAGGGTAAGATAGTTTCATTTCGCGATGTGCAGGTTCAGGAGGATACGACGTATGAAGAAGTGCCGAGTCAGATCATCGACCGGAAAGTAATTAGTTTGCGTCGTCGTGAGATACCGTTGGTAAAGGTCATGTGGCAGCATCATGGGGCTGATGAAGCCACCTAGGAACTAGAGTCGAGTATGTGGGAATTGTATCCGTATTTGTTTTGTTTCTAAAATGAGATGTAAATTTCAAGGGCGAAATTTCTTTTAGGGGTAGAGAGTTGTAATGCCCCATAATTTATTTAATGTTATTGTAATATAAATGATGAATTAGTGTGCCATAATTAATGTTTCAACATTAATTTGATTACTTGGTTGAATTTTAAATTTTTGGTTGTTTTGTTAAATTGATGAATTCAAATGATTTCTTATTGTTTTAAAATGATGTTTTGAGTTTTAAAACACAACAATTTGCAAAATGTTAAAAATATTCTGTTTTACAAAACCATGGGTGGCATTCGATTTTTGCACAGTAAAACCACCCACCGTTTCTCTCTATTTATTCTCTCTCTCCCTCTCTCTTCACTCTCTCAGATCTCTCCCCTCTCTCTCTTCCCGTGGCTCTCTCACTCTCTCTCTCGGTTTCCCCTCTCTCTCTCTCAATTTCTCCTTGAATTTTTGAATTAAATTCGAATCCATGCTTTGGGTTAGCAAGGAGGAAGCTCGGGAACGTGATTTAGCAACCGAAAATGTGGATTTAAAGCTTCGATTCAAGGTTAGTTTTGAAATTTCTAAACTTTTTCCAAAATTTTCAATTTTGTGCATTTTTGAAATATAGGTTTGTTTGAGCTTAGAAAACCTTTGATTTGAGTTAAATGAACTTAGAACAACTAGAATCTAAGCTTAGATTGAAAAAATACGGATTGGATTCAAGATTTTTCATTTTTCTCCCCATTTCCTCATTTTTGGATTTTTGAGTTTAAATCTTGTTTAAATGAGTTCAAATGTGTTCTAGTATGTTTTTCTATCAACTATGATTGTTTTCCATGCCTGGGATTTGAGAAAAACAGGTTAAAATCAAGATTTGGATTTTGGGGATCGAAAAACCCGTGGCTGAAATTTCTAGGTTTTTCCAGTTCGGTAGGCCGAACTACGTGTTCGTCAGGCCGGATCAAGGGATCGGTAGGCCGGTGTTCATCTGCCCGGCAGGCTGAACCTGGGAATGTCCGGTCGACCAGACTTCGTTTCCGATAGGCCGAACTGCACAGTTCGACCGGCCGAAGCAGGGAGTCCGGTAAGCCGACCGAGCATGGAAAATTTTGTGATTTTTCACCCGTTTTTACTGTTTTGAACCCCGATTTAAATTCCAACCTTATAGAATGATTTTAAAGATATAACTGGCACACTATGACATCATAAAATGGTTTTGTAACATAGAATGTCTCGAACTAGATATTGATCGACTTAGTGTGTATTTAGGATCGTTCGTGGTTTCGCGAAGCTAACGTATAGCGAACCAGGATTACGGTGTAGGGCACTGGCACGAGTATTGAGGTAGGACTTCTACCCCATTCCTTGGTAGCCTAGTTTCAAAATGATTTGGCTTTGAAAAGGATTTCTATTAAAATGTTTTCAACGGTTGTTTGAAAATGAATTTATCGGTTATATTTTAATATACCGTGAACTGAAATAGACTTCATAATAAATGTAAATGACAATACTCGGTAATTGGGTTTTGAATGATGATGAAAATAAACAGATAGGGATGATACCATATCAGAGATCGGGTCGTGTAGCGATCGACCTTGGGGGCAGGTCCCGAAACCCAGCTGGGCCACTACGGTGGTGATATTTTTATGGTTTGCCTAGGAAAAGCAAATGATATTTCTGGTTGTCCGAGTAAACTGTTCTGGGTAAGAACGGTTTTATTCAAATTTATTTATTTATTCAATGTTTTCCTTTAAATAATTCCTGAATAATGAAACGTTTCTTTACATTAAATTACTTTATAAAAATATAGTCCTACTGGGCCTTTCGCTCACGTTTTATTTGTTTTAAATTTTCCTCCTTCTAGGTGGTTTTCCATTTAGGTTTGGAGAGGATTCAACGGACAAGACCCAGGAGCAATAGAGGGACTAGTAGATTAATTTGTATTATTTAAATCAAGGCATGTAAGATTTTAACTTTATTTGTACTTGGACTGTGATTGTATTTATGATGTTGTCAGTACTATGTGTGTGCATAAGTTGTGGGTCTGTGGGACCCATGCCCGCGACTTTATTGTTTTATTATTATTCGTTTAATGATTTCAATTGCTTAATGTATATGAACTCTTTTATATGGTGTTGTTTTAAAAATCTTATATTTTATTACTTAATTCAACCCTTATACTCTTGATTTTTAATTAAATTCTCCTTTAATTAATTTAAATAATCTGCCATGTCACCTCCCGTACTTCGGGGCGTGATAGAATGGTATCAGAGCTCAAGGTTATGAACCTTGAGAATTGTGCACACATAGGTTTGACAATGAAATACCTCTGACAGTCCAAATTTTGTTTTCAGAAGTGAGAGAATGGCACCTAGACGTCGTTCGACGGCTGACGCCGAATTCAGAAACGATGAGGGCATGATGAGGTCTATGTTTGTGGCTTTTCAGTAGATAGCAGCCAGGGCTAGACCAGAAGATTTTGATGTTGGTCGTCGGCATGCATACTTTAAGGAATTTCGACGTGCGTCTATTCTGAGTTTTGATGGTAATGGGGATCCGCAGTTAGCAGAGTATTGGCTGGATTCGGTCTTGAAGCATTTGGATACGCTTGGTGTGCCTGAGGAGTATCGTGTGGAGTTTGCTGCGTATAAGCTCAAGGGTGGCACTAACACTTGGTGGAAACAAGCTAAGCGTTTGGAACGCGGTGGTGATATCAGTTGGGACAGGTTTGAGGAGCTGTTCTATGATCGATATTTTTCGCAGGGGTATAGAGATCAGAAGGCAGCTAAGTTTTATAGGTTGCAACAGGGTGATCTGTCAGTTCAGGAATATGAGGCAAGGTTTAATGAGTTGGCTAGGTTTGCTCCATCAGCGGTGGCATCGGAGCGTGAGAAGTGTATTAAGTTTCAGGAAGGGCTCAAGGCTTCTATTCGGTGAAAGTTGGTTGCTCTGCGACTTAGGAGTTTTTGAGAGCTTGTGTCGTCAGCAATATCAGTGGAGAATGACTATGTGCAGTATTGTGAGGAGCGGTAGGAAGAGCACCAATAGCGGTCTGACTCCGAGGAAGAGCAAGCAAGGTAGCACAAACAGTAGTAGCAGCAGTTCGTCTGGCAGCAGCAGCAACAATCCCTACAGCTTCCATTGTCATTTCTGTCAGCAGCCTAGACACATCAAGAGGAATTGCCCGATCAGGAGTGCCCATCTTGGATCTCAGACCGGGGAGGATGCCAGTCGTCAATCTTAGCCTCAGACCCTACCTCTGCCTCAGCAGTACCCGCAGTTGCAGTATCCCCAGTTCTCTCCTCAGCAGTTCTCGTATCCGGCAAGAGGGCAGCAGCGCAGCATTTCCAGCGCAGTGTCCCTCAGTATCGAGCGTCGAGTACAGCTAGTGTGCAGTCGTCTCCATCCCAGTAGCATCGGCAGAATAATCCCGGACCCAGCAATGTTGGTAGAGGAAAAGGAAAGGCTCTAGTGCAGGTTCATGCAATGGCATCTAGAGGTTCAAATTCTCATGTTGGTAACGCGGTTGTTAATGGTACGATTTTGGTTTCTAGATCTTTAGCTCGCGTTTTATTTGATACCGGTGCCTCTCATTCTCTCATTTCGAGTTCCTTTGTACATGCCTTGGGATTAGAGATAGAAGAGTTTAATGAACCCCTAGTCATAACTTCTCCCTTGGGGCGGGTGTGTGTAAATTGTCTGTGTAAATCTTGTAAAATAAAGATTGGGGATGAGATTTTGAAAAGTGATTTGATTATACTCCCCATGAGCTCCTATGATGTAATTATAGGGATGGACTGGTTGTCCAGGTATAATGCAGTTGTGGACTGCCAACTTAGAAAAATGACCCTAGTGTCTGATAGGGGGACGATGATCACTTACCAGGGTGGTGGTGGTTGGTTAATAAGTGAGCGTCTCACGAAGTCATGTCTAGGAGGGCGAAGGAATCTAGGTTGTTGTGCTTTTCTTGCCAATCTAGATTACGAGCCCTATGTTTTGAGAGGCAGTGTGGCGATTCCGGTGGTTGATGAGTTCGAGGATGTCTTCCCCGACGAGTTGCCAGGATTACCACCGCATCGGGAAATTAAGTTTGGTATCGAGTTGTTTTTGAGGACAACACCGATTTCTATGGCACCTTATCGGATGGCGCCGGCATAAATGAAAGAATTGAGGAGGCAACTTCAGGAGCTTGCTGATAAAGGGTATATTCAGAATAGCACATCTCCGTGGGGAGCACTAGTTTTGTTTGCTAAGAAGCATGATGGGACTCTCAGGTTGTGCGTGGATTATCGGCAGCTGAATCGTGTTATGGTGAAGAATAAGTATCCCTTGCCTAGGATTGATGAGTTATTTGATCAGTTGGGAGGTTCGCGGTACTTCTCAAAGATTGATTTGCGGTCAGGTTATCATCAGCTCAGGATTAAGGAAGAGGATATTCCCAAGACAGCTTTTAGGACTCGGTATGGGCACTTTGAGTTTTTGGTTATGTCGTTTGGTTGACGAATGCTCCAGCAGCTTTCATGGATTTGATGAACAGGATATTTAGGCCGTATCTGGATCAGTTCGTGATCGTGTTCATCAATGATATTCTTGTGCATTCTAAGACTTGGGACGAGCATGAGCAGCATCTTTGGATCGTGCTTTAGACTCTGCGGGAGCACCAGTTGTATGCTAAGAGGGAAAAGTGCGAGTTTTGGTTGACTGAGGTCAAGTTTCTAGGTCATGTCATCTCGGAGCATGGTATTTCTATGGATCCGTCCAAGATTGAAGCCATAGTGGAGTGGGAACGACCAAGGAATATGGCAGAGATTCGCAGCTTCTTAGGTCTTGCTGGTTATTACAGGAAATTTGTAAAGGATTTTTTGAAGATTGCAGCTCCGTTGACGAGATGGATCAAGAAAAATGTCAGGTTTGAGTAGAATGAAGATTGTGAGCTTGCTTTTCAGGAATTGAAGAACCGGTTGACTTCAGCTCCAGTGTTAGTTATTCCTAGCAGTGACGAGCCATATGAGGTTTATGCAGATGCTTCAGGGCGCGGACTTAGGTGCGTGTTGATGCAGCATGGACATGTGGTTGCGTATGGATCGAGACAACTACGACCTCACGAGCGGAATTATCCTACTTATGATTTGGAGCTCACGGCGGTGATTTACGCGCTGAAGATTTGGAGGTGTTACTTGCATGGAGCGTCGTTTCAGGTCTTCTCTGATCACAAGAGTTTGAGGTATTTGTTCACTCAAAGGGATCTTAATTTGAGGCAGCGTAGATGGATAGAGTATATGGAGGATTATGATTTTGCATTGTAGTATCATCCCGGGAAAGCTGATGTGGTCGCGGATACGCTTAGTAGGAAGTCTTCAGGGATTCTCGCTTGTTTGGCTTTTGAAGACTGGAGCAGGGATGCGACAGTGAGCGAGTATAGGCTACGGTATCATGAAGACTGTGATCGAGTTTCGGTATATCATGTGGAAGCGACCCCAGCTCTTGTTCAGATGGTGAAGCAAAGTCAGTGGCAGGATCGGCATTTACGGGGGATTTGGTCACAAATTCAGAACGGGGAGCAGTTTGAAGAATGGAGCATGCATGCAGATGGATCGTTGTATTTTCGGGAGGGTCTTGCAGTTCCAGCTATCGTCGAGGTGACGAAAGCCGTTTTGGATAAAGCTCATAGGTCTCAGTTCGCTATTCATCCGGGGAGCACAAAGATGTATCGCGATTTGAAGAGGCAATATTGGTGGAGAGGCATGAAGAAAGATGTTCAAGAGTACGTGGCCAAGTGATCGACGTGTCTTCAGGTGAAAGCCGAGCATCAGAAGCCTGCAGGTCAGCTTCAGCTACTTCCTATTCCAGGGTGGAAATGGGAGCATGTGACGATGGATTTTCTCACAGGTTTGCCGAGGACGGAGCAGTGGCATGATGCAGTTTGGGTCGTGGTAGACAGGTTGACGAAATCGGTGCATTTCATTCTGTTTAGGTCGACGTGTTCGAGGAAAATTCTTGGGGATTTGTATCTGCAGAACATTGTGAGGTTGCATGGAGTTCCCTTGTCCATCACTTCTGATCGAGACACCAGGTTTAATGCTAAATACTGGAGGAGTTTTCAGAAGGCTTTAGGTACGGATTTGAACTTCAGTACGGCGTTTCATTCTCAGACTGATGGGCAGTCTGAGTGGGTTATTCAGATTCTCGAGGATATGTTGCGTGCCTGTGCGTTGGACTTCGGCGGGAATTGGAAGCAATGTTCGCATACAACAATAGCTATCAGGCGAGTATTGGTATGGCACCGTTTGAGGCGTTGTATGGGCGACCGTGTCGGTCACCTGTGTGTTGGGCCGAGCCAGAAGATAGGGTTATTCTTGGGCCAGATGAGATCCGTGATAGCAACAAGAAAGTCGTGGTGATTCGAGATCGATTGAGGGCAGCTCATAGTCGACAAAAGAGTTACGCAGATAGGAGACGTAAACCCTTAGAGTTCGCGGTTGAAGATTTCGTTCTCTTGAAGGTATCGCCTTGTAAGGGAGCTATGCGGTTCGGAGTGAGTGGGAAGCTCACGCCGAGGTATATTGGGTCGTTCGAGATCACTCAGTGTGTTGGTGCGGTTGCTTATCGGCTTGATCTTTCGCCCGAACTTTCTCATGTTCATGATGTGTTTCATGTGTCGATGCTTAGGAAGTGTCCGCCTGAGTAGGGTAAGATAGTTTCATTTCACGATGTGCAGGTTCAGGAGGATACGATGTACGAAGAAGTGCCGAGTCAGATCATCGACCGGAAAGTAATTAGTTTGCGTCGTCGTGAGATACCGTTGGTAAAAATCGTGTGGCAGTATCATGGGGTTGATGAAGCCACCTGGGAACTAGAGTCGAGTATGCGGGAATTGTATTCGCATTTGTTTTGTTTCTGAAATGAGATGTAAATTTCGAGGGTGAAATTTCTTTTAGGGGTGGAGAGTTGTAACGCCCCGGAATTTATTCAATGTTATTGTAATATAAATGATGAATTAGTGTGCCATAATTAATGTTTCAACATTAATTTGATTACTTGGTTGGATTTTGAATTTTTGGTTGTTTTGTTAAATTGATGAATTCAAATGATTTCTTATTGTTTTAAAATGATGTTTTGAGTTTTAAAACACAACAATTTGTAAAATGTTAAAAATATTTCATTTTACAAAACCGTGGGTGGCATTTGGTTTTCGCACAGTAAAACCGCCCATCGTTTCTCTCTATTTATTTTCTCTCCCTCCCTCTCTCTTCACTCTCTCAGATCTCTCTCCTCTCTCTCTTCCCGTGGCACTCTCACTCTCTCTCTTCCCATGGCTCTCTCACTCTCTCTCTTAGTTTCTCGGTTTCCCCTCTCTCTCTCTCAATTTCTCCTTGAATTTTTGAATCAAATTCGAATCCAAGCTTCGTTTAGCAAGGAGGAAGCTCGGGAACGTGATTTAACAACCGAAAACGTGGATTTAAAGCTTCGATTCAAGGTTAGTTTTGAAATTTTTAAACTTTTTCCAAAATTTTCAATTTTGTGCATTTTTGAAATCTAGGTTTGTTTGAGCTTAGAAAACCTTTGATTTGAGTTAAATGAACTTAGAACAACTAGAATCTAAGCTTAGATTGAAGAAAAACGGATTGGATTCAAGATTTTTCATTTTTCTCCCCATTTTCTCATTTTTGGATTTTTGGGTTTAAATCTTGTTTAAATGAGTTCAAATGTGTTCTAGTGTGTTTTTCTATCAACTATGATTGTTTTCCATGCCTAGGATTTGAGAAAAATAGGTTAAAATCAAGATTTGGATTTTGGGGATCGAAAAACCCGTGGCTAGAATTTCTGGGTTTTTCCAGTTCGGTAGGCCAAACTACGTGTTCGGCAGGCCGGATCAAGGGATCTGCAGGCCGGTGTTCATCTGTCCGGCAGGCCGAACCTGGGAATTTTCAGCCGACCGGACTTGGTTTCCGACAGGCCGAACTGCACAGTTCGGCCGGCCGAAGCAGGGAGTCCGGTAAGCCGACCGAGCATGGATAATTTTGTGATTTTTCACCCGTTTTCACTGTTTTGAACCCCGATTTAAATTCCAACCTTATAGAATGATTTTAAAGATATAAATGGCACACTAGGACATCATGAAATGGTTTAGTAATATAGAATGTCTCGAACTAGATATTGATCGACTTAGTGTGTATTTAGGATCGTTCGTGGTTCCGCGGAGCTAACGTATAGCGGACCGAGATAACTGTGTAGGGCACCGGCACGAGTATTGAGGTAAGACTTCTACCCCATTCCTTGGTAGCTTAGTTTCAAATTGATTTGGCTTTGAAAAGGATTTTTATTAAAATGTTTTCAACAGTTGTTTGAAAATGAATTTATCGGTTATATTTTAATATACCGTGAACTGAAATGGACTTCATAATAAATGTAAATGACAATACTCGGTAATTGGGTTTTGAATGATGATGAAAATAAACATATAGGCATGATACCATATCCGAGATCGGGTCGTGTAGCGATCGACCTTGGGGGCAAGTCTCGAAACCCAGTTGGGCCACTACGGTGGTGATATTCTTATGGTTTGCCTAGGAAAAGAAAATGATATTTCTGGTTGTCCGAGTAAACTGTTCTGGGTAAGAACGGTTTTATTCAAATTTATTTATTTATTTATTTATTTATTCAAGGTTTCTTTTAAATAATTCCTGAATAATGAAATGTTTCTTTAAATTAAATTACTTTATAAAAATATAGTCCTACTGGGCCTTTCGCTCACGTTTTATTTGTTTTAAATTTTCCCCCTTCTAGGTGGTTTTCCATTTAGGTTTGGAGATGATTCAACGGACAGGACCCAGGAGCAATAGAGGGACTAGTAGATTAATTTGTATTATTTAAATCAAGGCATGTAAGATTTTAACTTTATTTGTACTTGGACTGTGATTGTATTTATGATGTTGTCAGTACCATGTGTGTGCACAAGTTGTGGGTCTGTGGGACCCATACCCGCGACTTTATTGTTTTATTATTATTCGTTTAATGATTTCAATTGCTTAATGTATACGAACTCTTTTATAAGGTGTTGTTTTGAAAATCTTATATTTTATTACTTAATTCAACTCTTATACTCTTGATTTTTAATTAAATTCTCCTTTAATTAATTTAAATAATCCGTCACGTCGCCTCCCGTACTCTGGGGCGTGACAGAAATTGAGGGTGTTCACGATGAATTCCTCTGTTCCATTCAATCAAATCCAAGCCAATTGATCGATTGGAATATGAAAAATATAAATTGGTTTTAGATTGAGATTTTCTCAATCTGATATAGACAAATTGGATTAAAGATTGAATATCTCCTAATGCTCATAATCTATAGATCTAAACTATATATATTTATATTATAAATCATATATATTATTTTTGTAATAAATGTATAACCCTATACACCTATAACAATATTTCTAAAGTTTACATGCTTAAAAAGATTAAAAAAAAAAAAAAAAAAAGCTCAACCTCATATGTAATTACAAAACCTACTATCATTTACTCATGATATTAGACAGCTGGAAAAATCCATAGCCACAATGCTCCCTTGAATTTCTTTTTTAATAGCACACAACCTCTTGACTCTTTAATTTTTTTTTAAATTTGTTTGTTGTAATATGTTGTAATGCTATAATTTATTTATTATTAAATACTTACATTCAATTGGGTACATATGATTATGTAGTACTACGTTAAATTTTATGGAATTGTGTTAATTTTAATTTTTAGTTTTTAAGATAAATCAAATGGCTCAATCTGTAAATCTACAAAATCTAATATACAATATCTACTATTTTCGGATTAGGTTGGATTGCAATAAGGTGTTCACGAATTGGCTTTAGATTAGGAAATGTACTGATAGATCCCTAATCTATATAATTCAATCCGTGAACGCCCCTAGCAAAAATGTTGCTACCAGTTCGACCCAAATTTCAATGGTTATAGCTCATCAAACTATTCAAATTGAAGCACCTCCGGTTGATGAAAAAATTCAATAATTGCTTTGCTAACCGCACTAGATGCTCCTACTGACAGTTGCTGGTTCCCTGACACTAGCGCAATCAACCACACCACCAACAGCCTCTCGAATCTGAGTGTCGCCTTTGAGTATGGGTTTGAGAAAGTCTACATGGGACATGGAGGATGTATAAATATTAGTCATATTGGTAAAACTAGCCTTAAAGTATTATCTAGAATTTTTCTGTAAAACAAACTTCTTCATGTGCCTCAAAGAACAAAAATCTTATCAGTGTTTCTAGAGTAGGGTCAAATGTTAGTTCTTTAGAATTGTGGTACAAAACACTGGGCCATCCCTCAATCAAAGTTGTAAAAAGTGCTTTATCTCAGTGCACCAAGTAGCAGATATCCTCACCAAGCCACTCTTAGAGTTGCATTTTAGAAAACTTAGAGAAAGGTTCAATGTAGGAGAAGATAGATCATTGTGTTTCAGGGGGAGTGAAAAGAACGAAATTCAAGGTGCTCAGCCATTATTTAGACATCTTAAATTCTCTTCCTTTTATCATTTCTCACTAACAGGTATGGCTAAAAAGATGACTAAAAAATTAGTAGTTATATTTCACAACACTATGTTACTAATACTTTAGCTTATATTAATAAAAATTATGAACAATGACCATAATCATAAGAACAACAATAAGATAATGGCATTAATCACATTAGTAACTATATTGTTTTATCCATACAAGTTTAATAAAATCAAAATTTCAAATAAAAATTTTGGAGTCATTATAATGCCTTAGGAAATAAAAAATTCTCCTTAAACAACTTGCATAAAAAAATGGACAGTAAGAAAAACGACATTCGACTCAAGGTTAGAACAATGTGCTATATTATAGTGCAAATTGCGCCATGTCATAATCAAAACACGCTTGTTTAAGGTAGCAAGTGTGCTTCGACGGGGAAAAAGTAAGGGTGTGTTTTTTTTACCAAGAATTCTAATTCAGAAAAAAAAAAATTGAGTTTTTTGTTTTAAATTTTAGTGTTTATTTTTGTATTTATGAATTAAATAAGATAGGTCTCACTTATAAATAAGGAACTAAATTCCTTAATGTGGGAAAACTTATCTCTCATTTCTTATCTACAGAATTTAGTTCTTTTCCCTAAAAAGTAGAAACCAATAAACTTATTTTCCATATACCATTACCTTACGTTAGTTATTTAAACTCATATAAGGGTAATTTTGTAATCACACTTATTTTATTTCAATTCTTTGTCATTCTTTAGCAAAGTAAACAAAATAATAGGAATTCAGTTCCCTATATAACTTATTTTCCCGATAGATTAGTAAACGTTTTAATGCGATTTTGGAACTTAATTTCAAGGAACTTATTTTCTTTTCTGTTAGAATTTATTTCCTATTCTTTAAATTCCTAATTAGTAAGCACACCATAAATGATAATCTTAGGCGCAAGGATGAAAATATTTATAATATTGTTGAAATTTCTATGACAACATCTATATTCTAAAGTCCCGGTATGGATATCGGAGAAAAGATTTCTCTTCCAAGATATTCATAAAATATCTACAATGTCACAAATATCTTTAATATCCGTGAATATCCAAGATATTTCTAAAAATTTCCACAAAATGTCCAAAAACACCAGGAAAATTTTCTTTTTTGCACAAAAGAAAATTTGCAAGGCTTTTTTTTATTATTTTTCAATAAAATGTGTAATATTTTCAATTTAAAAACAGTGTAAAAGTATTTATTAATTCTTATTTTGTCTTTGTATAATTTTTACTATTTAAATGAATAGTTAGAACTTCATAATCAAAAATTAAGATTTTGATAACTGAATTCATTTCCAATTTTCTACTTTTTTTTTTCAAAAAATACATTTGTAACTTCAATCTTTTTTTTTTCTCTAAAGAATATCTTCATGAGATTCTTAATTTTTTCTTTTACAAAGTTTAAGCTTTATATCATCTATAGTTAGTGTGAATTATTGTTGTTTCTCATACAATATATTCATGAGATTATTCATAATTTTTATTTTTTTTTAAGGGTTGTTTATGATTTTTTTTTTTTTTTTTTGCAAAACCTTATGTCATGTTACATGTAGATGTGTGAACCACATTTAAGATTTATATCATCTAGATGTAGATGTAATATACTTGTTTATCTTTCACCATAAATTAATGGGGAGATGATATTACAAATTTATGAAAACTACTCATCAAGTAGAATAAACCAACAATATTCAATTTATGAATTAACAGGATCAAGAAACATACATGAAGTGCATTAATAATTACTTCCTAAGCTATTCAAGGGTAGTATCTTGTAAAAGTATCTTTTAGATCGAGATCGAAACCTATATATTGTTATCTAACCTACTAGAAACTTTTTAGGTATCGAAGACAATTGAAGTTTTTATGTACTTTACCATGTTTGGTAGTAATTTTTCTTTTTATGAATTCTATATGATTGGTGATCATTTTTCATGTACTCAATTATATTATTATACCTCAATTTTAATGAGTATGTAAAATAATATTGGAATCATAATCAATATATAATTATAATAATTTACTTTTATATTTACTTTTAGACTATGAGATAAAACTCTCATGTTAGATTAAAAAAATGTATTTATTTATTTTATTAACTTAGTTTAAATTAAGTAACATTAATTGTTTTAGTATTTTGTAAAGTTTTAACTTTTAAGAAAAAAAATTTAAGTTTTTCTTCAAGATATTTGGTGTTTCCCGGATATCCGTCAAAATTAATATTTTCATCTTCATGATCTGTAAATCAAAATCTTGACAACTCTATCCACGTAAACACTTCTGACCTTGAAAGGCCGAAAAGATCATAAAGATCGAAATATATGTGGTATGGTGTAGAACTGGCAAGGATTATAAATGAAAAAGAATTAAACATGTGTGGATGTAAATTGTCTTAAATGACCCTGGATGGTCAGGATTGACTCCACAATAATCTACAATCAAGATGAGAACTTAAACCATGATTCACGTGGTTTTTTTGACCTTTAGATAAGAAAGATTGACGGGAGAAAGGTCAATTTGTTCTCTTAAAATTCTTTTTCTTGTGCTAATCTATTATTGACTTGAGCGAGAATTATTCCGTAGAGGAGACGAGGTAAAACGGCATTATCACAATGAGGTACTTTTTACTCCATCACCAACTATTTAATCAAAGGTTATTAACATTAATCGTCCTTAAATTTTAAGGTCTTTTTTACTTTGCCTTTTAAATTTTAAAAATCATCACTTTATCTTCTAATTTTTAAAACTCCTCCTTTTGTCCTTAAAATTTAAAATTACCATTTTGCTCTTGTTTTAAAGCTCTTTATTTTGTCTTTTATTTTGTGATTTTCTATTCACATAAACAGAATTAAGCCTATATAATTCGCACATGGGTCACCTATTAGAGCAAAAATAAGATTTTATCACTCTTAAATTTTGTTTCGTATTCACACTTTCATTTAATGTTTTTTTAATATACTCTCATTTAAGAAGGTTCGTATATACATTTCTTATCGATATTGTTCACCGATATCTCATCGTCTTTAATGTGTAACTTATTTTCTTTAGTATTTAAATTCAGATATCGGCAAACAATATCAACCTATTAAATGAGTTACGCACTTGAAAATGATAAGAAATATACAGGGAAACATTTCCCAAAAGAGTTAAGGTAGAAAAAACAAAGGCGTTAAATACGAGAGTAAATATGAAACAAAACTTAAGAGTGATAAAATCTAATTTTTGCCCTTATAGGTGACCATGTGCAATTCACTTAGACTTAATTTTGTCTATTTGAATGGAATTTGGAAAATTTAAGAAACAAAGTCAGGAGCTTTGAGAATTTAGGAACAATATAGTGATTTTTAAAATTCAAGGGATAAAATGAAGAGTTATAAAAATTCAAGGGGTAAAGTGGTAATTTTAAAAATTTATAGCGCAAAGTAAGAGAAATCCTAAAGTTTAAGAGTCATTAGTGTTAATAACCCTTAATCAAATAATTTGATTATAGTTGATGTTAGAGCAAAAAAGAACCTTTTTCTTCTATCATTCAGGGATGGATTCTTGTTAGTCCTTTGTGAGAGGCTACTATTATGTCTTTCAGAGCATGACTTATATTGCTTTGGCCACTATTAGTAGACAAAAGCACAATTCAGATTCCCTTATCATTCCTTCTCCTGTGGTCACTAGAATTCCTCTTTTAAGGCGTTGGATGAGAGTGGTAGGGTACTGATCCTCTTTTTAACTAAAAAAATTATAAATAATTTACTACAAGTAATAAAAACTTTCTCCCTTTGGATGTCCAATTTGTCGTCATCTATAGTACATGGGTAAGAGAGAGAGAGCGTAGTTTAGCATTGATTATACTGATAGCTGATCGCAAAAGCAAAGAACGAAATTTTCAATATTAGGCTCCCATCGGACAAAGGGTCTGTGGTCCACCACTGCATATTCTGTAGATTTTTCTTCATGCCCTTTGGATTTTTTCATCACTTTTAGAAGCCTCTGGGGCGATTTATTAGGACTACACTGAATAACACACTGTAATTGTACACTTCTCTTTTAATATTTATTAGGACATATTGGTGAATTCACTCAGATTAAAATATGGTCCACATAAATTTGAGCACTGCTAGCACCATACAACCTTTGCATATTATCCGCTTTCCAAAAATAATTTTGAAAACAAATGATAACAAGAAACAAAATAAAATTACACGACATTTAAAGAATATTTGAGAGAAAATCTCAACTGCCCATCAGAAGGCAAATACCATTTTCTCTTTCTTCTTCAATCTTTTTAAAAATCTATTAAGCATTAACAAAACCACTTTATCAGCAAAAAAAAAAAAAGAGTTTAGCTACATAAAATGGCTTTGGAGAACTGTTTGCAAGTGAGCACAATATGCACAAGAGTTGGGGCTGGACGGTGCCATCATCATACATTTTCTTCAAAGGATAAGCTTAATTTACCAATATTCAGCAGGGCTTTGAAGAAATCTGCTTTGTCGCTCTCCCCTTCTTCTTTTGGTTATTTCAACTCTACTGCAAGGAATTCCCTCTTTGTTTGCAAAGCTCGTGAAGCTCTAGATGAAGGTAAATTTGCATAATTAACCCTCATGCTAAGAAGTTATTTAGTTTTAAGCTTTATGAACTATTTGACAGCTTGCAACCATAATTTGAACAGTTTTTTTTTTTTTTTTTTATATGCTATTGTATTTTTCCAACTCATTTTCCAAACGACATGTAGTTACTGGTACCTTTATTTGTAATATTGTTCTCTTTAGAAATTGCTGCCCATTATCAACGTCGCAATTTAGTGGAGACTTTGGTCACCTAAGCACGAGACAAAAGGCAGAAGAATTAATTTAACAAAACCCGCTTAATATCAGGTCATGCAAGCTTCTTAGTTATGACTGCTGGAATTCTGACATCTATAGAAGGAAAACAAGAACCCATTGGAAAGTTTCCTCTCAAAAAAGAAAAAAATATTGTACGAGTCTCATAGTTGATCTATAAATCCGCAGTTGAGCTCTTTAGTTAAGTCCCACTGATTATCTACGAAGAAAGAAACACCATTGTTTTCAGTGTCAGTTTTTGCTAACACAACATTTCTCGAGGCGTGCAGTCCAAGTGGTGACAGATTCAAGCTGGAACAACCTTGTGATTGCGAGTGAGAACCCGGTGCTGGTGGACTTTTGGGCGCCGTGGTGTGGTCCGTGCCGTATGATTGCCCCGGTGATTAACGAGCTGGCGAAAGAGTATTCGGGGAAAATAGACTGTTACAAGCTCAACACTGACGATTGCCCCAGCATTGCCACACAATATGGCATCAGAAGCATCCCAACCGTGCTCTTTTTCAAAAATGGGGAGAAGAAAGAGAGCGTCATTGGAGCAGTACCCAAGTCCACTTTATCCGCCACCATAAAGAAATATGTAGATGCTTGAACGGTTAAAATACTCCATTGTAAGAAATATTAATCATATTCTCTTTGATATTGATATATTTGACTATACTTTTGAATTCTTATGTTTAATGTTAATATTTTGTGTCATTTGTACATTTAAGACTATCCTATTCTTATGTTTAACGTTAATGTTGGCGAGTATTGTTTAAAGTAACGAGGATGTTTCTGTCTTCTAAAAAGCTTGTGCAAAATCGTAAGAAGAAATGTAACAGGACCACATTTCGCCTTGGAGATTGGCTGTTTTGATTTGATCCTTATCGTCCATTTGGTACCAAATATACTATTGATGAGAGTTATTTATACTATTGGTCCCAGAAAATATACATTCTTCTCACTTTGATCTCTAACATTGAGTTTTAGACGTTTAGTTAGCTTGAGATTTATGAAATATACAACGTTGGTTCTTCTATCAATAAATTATCTATTTTCAGATAGTATGTAACCTGAACATGGCTCCTAAATATGGTAAAAGAGACAAACTAAAATATATATATATATATATATAAGCAAATTTGGGAAAAATGAAAAAGAAAAAAATAGATTTAAAATAAAAACCAGATTTTGTCATCTGGTCCATATTTGTATTTCTTTTTCCTTTCAAAGTAAGGTTTATTTGAAAATATATATTGCTGTCGGGCCATCGAGAAGGCCCATGTCAATTACAAGGCCCAGGAAGGCCCAAGGTTGAGCTTGGCCCATTTTGCCTTTGTTGTTCTCTAGAAAGTGTGTTTATTGGATAACGCCCTAGAAGAGTAAATCAGATTACTGTGTCTATTATTTAATTAAAGATATTCAAGATGACGATAAGTTCTCAATTTTATTAGAATTTAAAAGGCTCCAAATACGCATAAGAGATAAACTCAATAGAAAATCTCATCAAAGTCAGTAAGCCAATTTAGATAGGAGATTTTCTTGTATTTAAATTTAAATTGTAACAAAAGGATTGAAATATGACCGAACTAGTAAACTATAAATGGAGGCTAGCCCTAGAGGGCAGCATTAAATTTAATTCTTGGCACAAACCCTAGCTATAGCTTTGTATACACTATTCTTATAGTGAAACGCCCCTTCCCCTAAGAAAACCCTAGTAGACGTATATTTCAATTGAGGTGAATATTATAAAAATTCTTGTGTGTTTTATATTCTTTTGTTGTTTATTTATTTTTCCTATGATAGATATATTTGGTGAAGAATTTAAGAGAGATATTTATTTGACGAGTTTTACTTGTCAACATATATATACACACACATATATATTTGCTTGTCAAATTTTATAACCATTTTATCCCTCTAAAACTGGCATGGGTCTTTTTCATGCTACAAAAATGGACAGTTCAATAATAGATACGCTAAAATTGAATATTTATAAAACTTTGGGACAATGTGAAGTTGAATATGGAGGACCTAAGTCAGACAAGTGCATATCCTTAGCCTAGGGGTCAATATAATGTAAATAGCAATAATGAAAGAGAAAGGGAAATGAAAAGAAAGGGCACCGCGTGTGAGGTGAAATAGAGAGAGAGGTCAAAGAGGGGTGACAAGCAAGTGTGTTTATTTATTTTCGAGGCAAAAGAGAGGCGTTTATCAACAATGAGGTTTGGAGACGTGGCAGCGGAATGGAAATCTAGGGCTAGAGAGGTTGAGAATCTTTAGATTTGAGAGAGAGAGAAGGTAGCTGAATCTAACACTTCATTTGGTTAGAGAGATGGACAGTATGAAGGATAAGAGAATTTGAAGGGATGAAGATAGGAGAGAGGGAGAACAAGTCTCCACTCTTTGGCTTGGTATTGAAAAGAGAATAAGAATGATTGATAGACTTTTATTTGCAAGATTATTATATTGCCCAAGTTGTCTATATGAACTTTTTATGAATTTTTTAAATGTGTCTTTCAAATAATTTTTTTAATAGACAACGACCATGTATTCTAGATATGGGAAAAATATGAATTTAAGGTAAAAAAAAAAAAAAAACCTTTTGTTTCAAGTTTTATCACAAAAATATGGTGGCAATATAATTAATTGTCTATAATTATATAATGTATATGTATTTATAGTTTTCTGACATTAATGGCATTTTGGAGCATTTTGGAGCATAATCTTGATTTATAATCTTATAAACGATCAACAAAATAAAAATTGAATGTAGGAACGTGTAATCTTGTTAAAGCATTAAAACTAGGGGTGGCAAAACGGGTTGGCGGGTCGGGTTCGTGTCGGGTTGGAGTTAATTTTTACAAAATTAGGTCGACACTAACCCGACCCGTGACCCGAACGGGTTGAGAATTCTCAACCCTAACCCGACCCGTTTTGACACGGGTTGACACTAACCCGACCCGTGTCAACCCGTTTCTTATGCACAGTGTCAAAAAATAATAACCCGTGACCCGATTTTGACCCGTAACCCGATTATGACCTGCAACCCGCCTCTAACCCGCCCACATTAATATATAAAATATTAAAAAAAAAAAATTAGAAGAGTTTCATACCACTTCAACAAGAAGATGAGTGATAAGAGAGGTAAGGTTTCATATTTTAAGAGCTTATATTATATATGAAATAATATTAATTTTTTAAAAGCTAATTAATTAAATACGGGTCAGAAACGGGTCATTTTCGTGTCAGACGGGTTGACCCGAACATGACCCGTTTTTTGACGGGTCAGTTTCGGGTCGACACTAAAATGACCCGTGGTCAAATTTTCAGACACTAACCCGCAAAAAATCATGTCGGATTCGTGTCGTGTCGTCGTGTCGCAACCCGTATTGCCGGCCCTAATTAAAACATAAGATAAAAATGGTCGTGTGTGTATATCAGATTTCTCTATAAAGATGGAAAATGGAAATTCTTGATTTCTCTAGAATTTAAAATTCTCACAATTTTTGAAGAGCAGAAGATTGGATTATACTTTGTATAAACGAGATGAAGAAGAAAATAAAGAAGAGGTTTGATTAAAACTGCATATATATATATTTTTTTATTATTATTATTTTTTTTTTCCTAAAGGAAAAAATGTAGAACAACAACAACAACCAAAAAAAAAAGAAGAGTGAAAGAATGAGCAAGTTTTAAGGCAAAAAAAAAAATGTAGCTGAAAATTTAGAGGGTAAAATAGTTTCTTTTCCCACCTGAAGATTCCCTCTATTCTCTCCATTGCCTGATCTGTCCAAGGTGGAGGGATCCACAATTGTGGGGTCCCAATGGATGGCCTATCCCCTCACGTATCCTATGACACCCGTTAATTTTTTAACAGGTATTATAGTAATTAAATTAAATAGTAGTGTGTCAATTGAAATTTGTTTAATCTAAAATCTATTTCATTCTATTCATTTCTACTTATTTTTAGATTTTCTAAAATTTTTCAATGCCTATTTAGTATATTTACAGAAACGACCTTGGAACTTCTCATTATTTATGAAAATGACATTTTGGCATTATGTGACTAAAAGTTTACTGAAGAGACTCACTTCTTCACCTGCCTCAATTATTTTCCTCTCCCTATCTCTTTCACGTCTTTCTATTTTTCTTTCTCCGCATTTCTCTCCTTTCTTTCTTTTCTCTTTCTTCTTTCTTCTTTGTTCTTTCTTCCACGATAAGATTAGCAGAGAGAACTAAAGGAAGAGAGAACTAAAGGAAGAGCTCAAACTTCCTTTAAGATTTTCAAGATCTTATCTCATAAATCTTCACAAACAACTTCCCACAAACTCAAGGATCAAGGAGATTTAAACGTTTTCAAGATCAAACAATGGATTTAAACTAAGTTTTGAGGTTAGATTTTCAAAAACTTTAATCTTGATTTTAAGTTGTATTTGATATGAAAATTTGTCAGAAATATGTTTTTGATGTTTAGAGAAGGTTATGTATTGTTTACATATAGTTTTTATGTTTAAAAAAGCTGTTAGGAAACTAAGAATTGGATTAAAGGGCTTAGAAAACGAATTATGGGTTATCTGTATGAGTTTTTCACAAAAACTACATGTCGTCTTTTTTTTTCATACAGAAATTCAATAAAAACCAAGTTTTGGATGGGATTCGAACCCCCAACCTTAGGAACAATCAAAGGGAGTCAAACCACTAGTATAAAGGTAGTTGTTTGATTATTTATGTTTCGGAAATCATAAATAGTTTTCTATAAAGCCTGTAATTTCAAATAATTTTATTTTAATAAATATCCAACTTTTTAATTATTTTAATTATAAATATTTTAAAATCATATTACTTATTTAAAGAATTTATTTTCACATATCTCATACCAAAATAAAATTTGTATATTTTAATTTTATTGTTATTTTAGCATTTACTAAAATTAAGTTAGAAAAGTGATATTCACAATTTTAGTACTCTAATGATTACGGCACACTAATAAAAATAAATGATAAATTGACATAATTAAAAATTAGGATTTAAGTTAAAGTATGGTTATTTTATACGTTTTAGGACAATCGCATGCTTGGAGCTTACGTGGTGAATTGTGTAAGCTGAGAATTGTCAGTGGATGTTTGTAAAGAGGTATGGATTCTATTACTCATCTTTTGTAAGGTTTTTATAGAATTAAAATTGATTGTTTTACCGCAAAATATATATATCTATTTTGAACTGGTATTATATGAGTATCACATATGAAACTATGACATGGACTTGTCTTGTATGGCGAGGAATATAATGAATTGACACATGTTGTTATAAATTGAGAAGCATGGTTAGGAAAACTGACTCTATAAATAATGATTTAATATAGAGAAATGGTGAGACATGAAGAGGGCGGCGGTTACGTCCTTAGGTGCGAATACCCTAAAAGGCAAAATAGGGAGAAGGTGATGAGGCTTCCTTGGGTTGAAAGTCCCAAAACACACTGTACAGGAATCGACTTGGTGAGGACTCGGGCCTTGATGTCCCCTTACTGGAACACCCTTGGAATGTTTAGAGGGTGATCAAGCGCGTCCATTTGGGTTTCGATGAGTTGAGTGATACTCTATTTAACGTGGATACCTAGGAATAATGAACAACTGTAATATTTGTGTATATATATATATATATATATATGTATGTATGAAACTCGGTAATGATTAACTATGATATCCACGGAATATGATTATAATAAATCTTATAATCTGAATAATGGTGAGTATTAACTAACCATGTAGGTTTTAATGTGCTAATAATAAAACCTAAAGGTGAGTAATGGTTTTTCCTACTGAGCATATTGTCGCTCATTCTTTTATATTTTCATCTTTTTAGGACTCATTAAGTGTGAGATGGCTACGAGAAAAATAGTTAGGGAAGCTATGTAACTATATTACGTTGGGACTGCTTCAATTGCTAAGAATATTCTTCATGATAATGTAAGCATCGATGTTACTTTCTGTGACTGTATTAAGATGTGTTGAGGGTTGAAAAGATGACGATGATAGTTTTATATTATTAAATTTAATGTGCTACATTAAACTGTGGTTTAATTCTCGTTTATATTTTTATTTTTGATTTGAGAGTTTTTATTTAAGTCTTAGGCAACTTTATTCTTAAAGTTTTACTTTTATTTTTATTTTTATTTTTATTCATTAAAAACTGTTAACCTATGGGCATTACATATCCTCTCCATCCCTCCCTCCTTCCTTCCAACCCAGCGGCTGATTTAGTCCTTCCCTCCACTCCTCTCCCTTCAACCGCTCCATCCACCCATTAATCCTTCCTACCAAATAAGCTGTAAAAGAACTAGATGGAGCACGCTTAGTTTATTTTTATTGGAATCAACACAATCTGAGGGAACCACAGCCTATGTTTTGCTTTTAGACAGAAATGACCCCAACCCCAACATAGAGTCCATTGGTTTTCAGTTTTTTAATCTGACTAACATCCGGTGATGATGTGGCACCGACTTGTTAGGAAGACGTCCATAATCTTTCATCATGATAGTTAATTAGAGTAACATCACTTGAATTTGAGTTTCTTTAATAAATACTTTTTTTGAGTCGTTTAAGAACAAATGGGAAATTTATTTGACCAACAGGAAAGGAAATAGAATACCCCGGACCAAAGCAACTATTGCAATCTGGAGGGAGTTTCAGCGAAGACACTATTGACATGGAAAAAAAAAAAAAAAAAACAAAACAAAACAAAACGACGACTCCACACTACCAACGGCAAATTTGGTTAAATATTATAAATCAACGTGAGGAGAATTATGAAAATAATAATAAATCACGATGAGGACTTTTTAGACGCGAAAAAAGAAAAGAACATATAGAAGTACATTAAAAACACAAGAAAAATTAGCCCATCAGCCACACAACCAGCCACCAGATTTTCCTTTTTTCTTATATATAAATAACAGATTAGTACAAAGTGGGAAGTAGCCCTGTTTTCACCTCCTGTTTGTTTTCTTTTTCCTTTTTTTTCCCCCAAAAAAACCATTTCCACAGGGCCACCGCAGGCAATTCTGCCATTTTTCTCATGCTGCACAAGCAGCCATGATCAAGGACCATAAACATGTCAAGACTGGTAGGTCAATCGAGCTATTCAAGGGGAAGGTTTCCAATCAAATTGAAGATTATTAAAGCCATTAACAGCTCCTAACCCACTAAGCAGCTGGTTCCCCAAATCTTGCTGTTGATGATGCATAATCTGGTCTCGACCTATCAATGGCATTCCTACCCTCCCATTCATCATGGCATTATTTCCCATTGCAGTTCTGATTCCATTAACCATGGCAGATTGACCAAGTCCACCGCCCATTGAGCCAAATCCAGCACCCGGAATACCTGAATTACTGTTCAACAACCCATTCCCCACTAGGCAGTTTCCACCATTCATGCCCGTGTTGCTGCTCGTTGACAAGATCCCGTTCACATTCTTCACATCATTCCCCATAGCCCCACCACCAACCATACCTCCTCCGTTGAGCTGGTTGGACATCATCATCTCATGCAAGATTTTCTGGACAGAGCTCTGGGAATCACTTGGATCAGCCTCGCCAGAGAGAGCCGGCTGTTGCTGCATGGAGATATTTGCCGGTGAGTTTGCTGTACTCATGTGATTGCCAGCTGTTAAGGCACCATGTGATGTTTGTGGTACATTGTTAGACGACGAGGGCGTCGGTGACTGGAAGGGGGAAGGGTTGGGTTGTGACTGCGGAATCGTACAGGAAGAACCTGGGGAAGGAATCTGAACCGAACTACCTCCGTATGGACTGCTTGCATTATTCATGGAATTTTGTTGTCTGGAATTCATGGAATTTTGGTGGAGAAGCCCTGCAATGGTGCTTGCAGAGGAAGATGTGGAAGCTGGGTTAAGAGGGTTATTGACACTAACAACACCATTGCTAGTGGCAAGCTGCATGGTGCCTTGGACAGAGCTCTGATCACCATTCGAATTCTGGGCCATTGCTGGCTGCTGCTGCTGCTGCTGTAGCAGTTCTTCAGAGTGTTGCACTTGATTGTGAAGCCCAGATGTCGTGCTTGTTCTTCGAGGAAACTTCGCCAGGCTCTCTGAAAAAAGGGGGCAAAAAATAGACACAAAATCAGTTTGCTAGAGTGATACATTCAACGGACTGCTATAGTGATACTAATTCCTGCTAAACATAATATAAAACAACACAAGCTAGGTAAGAGAATCAAAGCCAATCTCCATTTTAATCCTTGAATAAAAGAAAAGCACTCTCGTAGAGAGGCTGAAAAATATACAAAGAGCAACACAATCACCACGTAGATGGCTCAATACCCAATACTCGCAGTCATTATAATTTCCATAGTTTTTCCTAAAGAATTAAACTTCGATTGTCCTTGTCCCCAAGCCCCAGACTCCACCCTCTTACGCAACAGGAGCCTGGTTGGCTCAAGCATTGAAAAATTGGTAGTACAAAATGCATAGCCTTAAGGATGGAGCTTTTCCTAGGAAAGAAGGTACAGTGAGCTACTAAAATCATTTCATCACTGTTGTTGTACAACACCCTGAGGGATAGATGGTTTCTTTTCTCCTTTCGCTGGCAATTTTAGTGCTATGGTTGCCTATCTACAAGTTGTTGGTCACTTTGGCAAAAAATCAATTTCTGCAATCTAATGTACAGTGTCAGTAAGAGACTTCAAACTCAAGATGTCCTTATTCAATAAAGGTAACATCAAAGTGGAGCCTATGGGATCCAAAACAGGATCCTGCTAAATAACTTACCATGTTTCCCAAAGCTATTAGCTCAGACTAGGAACTTTCTGGTTAAAAAAGACACCGGAGAAGACCAGTACATGTATGGTGCAAAAGCGGTTTTTATCTTAACTGGCACATACCTTGGGCCATGGGGAGATTCTAAATATTGGATCCTTCCTTTCCCCCACAAAATAACCAGAATAAGAATGGCTGAAATTCTCCCAAATGCCACATTATTCAATATGACTTCTAAAATCAGACTTTTAAAATAAGTACTCATAACTTTGGATCGTGCCACAAAAGTTACATCAATCGATTCAATTAAACCATATTTAAGCACCAAGGCTTAGTTTTATCAAAACTCAAGCCTGAGAAATTCTTGAGTGTCTCTTCTTTATCATAACCACACTCTCGGACAAAAAATTTTGTAACTTGCAAATGGAAATGGAATAACAAAATTAGAATTTCGTTTTCCTAATCAGCAGGAAATGGAATAACAAAACTGAAATGTCTACATCCTAATCAGCAGCTAATTCTTTGCCTATCTATGCACTTAAATCATTCACAATCTGGCAACCTGATTCTTTTCCTTCTTCCCGTCCCTCCCTCCACCCAAAGAAAAGGAATAACTTCTCTTCACGACCCAGGAGAAAGAGAAAAGAAAAATGTAAACCAACAGAGAAAAGAAATCAAATATAGATCTCATGTCTCAACTTTGAAAAACCTTATATACGCAAGGAAAAAAATGAAAATAAAAAAAGTCCGCCAAGAAATAATAATATTAATAATTGCATTCAGCTTACCCATAGGCCCTGTTCCTGTTTCTCGACTGTAATCAATCAGGTCTTTCATACTATTCACCACTTCTGATATCTGCAGTGCACGAATAAAGACATAAACGCACATATTATGAACACAAAGGGAATAACCGTCATGTTAATACAAAGGGGGACATTTCACATTAATAAGTCTTATTAAGCTTAGCCTGCATGCATATTTCATTACAAAATATTTTCTACAAATTATGTCGCAATGCTACATTTACATAGTGAAATATACAGGTGAAATCAAAGATTCATGTCATTTTTTATTGTTTAGAATAAAAGACAAAACAAATTACTACCTGCAGGCAGCGTACATATCTCTTTGTATAACCTAAATCATTCACTAATGGCACTTCCAAAGTTTTCGCCAATTGTCTAGCTGATGCCACAAACCTAAATCAAGCCAAAGCATCAAAGGTCATGAGATATAGAGTTTTCACAAGGCAATCACTGATGTTATAAACAAACATTATTAGATAGCACATGAACTGTAGTATGTTTAACGTTCGACAAATAGGAAATGAAGTATCAAATGGAAAGAAGAGGAGGCAGATGATAATATTAGGACGTAAGGAGCTAGAGCACGAGCAAAAGTAATATGAACAAGTAAATTCAACTTTATTGATGAGACTGAAGGGAAATTAAGCAAGAGAAAATGGCCAAATACGCATATAAATGCTTAGCGTGCGAGAGAGCAAAACTAAGCTTTTTCTTTCCCCAGATACCCCATTAAGGAAGACGAACAATTGCCAAAATTTACAACAATAATGAATAAAATACTTTACATAAGATATCAGAGCCAGGAACCTACATATTACAATTATTTTGCATCTCTGGAATTGATAAATTGGATGAAGCATTTTGAGTAGCAGCCTGGTATTTCTGAGCTGCATTACCAAGCTGACTAACCTGTATGGTTTAGGCAACAGTTAAATATGCACATGGTAAACCAATAGCACAAGCTTCAGATTATCCTTTCGAAATAAAGATTGCTGCCAATAGATTAAACTTAGTGCAGCAAAGACAGCTTAATCGAAATATATGCATTTGATGTTTTCATTTATATCCAAACCTTCACCAACTAAATCCACAGCTTGATTTTTTTATTCAAATTTAATGATTAATACAGTCAGAAACGTATTGAAACTCCCGTGTTAATTTGATCAAACTAGGAGCAGTATTTAACATTTGACCAACAGAACAAACAAAAGGCTAATTAGTGTAAACATCCAGCCTCACGCTACTGATACCAAAAAACCAAATTTAACACAATTACACTTGTAGCACTACTAAAGCTTAAAGGTGGCAAGATATTTAATGGGAACACAATCAAGCCTGAAGCAAGTGGAAAGAATGCGATTAATGCACCCACAGAAACCAAATCTTATCATTCCACGAAATCATGGTAACTCAAAACAGTTCATGCGTATAGGATTGCAGAGAGATCTGAAATAGTTGAAGACACTAAAACTCCTAAAACATGTCTAGCAAAGTAAGTGAAACAAAGATGCCTTTGTTATACCCTATATTTATTGACTTCTCAAACGGCAAAAGCTTTTGGACAAAAGTGTAGGATACAATTGATACGTGAAGTGCCTCCTCATTGCTAAATGAAGGCTTCTACCTTATTAGTATACCAATCATCAGGTTATCTTCATTTATTCTGTTTAAATTTAAATTTCAGAAAGATGTCCAAGCCCGTTACTTGCAAATTTCAGCAATATGAGATTAGAACTTCCTTTGTTGTGAAGAAACACTATTTTCAAATAACCTGAGGTATCAACAATCTTCGAGGGATGAGTTCTTCATGACGCCTTGCACAAAATTCCCAAGAGCATATCTGCCAAAAAGAACAAATATAAATAACTAATGCCAGAGGAAAATTGAAGCAAAAGGTATGTAAAATCACTTTATATTTCTTTTCTCCACAACCTTAAGATCTGGAGAGAACACTATTCGAAGTTGGCCATCACGAACAACGCGAAGTTGCTCAAAAACACTTTCTTGAATTGCCTTTGCATAGTCTAAGACAATCTGGCCTGATGAATTATGGTACTCACGGGGCATATCAATATACAAAAGTTCCTCCAAGGTACCACTTTCATACTTAATTTTGAATAGCCGGGGGAGAACCTCAACAGTCGCTTCTGAGAAAACATATGTCATATATCAATAACAAATGGAAACCGGAGCATAATATTATCAAACATCATTAAAGATACTAGACTAAAAAGCAGTCAAGACCTGGACTATAACTGAAACTAACTTTAGACCAAAATAAGAGGAAAACAACAGTGAAATTTTGAAGAGTAGACCATACAACATACCAAAACCACGGCCAGGTTTCTGATTGCATATTTCACAATGCCATACGTCCTGCAAAGTATTTAAATTGAGTTAAATTCAGAATTGAGTATCAATACGCTGCAAAAACAGCAGATCTGCTCAAGAATATAAATCAAAATACCACTCAGATTTCTAAGCAACTCTTAACAGTTTGATGACTTGGATCCTTCCCAGTTGTCAGTAAATATTTATGTATCATGCCAAGAAACAAGACAATGAAGAGATGAAGCTAACCAGATTCAGAGTTGGCTCATCCTCAGCAATAGTTAAATGTCATAATGTTCTTTCATCAGCATACCTGAGGGAAAACACCAGTTGTTTGTCGGCCACTTCCATACATAGAAACACACCATTTCTTTTTTGCATGGGGTGCAAAGAACTCGGCAACAAATTTCCTCCAGAATTCAATGTTATTGTCCTGCATGGAAAGCAGTCATAACTCATGCAGTAATAAACAAAATAGAGGGGGGAAAAAGGAACTTCACTGCTTAGAGTATCATACTTCAGGCCTCTGTTGTTGTTGGTGCATGTAACTCGTCAAACGCCTTGCACACATTCCAGGTTCATACGGGGGTTTTGCAGGTGATCTCAACGGCAAATTCTGCGGTTGAAGCTGCTGTAATTGAGACCGTTGTTGAGGCATTACTTTTAAGAGTTGTTGCTGGTGTTGCTGTTGCATATGTAAGTATCTTTGTTGCTGCAAAAGATTAATATGAGCTGCAGCAGCCTGAGAGGAATGCCTTGACATGTGTAGGAACTGCTGTTGCTGCTGCTGCATAAACAACGGCTGGTCCGAATGTTGGGGTTCCAACTTTACTGGCGCCAAGCCTCGCATAGTCTGATGTTGTTGTGGTTCCAATTTCACTGAACTAAAACTTCTCAAGGGGTGCAACTGCTGCTGCTGTGGCTGTGGTTGTTGTCCATGCTGATCGTTACTAACTTGGGGCTCTACCTTGACTGGTCCAACGGCAGCAAGGCCTCCTCGAATAGCTTGATATTGCTGCTGATGTTGCTGTGCATTGTGAGGGGTGGAAAACTGTTGCATTGGCTGCTGACCATGCTGAAAACTCTGAGGCTTAAGCTGCTGAGACTGTTGTTGATCAGGCAACAGCTGGTTACCAGAAGCATTAGAAAACTGTTGACCCTGACCTTGAACAGATGAACCAGGGTTAGCCATACTTGACGCAACATATGTTGACGAAGGAGCATTGAAGCTCATTCTGTTGCCAACAGAAGAAAGTGGATCTGACTCAGCCCCTGCATCAATACCTCCACGATGACAACTCCCAGGACCAGGAAGCCCTGAATTCGGAATCCCATTTCCAAAAGACTGATTTAGTAGTGAAGACACGTTAGGAACATTTCCAAGCATATTCATGTTGTTAAATTGAGTGCGCTGGGAGACAAGCGAAGGAAACGCCGCCTGTGCAGGCAGGGGACCCCCTTGAGCTCCCAACATACCAGAACTCGATCTCAAGAGTGACGGTGGAACAGACTGGGCACCACCACCAATAGGAGTCGGCGGCCCCGAAGGCACCATCTTTTCCAAAACTACAATTTACAAATACTGGGCGAAGAATGACAACAACTATCTAAACGAGCATGAATTGTTTTCCATAAACTAAGCTAAACAACGGGCACAGAGCTCAACCCAGATAGCATTTTACTCCAAAATGCATGGCGAAAGGATTCAAAGTCATTATTGTGCACCAATAAAAATGGGAAAGCTTTGTGTCTGGGCATATTGTGTTGATTACAAAGCACAAGCCAAAGACCAAAAAAAGCCAAAACCAAAAACCAAGCTTCGATTCTGTGCATTCTAGTCTCTTATTATCTCCGCAAAACAAACAAAATCTTCCACCAGGTTCCACATAAATCTCTGTTGAACATGTCAAGTTTCAGATCCACTGTGACTTCAACCATTGAACTCAAAGGATTAAACATTCGACAAATCAGATTCTCTCTCGACCAAACCCCTGGTTCCAAATTTAAAACATGTATGTCCTCACTCTTATCAACCAAAAACCCTGACAAAATCACCAGCAATTATCAGAATTCCGAGACAAAACAGAATCTTTTCAAAATTACACAAACCAAACGAAATCGAATACAACTTTAAGCAAAATCAAACACCCAAAAAAATACCATAAACAGTTCAAGAGAGAAAACAAAAAAAAAAAAGATTAAAACTTTATCCACACTAGAGTAAAAACAGGGCTAAAAAATGCCAAAAGTAAAAAACCAAAACCTTCTCGATCGGACATAAAACCCACTCAAATCAAACGATCCAGAGCCTAAAAAAGTAACAGCAAAGAAAAAAGTAAATGAAGACCAAAAAGAGAGAGAAAATAGAACTGTAAATAAGCGAGGACTCACCGGAGAGTAGAAGAAAAAACTTCAACACGCTAACAGAAAAAGGCTGTTCCAGAAAACCCACAAGATTTTTCTCAATCCAAAGTGATCAGAAACACAAAACAAAACAAAATCCACTCTTTGATTTCTCCGCTCAGTTGATATATTTTTTTTCTTTTGCTTTCGAATCTCTCGCAACGAAAACAGAATTCAGCTCCTTGTCCGTCTTCTTTTTTGTCTAGGGTTTCTGAGCTCTGAAGAGTACACCGCCCTGTAACCTCGCTGCATCAGAAGAGAGAGTTTTAGAGAGAGAGAGGAGAGAGAGACTGAGTGTTGTGTCCTTGCGGACGTCAAAATTTTATTCGATCGGCTTGAATTTTCTTCATTCCTTCTTTTTACCTTTCTCTTTCGTTCGTCTTTCTTCCCTTTCCCAATCTGTGTTTTCTCTCTCTTAGAATCAAGTCAAATCCTGTTCTTCTCTCCTATATCATATTTATGTTATGTCCTTTATTAGCATTAACATCCATCGTCCATCATCTATCTTCAATGATCATCATCATCTTCTTTTATTATTACTCGTCTTATTCTTGTTATTGTTATGGTCATGCATGATGACGATGATGCATACATTACAATAAGGCATGCTCCTATTAATTTACGATATTACCCCTTCATTGTTTCCTTTGTTGAATATACTCATTGAAATGGGAAAAAAAAATGCATTAACTGGGAGCCTGAATTCTCTTTGGCCTTCCTATTTTGTGTATTTTTAAATTTAATAGACTTAAATTTATATTTAAGTGTCAAAAATTTTTTAATATGGGTTTGTTTCTTTTAAAATCTGAGTCCTTTGAGTATAAAGAATTTAAGTTTAGTTCTGACCTCTCTTAAACTTTTGATACTCGATATCTTTGCTGCAATAAAAGCTAAAATTCTCTCTTTCATATTTAAGGAGAAAAAATCATAATATTTTCATTTAACATCCAAATGAGATGATTCTTTTTTCATTGTGTTCTTAGTGAAGAAAGAAATAAATTAAGATCTATACTGTATATTTTTTAAGATCATTAACATTAAGATTTTATTAGATTTGTTAATAAATCAAAAACTATTTTCACTATCTCTCCAAACACAAATTTCAATTTTATTCCATACTCAGATTGAAACTTAAATGCACATCCAAACGTCAATTCAGATAACAATTTAAATCACTATCTCAGATCTTAATTCAAATCACATAACTCAAATCAAATCACTAATTCGAATCCATTTACCAAACGGGCCTTTGTTTTATTTGCAAAGTGAGTCATAAGTTCTAACTCAAATAATGAAAAGCTCTCAAAAACTAAAATAAAAAGCAAAAAATTGTTACAGTATAAAGTTTTCACATATTATAGTGTTTTTAACCAAAATTGGTTCTAACCATGGCTCTAACTCACTTTGTCAAACTCCTTATTAGTTATCATAGTTAATTTTCTCGAATAAATAGTTGCTCAAAAAGTATCTTAGAGATGATCCCTTCATTAAATTTTGGATGGGACAAATTTGTCACAACTGGACTTTTGGAGTCATTTCTTGATACTTTTCTTACTGAACTAGAAAAATTATGAAACATTTTTTCGTAAAACTTTTAATTAACATATATTATAAACACATTATTGTTTTCAAAAGAGTTTAGAATACTCACTTATCTTATATTACATATCATAGCATACTAATTATTTTTTTTTCAAAATTACACATCCCAAAATCCATAATATACTGCGAAAATATTTCTGTGACAGTATCCATACCCTTGACTATACATCTGTTCATCCATCGTTGCCAACTCAACAATGATTCTATTCTTATAATACCCCTATATGGGGGTTAACAATTTTTAATGAAATAAAATAAAAATCAGAAATAAAAGTAAAACCTTAAAAATAAAGTTTCCCGGGACATTAATGAAAACTCTCAAATCAAAAATAAAAATATAAACGACGATTAAACCATAGTTTAATGTAACACCTTAAATTTAATAATATAAAACTGTCATCATCATTTCAACCCTCAACGTATTTTAATACAGTCACAGAAAGTAACAATTAATGCTTACATTATTATGAAGAATATTCTTAGCAATTGAAGCAGTCCCAATGTAATATAACTACATAGCTTCATCAACTATTTTTCTCGTAGTCACCTCACACTTAGTAAGTCTTGAAAAGATAAAAATATAAGGGAATGAGCGACAATATGCTTAGTAGAGAAAACCATTACTCACCTTTAGGTTTTTATCATTACCACATTTAAATCTGCATGGTTAGTTAATACTCATCATTATCCAGATTATGAGATTTATTATAATCATATTCCATGGATATCATAGTTAAGCATTACCAAGTTTCATACATGTACATATATACAAATGTTACAGTTCAACATTATTCCTAAGTACCCACGTTCAATAGAGTATCACTCAACTCATCGAAACCCAAATGGGCATGCTTGATCACCCTCTAAATATTCCAAGGGTGTTCCGGTGAGGGGACATCAAGCCCTGAGTCCTCACCAAGTCAATACTTGTACAGTGTGTTCTGGCACTTTCAACCCAAGGAAGCGTCATCACCTTCCCCCTCTTTTACCTTTTGGGTATTCATGCCTAAGGACGTAACCGCCGCCCTCTTCACGTCTCACCATTTCTCTATATTCAATCATTATTAATAAAGTTAGTTTTTCTAACCATGCTTCTCAATTTATAACATGTGTCAATTCATTATGTTCCTCGCTATACAATACAAGACGAGTCCATGTCATAGTTTTATATGTGATACTCATATAATAGCAGTTCAACATAGATATATATATATATCTTGCGGTAAAACAATCAATTTTAATTTGATAAAAACCTCACAAAAGATGAGTAATAGAATCCCTACCTTCCAAGCTTATCAACATTCTTTAAATCCTTGAATCAATTAACGTTAGCTTCACACTCCCTTGATCCTAAGGCGTGCATAAGAACAATTAAAACTAAAGCACAACATACAACCACATTCATAAATAAATCATGTGTAAATCCATCTTATTAGTGTGTCATTAAAGCCTTTATGCAAATCCTTTTTTTAAATACCACAGTAAACAATTTTTGTCTTAACACAATATAAAATTAAACAATTAATCTATATGTTTTAGTCCCTAATAAGATTCATCAATCACTTACGATAATATTGGAAAAGTTGCAAGACCTTAATGAATTAGGTGGTGAGCAAAGATGGGTTTTTAGTTCAGGTTAGCAGCTGTATACCATGACAAACTAGCAGGTTTACTAGTTTCCAATCTGAAAATTGAAAAATTCATAGAAAATAAAAATACAACTCCGATTTAGGTTTATGATAGCTCGTTAGAAAGCTTAAGATGTCTACTTTTTAAATATGCAAACCAATTTATAAAATTTATTTTAATTTAATCCCAAATTTCAAGAAATATCCACTACCTATAGAGGTATTACAAAGTTTATGAAATGTCAAATTTTTCTTTAGCCCAAAACATATTATCCTTGTTCAAAATCTTAAAACTATTCCAAAATATGCAGCTTGCATTATATAATCACAATAAACATATTTTCATGAGTTTTATACCAAAATCATCATTAAATTATATCTCTAGCCTTTTTTACAAATAAAGGTGAAAACATGCTTATGTCAAACTTTCTTATTCAAAACCATAAAATCTAAATTATGCAGCAAAATAAATGAGCAATTTCAAAGTAAAGATGATAGATAAGACTAGATTAATTTTCTAAAATCTTACCTTAAAATCTCATTAAAAACTTTAAGTCATCAATTCAAGAGATTAAAACTCAAGTTCAACTTTAGCATTGGGACTTTTGAATGACATGGAGCTGGGTTTCTCAGGCTTGGAGAGCAGAAGAAGGAAGAAGAAGAAGAGAATGAGAGGAAGACATTTCAAGGAGGAAGGGAAAGATAAGGTTGCACGGAGAAAAGAAAATGAATGCATGATTTTCTTTGTTGGAGGGCCCGATTGAAGGAAAATAATGGGAAGTGGGAAACAAGTAGGTGAAGCATTAAGTGCATTATGTCTCCTTCGGAGACTTTAGTTCATATAATGCCAAATGGCATTTTAATAATTAATTTGATGTCTCAAAAGCGTTTTGGTAAATTTACTAAATAGATATTGAAAAATTTTAGAAAATTTTGAAATATATATAAATAAATAGGATGAAATAGATTTTAGTTGAAATAAATTTTAGTTAGCACACTAATAATTAATTTAATTACCATATTACCTATTAAAAAAATAATGGGTGTCACAACTCTACCCTCCTTAAAGAAATTTCGTCCTCGAAATTTCAAATCTAACAATACTAGTAAGAATCATAATTCCGTAATGATATCCACTTCTGACTCTAAACCGTCAATGTTGTTTGTCCCTAAGTGTAAGTTATTGTAACTCCCTTCATTTGCTTGGAGTATTAACCTTACTCCAATACTAAATACTTCAATAAGAGTATTTCTGACTTGTTCCAAATTCACAGCACCGTATTATGGTTTAACATTTTGATCAGAGAATACACATGCTAATCATACCATTTTCGAGTCCTTCACTATCCTTGGACTGTGATTTACAACTACATTCAGAATATTGTTCGAGAACTTCTACATACTTTATTTTTGGTTTCCTTTTCTTTTTGAGTAAGGAAAAGTCAAGGATAGTTGATTCTTATATTTCAACTAATAAACTAAAACATAATCATGAAACATATAATACAAACACTTCTACTCAAAACCATACATTAAATTTATTTATAGAGATATTAGACGGAATCTCGTAGTTGCAGACAAACCCGACATATTTTTCATTAAACAGCTATCCTCATGACACAAACATTCAACCTAAATAATATACTCATATTTCCTATGGAATATCCCCATAACTGACTTTGGTACTTCCACATAATATTAACAGAATATTACACATTACAAACATGATACGGATACGTTTCGAGAGTACAAGGCACTCCGTATACCAGCTATCCATATCATGCATGCTTAGAGAATACAAAAACATCGATAAACAAAAGATCGAACCTTAAGTAGGATGCGTTTCGAGAGCATCAAATACTCTATATCCACCCATCCCGGCATTAGGCTCAATGAATCTAAAAGATTGAACAATGACATACCACAAGATATACAGAATACAAGGTTAACGGTTATTCGTGACACACGAAATACGAACACACATGCCTACATGCCATAGATAAAACCAAAAGATTACAGATGGAGATTCAAATCAATTGGCTGCTCCCGGCTTTCCCTTTCTCATTCAAGCTTAGATGTTGCAATGTCGGGTTCTGGATGTATGATTTGCATCTTATCTATCAATTCCTCAACTGTTGAAGCAGTAACAAAGACTTGTCTCTCCGATTTTGCAATGATGTTTTCTTCCACTGCATAATCTAGAAATTTCAAAAGACCCTCATAAAAACCATTTACATTCAGTAGTCTCAAGGGTTTGGAATAAAAGCCTAATAATTGCTCACAAGCAACTACGAATATTTCATCAAGAGTACCTAGACCACCAAGTAATGCTATAAAAGTATCAAAATTATTAATTATGACTTTAAAATTTCTAGGGATGCTCCTGACTCCTTTTCCCTTACCTATGGTTTCCTTATAAAGGTTTCCTTTAGCTAGAATATGAGACCAAATTCCTGTAACTATAGTGTCACTAGACCTATCTGCTAGCATCATATTTTTGTTAGATATGTATGCTCTAAGAAGTAAAAATGTAATACGTTTTTGGAGACATTTTTATCAATAAAGAATTTATTCATTTATATATACCAAATCTTGTCCTCTTTACGTTCATATTTGTTGAATGTATATTAAGCAAACAGTAGTCTGAGACTGTCGGTCTAAACCTTAAGAATTAGGCATATGATGGACTGATTATGCGGAAGACACGATTCTTAAGGTGACGGTCTAAAACGTATGATCCACAATTGAGAAAATAAAGTTGGGCGCTTTATTCATGCAAAGATTGTTATGTTGTCTATATCCCTATTGGGAGATAGTTTGTCTTGACCATCGGAGTTGGACTCTATGAAAAGAAACATTAGCATGTTGTCATAGGTGACGATGTGTTGGATCGGGACACAAAGTGAATTGATTTGGATTAATAATTCTATCTTGACAAATCGATTTATTTTAGACAATTATTTGAATTGTATCTTAATCCTGAGATGGATAATGCGCCTGTTGTCTCGACTTGTGTCTTTTGATGTACCAAAGAGTGACACCCACATCTCTATAGTGGTATGCATGCCGGTACGTTGGAGACATGACTCTTAATAGCGTAGACTTGTTATTTATAGATATGGAATCCATAGCTCCTCTTTAGGAGTAATGCTATCCTCTTATATGTGTTATCCTGTAATTGAAAAACTGGAGCGCTCAATCATTTGGATACATAGGTGTAACCGAATGGTATACTATCTTTGGATGGTAAGTTTTCTAATGGTGAGATAATGGAACGTAAGATAAAAATAATTGAGAAGGTAAGACAGAACTTGTCCTTAAGCTGATTATGGATTATCATATGGGGATACGATACACTTTGATATGTCATGGAGACTTAGCTATACGGGCTTCGTAATTCTATAAAGTTCGAGAGTGCAGCTCCAAGCTTTTAGTGGAGTAGTGTTGGAGTTGATAATTGTGAAATGTATATCTGGGATATTGGGTTTCATAATTATCGAGAGCTTGAACTTTATAGGTCCATTTTGGTCCCTTTTGCTAGCTCACAAAATCCTGTAACGATACGGCGTGCTTTTTCAATAATTGGTGACTTATGTCAGATTTATCGGATTGGTTTAAAATTTGAAAGAATCAAATAATTCATGCCTGTTTATTGGTTAAATTATTTTTGTAATAAAATTAATTTAAGATAAACTTGTTGAATTATTGGGATCGGATAATTCTTGTCTGTTTATCGGTTGATTTAATTGTATAAATTAAATCAAGATAAACTTGTAGAATTATTGTGCATTAATTATTTTCTTAGAGATTATCTTGATAAAGTTTGTTTTTGATTGGATAACTTCTCTATTGGGTTATTTGAATCAAAACGGATACTTTATCCTATGGAATCTCGTGTGAAAAACAAAATATTCGTGGAGATATTTACGCGGCGGTTCGGCATGCCGATTGGCCTGTTCGGCATGCCGATCAGGATGTTCGGCCTGCCGATCAGTGAGAAGTAAGATTACACATTTTCACATAGATCTTATCAGATATTGATCTAAACTTGATTCTGTTTCGAGCTTTTGAGACCTAATCTGATAAGGACTGACCCCAAGACCAATTGCAATATAAAGGGAGTGAGTCTCATGAGTTACTCAGATCAATTGAGAGATTAAAAGTGATACTCTTTTGGTGAGCATCTGAAAACTCCCTGAGAGCTTTTGTTCACAAATCACGAACACTAGCTTTGGGTTCTCTCAATTGGTTGGAAGGAGAGTCACCGGTGGAAGAGTTGCACATGTGAGCCCACACTCACTCCGGTTGTGGATAGAGAATAGGAAAGAAGACCAGTTGGTTGAGACTCTTCTGGAACGTTACTTCTCTTCACGGGTCGCGGAAGTTCTTCGGCACATAAAGGTGAGTAAGATCTGTTTAATTTATACATATAGCATGTCAAACTTATGTTTTGAAAAAATACTCTGATGTTAAAATTTTTAAATTTTCACTGCGCACCTCACACTTTTTTCCCAACAATTGGTATCAGAGCCATGGTTTTTACATAAATTTACGAGTTTGTGATCATGTTATATGCATAAATTTTGTGATCTTAACCTCTCCAATGCTTGAATTTAATTTTACAAATAGAGTTGGCACTCTAGGTTTCTATATAATTATATGTTGTCATGGATTATGTGGTGAATGTTCATTAATTAATTATGATTGATTAAATTATTATTTAATTAATTAATTGATGCCAGTTATGGTTCCTTAGAGGTTAGAATATGTATCTAGGTTTTTCATGTAATTAGATGGTGGACTATCATCTCTGTCTAGGAATTGTTATTTAATTTTAAATTTGTAAGAATTTTGTAATTAAATAATTATTCGGAGAAGATGGATCGAGAAGTTGGATCTAAAAGATCGATGATGGTGCACCCAGGTATTTCCTGAGTCTCTAATTTTATGTTTTTGAATTGTTGAAAATAAAATTGATGAATTGCATTAAAATTGTATTTTCTGGAATGAGGGATTTCTGCTCGGTCGGCATGCCGGACATCACAGTTCGACAGGCCGATGGTCACAGATCGACAGGCCAGACGTGTGGTTCGGCAGGCCGTCAGTGGGGCAGAAATAGGCTGGCTCTACCGGCAGGCCGAACTTCCAGTTCGGCATACCAAACTTTCATGGGTCAGCAGGCCGATTTTTTTGATCGGCAAGGCGATAAAGCATGACCGGCAGGCCGATCACCCAAATCGGCCTGTCGACCGAGAGCTGAAAAATTTCTAGAAAAGGTGCAATTTTTGCGGTGCAATTTTAATTTATTTTTTAGACGATTTTGAGAAACATTAAATTTGGATATGACTGGAAATATGAAGTATTTGATTCATATGAGATTGAAGACTTGAAGATGGAAATTATGTGAAGAAAGATACAACTTGAGGATTTAAGGATGAAGAATTGATATATGTCTCGATTATTCTCTTGTAATCTTAGTTTTCTATTCTCTAGGATGAAGCCATAATATTACGGTTATTATTATTTGCTTGTAGCTTTGCGTGATTGCTTTGCTTGTCTGCATTATAATATGATTTGCCATGTATATTGATAACATGTCATATAAAATAGGAAGTGCCACTCATATTAAAATTGTTCATGCATAATTTTAAAATAAAACCTTGACTTCAAAAGATTGAGTGGGAGAAGGTTTTCGAATAGAGAACCTAAGGCCTCCATCGTTGGTCCATAGGAAGAACATGATGATCCCGATCCCTAGGAAGTGATTTCTATCATGTACCAGATTGGATCTTTGAGCGGATAAAGTATTTAGCATGATTTATGGTTGCACACCCCTAGGTAGTGATTATAAATCATGGATAAAATATTGAAACGTTGGTTATACACTCACGTTAATTTTATTATTAACCTCCCTAGGAGCTCTATTAATAAAATTAATGGCCAAAGAAACGATTATTAATATATGCTAGACCATACGGGTCTTGGATGGCATATATTAATCAGGAGGGGATCCGTGTTCCTGATTGGATTTGGCATGACTCCCTTAGGAGCTTGTTGAATTTTGAATTGGGAATTATCGTTGTAAGGTTGTGATATTTTCAAGGTTTTGACACATAAACACACTTGTTGATTTTACATGATTGTGTTATCTTACTAAATTATTATGATATGTTTGCTTATATTTGGTATATGATTCTTTATCGTAGATTAAAAATGTCTAAAAACGCTTTATCATCGATACTTGATAAAAACCTATTAATTGGTGAGAATTACAATGATTGGAAATGAAACCTGGATATCGTCCTATCCTTTGAGAAACTGAAATATGTTCTGACAACTCCTTGTCCTCTCGAGCCGATGGGAGATGTTAGACATGTATGCTCTAAGGAGTAAAAATGTAATACGTTTTTGGAGACATTTTTATCAATAAAGAATTTATTCATTTATATATACCAAATATTGTCCTCTTCACGTTCATATTTGTTAAATGTATGATAAGCAAACAGTAGTCTGAGACTGTCAGTCTAAACCTTAAGAGTTGGGCATATGATGGGATGATTATGCGGTAGACACGACTCTTAAGGTGATGGTCTAAAATATATGATCCGCAATCGAGGGAATAAAGTTGGGCGCTTTATTCATGTAAAGATTGTTATGTTGTCTATATCCCTTTTGGGAGATGGTTTGTCTTGGCCATCGGAGTTGGACTCCGTGAATAGAAACATTAGCGCGTTGTCATAGGTGACGATGTGTTGGATCGGGACATAAAGTGAATTGATTTGGATTAATAATTCTGTCTTGGCAAATCGATTCACTTTAGACAATCATTTGTATTGTATCTTAATCCTGAGATGAATAATGGGCCCGTTGTCTCGATTTGTGTCTTTTGATGTACCAATGGGTGACTCCCACATCTCTATAGTGGCATGCATGCCGGTACGTTGGAGGCATGACTCTTGGTAGCGTAGACTTGTTATTCATAGATATGGAATCCATAGCTCCTCTTTAGGAGTAATGATATCCTCTTATATGCGTTGTCCTGTAATTGGAAAACTGGAGCGCTCAACCATTTGGATACATAGGTGTAACCGAATGGTATACTATCTTTAGATGGTAAGTTTTCTAATGGTGAGACAATGGAACGTAAGATAAAAATAATCGGGAAGGTAAGACAGAACTTGTCCTTAAGCCGATTATGGATGATCATATGGGGATGCGATACACTATGATATGTCATGGAGACTTTGCTACACGAGCTTCGTAATTCTATAAAGTTCGAGAGTGCAGCTCCAAGCTTTTAGTGGAGTAGCGTTGGAGTTGATAATTGTGAAATGTATATCTGGGATATTGGGTTTCATAATTATCATGAGCTTGAACTTTATAGGTCCATTTTGGTCCCCTTTGCTAGCTCACAAAATCCTGTAACGACACGGCGTGCTTTTCCAATAATTGGTGACTTATGTCGGATTTATCAGATTGGTTTAAAATTTATAAGAATCAAATAATTCATGTCTGTTTATCGGTTGAATTAATTATGTAAGAAATTAGTTCAAGATGAACTTGTTGAATTATGGCGTTCGGATAATTCTTATCTGTTTATCGGTTGTTTTAATTTTGGACAATTAGAACAAGATAAACTTGTAGAATTATTGTGAATTGATTTATTTTCTTAGAGATTATCTTGATAAAGTTTGTTTTGATCAGATATCTTTTCTATTGGGCTATTTGAATCAAAACTGAGACTTTATCCTTTAGAATCTCGGGTGGAAAATAAAAGATTCGCGGAGATTTTTTCTCGGCAGTTCGGCATGCCGGATGACGTGTTCGGCCTGCCGAACTGGCCAGTTCGGCCTGCCTATCTCACAGTTCGGCATGCCGACCGCGACAGTTAAGATTACGCGTTTTTCACGCGTATCTTATCAGATATTGATCCGAACTTGATTCTGTTTCGATTTTTGAGACCTAATCTGATATGGACTGACCCCAAGGACCAATAGGTATAAAAAGGGAGTGAGTCTAATGATTTACTCAGATCAATTTGAGAGATTAAGAGTGATACTCTTCTAGTGAGCATCTGAAAACTCCCTGAGAGCTTTTGTTCACAAATCACGAACACTAGCTTTGGGTTCTCTCTATTGGTTAGAAGGAGAGTCACCGGTGGAAGAGCTGTACGTGTGAGCCCACACTCACTCCGGTTGTGGATAGAGAATAGCAAAGAAGACCAGTTGGTTGAGGCTCTTCTGGAACGTTACTTCTCTACACAGGTCGCGAAGGTTCTTCGGCATACTGAGGTTAGTAAGATCTGTTTAATTTATACATATAACATGTCAAACTTGTGTTTTGGAAATTACTCTGATGAAAAATTTTAAAAATTCCGCTGCGCACTTTGTTTCCAACAATTGGTATCAGAGCCAAAAAGCAATTCCAAGCGTATGACCGTTGGAAAGATGCTAATGATCAGGCCCGCTGCTATGTTATGGCCAGCATGAATAATGTACTGCAGGCTCAACATCAAGATTATGAGATTGTGAAGCAGATCTTGGATAATCTTGAGGACATGTTTGGAGACCAGGCCATAACAAAGCAGCAAGTGGCGCTTTGGAAACTTCTTAACTATAGACAGAGACCGGGGACATCTGTAAAGGAGCATATGATGTTGGTCATGGGTTACCTCGCTTAGGCTCAAACCAATGGAGCTGACATCGATGCTGAAACTCAGATGACTATGGTCTTTGAGACTCTGTCTAAGGAATTTATTCCATTTAGAGCTACTTTTAACTTAAGCAATAGACGGGATATGACCTTAACAGAACTGATGAAACAGTTACAAGAGTTTAAACTGTTGATCAGGGAGTTTCCTGCAGGTGCTGAGGCCAACATGGTAGCTGCTTCTTGTTCCAATTCTAACTTTGGGAATGGAAAGAAGCAACGGGCCAAGAATGGGAAGTCTTTTGTTCCTGCTAACACCAAGAGCAAGAAGAAGAAGAAAAAGAACCCAAAGAAGCTTAAGTGCTTCTTCTATGGAAAGGTCAAGCACATTAAGAAGCATTGCAAGGACTTCCTTTCCAAAGGAGGTAGGTGTGATCTTCTCTATTTAGAAACTTGTTTGGTTGAGGAATCTAGTGACATTTGGGTCATAGATTCCAGTGCAACTAATCATGTTTGTGTTTCTCTGTAGAGATTCAAAGAAATGAGAAGTCTGCTACATGAAGACTTCACGCTTCGGATGAGCAATGGATCCTTGGTATCAGCGGAAGCAGTAGGAGATGTCCATCTTTACTTTGATAACTGTAGGAATTTATTTTTGTAAGACTGTTTTTATGTTCCTAAATTTAAAAGAAATTTAATTTCTATATCTTGTTTATTTAAAGGCACCTACATGGTATCTTTTAATAAAAAAGTGGTGATTCGTAAAAACAAATCTTTTATCTGTTTTGGATGGATGCAAAATAATCTATATTTTGTCAAACCTAAGATGGACTTATTGCTTAATGTTAAGATGAATGATAATAACTCTAAAATACTTTAAACTTCTCACTCTAATAAGACTTTTCTTTGGCATTTGTGCCTTGGTCACATTAACCTGAATAGGATTCAAAGGTTGGTAAGGGATGGACCTTTAAGTCACTTAAAGGTGGAATCTCTACCTCAATGTGAATCTTCTTTGGAGGGCAAAATGACCAAAAGACCATACGGGTCTAAAGGCAATAGGGCCGAAGGGGTTCTAGATTCAAAATAATCTAGAACCTTTAAGTCACTTAAAGTATTTTATCTGTTTTAGATGGATGCAAAATAATTTATATTTTGTCAAACCTAAGATGGACTTATTGCTTAATGTTGAGATGAATGATAATAACTCTAAAATACTTAAAACTTCTCACTCTAATAAGACTTTTCTTTGGCATTTGTGCCTTGGTCACATTAACCTGAATAGGATTCAAAGGTTGGTAAGGGATGGACCTTTAAGTCACTTAAAGATGGAATCTATACCTCAATGTGATTCTTGTTTGGAGGACAAAATGACCAAAAGACCATACGGGTCTAAAGGCAATAGGGCCGAAGGGGTTCTAGAACTTGTGCATAGTGATGTTTGCTGACCAATGAACATCCGGGCACGAGGAGGGTTTGAGTACTTCGTCACTTTTCTCGACAATTACTCAAGATATCGGTATGTGTGCCTAATGTACCACAAAAGCGAAACTTTTGACAAGTTCAAGGAGTTTCAGGCTAAAGTGGAAAAGCAATTGGGTAGACCCATAAAGGCACTTCGATCCGATCGAGGTGGAGAATACGTTTCTGATGAGTTCTTGGGACACTTGTTAGAGAATGGGATTTTATCCCATTTGACTACGTCGGGCACTCCACAGTAGAATGGCATAGCGAAGAGAAGAAATATGACTTTGTTGGAGATGATCAGGTCCATGATGAGTTATTCATCATTACCTTTATCTTTTTAGGGATATGCACTACAAACTACATGTTATCTTTTGAACAATGTGCCTTCAAAATCGGTCCCTAAAACTCCTCATGAGTTGTGGACAAGAAGGAAGACATCCTTAAACCATATTCGCATATAGGGATGTCCGGCTCATGTCCTGTTTAAGGATCCGAATAAGTTGGAAGCACGTTCGAAAGTTTGCGTGTTTGTAGGATATCTAAAAGGGACTAAAGGGGGTTATTTTTATAACCCGAAGGAAAATAAAGTCGTGGTTTCTGCTAATGCAACTTTCCTTGAAGAGAGTTACATGGACGACTTTAAACCTCAAAGCAAAGTGGTGCTTGAGGAGTTAAGGAGTGATCAGATCACTTCGGAGGTTCCGAATGAAACCGTTCCGATCAGTGTAGAAAAACCAAACGAACCTAAACAACAACCTCAGGGGCTTCGACGTAGTGGGAGGATCGGGCGTCAACCTAAGAGGTATATGTTCAATGGGGAAGTCTTCTTGGCTGAACCGAATGAACATGACAGGGATCCTTATACTTACGCAGAAGCTATGGAGGATGTTGATTCAAAACTCTGGATAGAGGCCATGAACATAGAGATGAAGTCTATGGAGACTAATCAGGTTTAGGAGCTTGTGGATTTTCCCGAAGGGGTAAAACCCATAGAATGTAAGTAGATCTACAAGAGGAAAAGAGGAGTGGATGGAAAGGTCGAAACCTTTAAGGCTAGACTGGTAGCTAAGTGTTATACACAAAAGGAAGGAATTGATTATGAGGAAACCTTTTTCGCCTGTAGCCATGCTTAAGTCCATCCGTATTCTCTTGTCCATATCTGCCACTCTTGACTGCGAGATTTGACAGATGGATGTTAAGATGGCTTTTCTGAATGGCTATCTTGATGAGTCCATTTATATAGAACAACCAGACGGGTTCAAGGTCGCAGGTCAAGAGGATAAGGTTTGTAAGCTGCTAAAGTCAATTTATGGACTTAAGCAGGCTTCTTGTTCTTGGAACATAAGATTTGATCAAGTGATCAAGACTTATGGGTTCTCACAAAATGTGGATGAACCATGTGTTTATAAACACATAAAGGATGGGAGGTGGTTTTTCTACTGCTTTATGTAGATGACATTCTGCTAATTGGCAATGACGTTGGGGCGTTGTCAACGGTCAAATTATGGTCGACTAAGCAGTTTGACATGAAGGACATGGGTGAGGCTAATATTGTTCTCGGTATCCAGATCTTTCAGAATAGGAAGAACAAAATGATAGCTTTGTCACAAGTCGGCTACATAGATAAAATTCTCAAGAGGTTTGCAATGTAGGATTCCAAGAAACGTGGGTAACCATCTAGGTCTGGAATTACTTTTTCTAAGAACGACTCTCCAAAGTCTTATGAAGAAAGAGAATACATGAAGAAGGTGCCTTATGCTTCAGCAGTAGGTAGTCTCATGTATGCCATGCTTTACACACGACCGGATATTAGCTATGCGATCGGGATTGTAAGTCGATTTCAAGCGGATCCAGGACCAAACCAATGGGTTACGGTAAAGCATATTTTCAAGTACCTGAGAAGGACTCGAAGGTATATGCTTGTGCATTCAGGTGAGGACTTGACTCCTCTAGGATACACTAACTCAGATTTTCAATCCTGTCTGGATTCTAAGAAATTGACTTATGGGTTTATGTTGACTCTGGGCGGCAGTGCCATTAATTGGAGAAGTGCGAAGCAAGATTGCACTTCGGATTCAACGATGGAGGCTGAGTATATGGCGGCTAGTGATGCTTTGAAAGAAGCAATGTGGTTTTGCAAGTTCCTTGGGGATCTTGAGATAGTTCCTGGTATGGATAAGGCGGTATCACTGTACTGTGATAACAGTGCAACGGTAGCTAATGCTAAGGAACCGAGATTTCACAAGAAGAGTAAACATATTGATTGAAAGTATCGTGTGATAAAGGACTTTATTGAGGGCGAGCATATCACGGTGTGCAAGATCGCATCAGAGGACAATTTAGCTGATCCATTTACGAAGACACTTACAAGGGAGAGTCTTCGAGAAACATGTAGAAGCTATGGGGATGCGAGATTTGTTGTATTTACTCACTTAGTGCAAGTGGGAGATTATTAGATATGTATGCCCTAAGGAGTAAAAATGTAATACGTTTTTGGAGACATTTTTATCAATAAAGAATTTATTCATTTATATATACCAAATCTTGTCCTCTTTACGTTCATATTTGTTGAATGTATGTTAAGCAAACAGTAGTCTGAGACTATCGGTCTAAACCTTAAGAATTGGGCATATGATGGACTGATTTTGCGGAAGACGCGATTCTTAAGGTGACGGTCTAAAACGTATGATCCACAATCAAGGGAATAAAGTTGGGCACTTTATTCATGTAAAGATTGTTATGTTGTCTATATCCCTCCATATTTGGGAGATGGTTTGTCTTGACCATCGAAGTTGGACTCCGTGAATAGAAACATTAGCATGCTGTCATAGGTAATGATGTGTTAGATCGGGACAAAAAGTGAATTGATTTGGATTAATAATTTTGTCTTGGCAAATCGATTTATTTTAGATAATCATTTAAATTATATCTTAATCCTGAGATGAATAGTGAGCCCGTTGTCTCGACTTGTGTCTTTTGATGTACCAAAGGGTGACACCCACATCTCTATAGTGGTATGCATGTCGGTACTTTGGAGACATGACTCTTGATAGCGTAGACTTGTTATTCATAGATATGAAATCTATAGCTCCTCTTTAGGAGTAATGATATCCTCTTATATGTGTTATCCTGTAATTGGAAAATTGGAGCGCTCAACCATTTGGATACATAGGTGTAAATGAATGGTATACTATCTTTGGATGGTAAGTTTTCTAATGGTGATATAATGGAACGTAAGATAAAAATAATCAGGAAGGTAAACAGAACTTGTCCTTAAGTTGATTATGGATTATCATATGGGGATACAATACACTTTGATATGTCATGGAGACTTAGCTATACAGGCTTCGTAATTCTATAAAGTTCAAGAGTGCAACTCCAAGCTTTTAGTGGAGTAGCATTGGAGTTAATAATTGTGAAATGTATATCTAGGATATTGGGTTTCATAATTATCGAGAGCTTGAACTTTATAGGTCCATTTTGGTCCCTTTTGCTAGCTCACAAAATCCTGTAACGATCCGGCGTGCTTTTTTAATAATTGGTGACTTATGTCGATTTATCGGATTGGTTTAAAATTTGAAAGAATCAAATAATTCATGTCTGTTTATTGGTTGAATTAATTTTGTAATAAAATTAATTTAAGATAAACTTGTTGAATTATTGGGATCGGATAATTCTTGTCTGTTTATCGGTTGATTTAATTGGATAAATTAAATCAAGATAAACTTGTAGAATTATTGTGAATTAATTTATTTTCTTAGAGATTATCTTGATAAAGTTTGTTTTTGATCAGATAACTTCTCTATTGGGTTATTTGAATCAAAACTGATACTTTATCCTATAGAATCTCGAGTGGAAAACAAAAGATTTACGGAGATATTTACGCGACGGTTCGGCCTGCCGATCAGCGAGAGATAAGATTACGCGTTTTCACGTAGATCTTATCAGATATTTATTCGAACTTGATTCTGTTTCGAGCTTTTGAGACCTAATCTGATAAGGACTAACCCCAGGACCAATTGCTATATAAAGGGAGTAAGTCTCATGAGTTACTTAGATCAATTGAGAGATTAAGAGTGATACTCTTTTGGTGAGCATCTAAAAACTCCCTAAGAGCTTTTGTTTATAAATCACGAACGCTAGCTTTGGGTTCTCTTAATTGGTTGGAAGGAGAGTCACCGGTGGAAGAGCTGTACGTGTGAGCCCACACTCACTCCGGTTGTGGATAAAGAATAGCAAAGAAGACCAGTTGGTTGAGGCTCTTCTGGAGCGTTACTTCTCTTCACGGGTCGCGAAAGTTCTTCGGCATAGAAAAGTTAGTAAGATCTGTTTAATTTATACATATAGCATGTCAAACTTGTGGTTTGGAAAAATACTCTGATGTTAAAATTTTTAAATTTCCACTGCGCACCTCACACTTGTTTTCCCAACAATTTTCCATCATTTTTATGCTACCACACCCATAGATTATGTTAATTTTCTTGCGTGCTAGGACTTGCCCTAAGTGTTTTGCCGCTTCTAAATATGCTTTATCTTTTCCAAGGCTAGAGCCACAAAAGACATAAACATTCTTTATTTTCTTGTTGGATTGAGAGGTACATATATTTGGTTTATATAAGTGATTGCTTTATGTCTGCTCCACTTAGACTCCGGGTTCTACATGAGATTTTAAGGATAAAGAATATGCCAAAGAACTAAAAAGACAGACGAATAGGAAATGAAAAGGTAATCCAAAGATTTAAACAAAATCTTGTACGAGCAAGAAAGTAAGATAAGGTGATTGATAGTTTACAGAAAATCTGATTCATTTTTTGAAAAAGATTAAACTCTGATGATACACCTTTTGACAATTGAGAATGGTTTGACAGAAAACCCTCTTGACACAATTGTAGACTTTTTGACAAATATACATAAATTCAATATAAACAATAAATACTGTAGAACTTTTGAAATTTGAGACACAAATCTTGAAATATCTAGATAATTTTTCAAAATTCAAACATGTTACTATACCGTATGTGGCATGTCTGATAAGATAATATATTTTATCATATATATATATATATTTAAGAAAACCATATATTAAATGAGATACTAATACTTACTGTATCAATCTAATAATCACAATTATTTCGAACACAAAAGCAAATATTCTGAGTAAAAGAAAAACACAAACTGTTGAACATCGGCTAAAACTGTTTCAAATAAGCAAAGACTAAATAACCTTTATAGAGCGATGACTTATTCCCCATCCAGTTTTCTTATGGCTTGGCAAACAGGATCTAAAAATACCATATTTCTAAGGTGTTGTCTTTCTACATAAAATTTAGGCCAGAGTTTAAAAATAGCTCCTTGAACATATCCACTAGGGTGACCGTGAAGAGGAGGATGGATGTTATCCAAGTTCTCCTTTGAAAGTCCATCTCTACAAAACCTTATTTTATCCTCTCTATTCGTAGACATATAACCAGGTGAAGTACATTTACCATTACAATTTTGTCTTCCACATTTGTTACAAGTGACTGCGATGGCACGAACTCTTCTTTTCATTGTACTACGACTGGTACCCGTCCCTGGCAAACCGACATCTTGACTGAAGTCACTCGGGCGGATCTTCCCCTCTATCAACATTCTCACATCACAAGGGACGCCAACTATGAACAACAAATCTAATTTAACGACAATTAAGGATCTTCCTAAATGGTATTTAAAATCATTTCATAACAATATAATCTTCTAGCAACTCAAATAATTTTGTTCCAATCAAAACCTTATTGAACAATGCATACACCCATATGTTATCCCTAATACTCAACATCTATCAATGGATTTATCATCATTACTACCAAGGGTTTAGAATGTGACTAACCTTGAAATCAATACGATTTACGTCTTCCAACATAGACCATATCAATGAACAAAGACATATGATGTAACTACTTAGGAATATCTACAATCCCCACAATTCCATTTATACACTATTTAATTTCCTTTTATAACAAAACCTTAGGTAACCAAATGATTCACATCTAAACATCTAGAACTTAAACCTTTTATCGTAATTATTCAAAATTATTATAAGTGTCTTAAGTATTATGAACTCCTATTGGTCATTTTCGCATTGCATCTATGCATAAATATTCACTGATACACTTAAATACAATGTACGTAACAAAATATTTCAACCTTAAAATTCATACATTCTTACCTTTACACACTCTCAACAGATCAAAAGTATAATGTTTATCTCACTCAAGATTCAATACCATGAATTCCTAACTTATCTCATATTCCTCAAGTAAATAGAACTTTCAAGAAAAGTTATTCGACACTTATGTGCTCCACCGAATCTACACATAATCATTACTTAGGTCTGAATCAATTACAAAGAATTTGGCATATCTATGCCAAACTTTAAAATCAATAAATCAAGCCTTATATTTCTTTTTTTTTTATCACAAGATAAAAGGCTCTTAAATCCTCGTTTCTACACGAATTTCTCATCATTCTATACGAATTAGATATGCTTATAGATCCTAATATTATACAAATCTCTCATAAGCATTCTACTTATAAATCCATTCTATATAATTATCATTCTCTCACAACTATTAACACTTTCCTTCTATATAATTATCGTACTCATATAACCATTAATATTTTCATTCTAGGGCCTTCCCATGTTACATCCTTCTAGACTGTATAAATTAATGTGAAGGTTCATTTTGATGATGACAATGAAAATTTAGCTTCAAAACCATCTCAAAAACAAATTTTTTTTTTAAAGTGGTGCTACACTCTCTAGGTTAATCGAACCTAGGCTCTGATATTAAAAATTTTATAACGCCCCTATATAGGGTTTAACAGTTTTTAATGAAATAAAATAAAAATCAGAAGTAAAAGTAAAACCTTAAAAATAAAGTTGCCCGGGACTTAAATGAAAACTCTCAAATCAAAAATAAAAATATAAACGATGATTAAACCACAGTTTAATGTAACACCTTAAATTTAATAATATAAAACTGTCATCATCATTTCAACCCTCAATGTATTTTAATACAGTCACAGAAAGTAACAATTAAAGCTTACATTCTCATGAAGAATATTCTTAGCAATTGAAGCAGTCCCAACGTAATATAACTACATAGCTTCATCAACTATTTTTCTCGTAGTCACCTCACACTTAGTAAGTCTTGAAAAGATAAAAATATAAGGGAATGAGCGACAATATGCTTAGTAGAGAAAACCATTACTCACCTTTAGGTTTTTATCATTACCACATTTAAATCTGCATGGTTAGTTAATACTCATCATTATCTAGATTATGAGATTTATTATAATCATATTCCGTGGATACCATAGTTAATCATTATCAAGTTTCATACATATACATATACATATACAAATGTTACAGTTCAGTATTATTCCTAAGTACCCACGTTCAATAGAGTATCACTCAACTCATCGAAACCCAAATGGGCGTGCTTGATCACCCTCTAAATATTCCAAGGGTGTTCCGGTGAGGGGACATCAAGCCCTGAGTCCTCACCAAGTCAATACTTGTATAGTGTGTTCTGGCACTTTCAACCCAAGGAAGCGTCATCACCTTTCTCCCTATTTTACCTTTTAGGATATTCATGCCCAAGGACGTAACTGCCCGCCCTCTTCACGTCTCACCATTTCTCTATATTCAATCATTATTAATAGAGTCAGTTTTTCCTAACCATGCTTCTCAATTTATAACATGTATCAATTCATTATGTTCCTCGCCATACAATACAAGACGAGTCCATGTCATAGTTTCATATGTGATACTTATATAATAGCAGTTCAACATAGATATATATACATATCTTGCAGTAAAACAATCAATTTTAATTCCATAAAAACTTCACAAAAGATGAGTAATAGAATCCCTACCTTCCAAGCTTATCAACAATCTTTAAATCTCAGGAATCAATTAACTGTTAGCTCCACACTCCCTTGATCCTAAGGCGTGCATAAGGACAATTAAAACTAAAGCACAACATACAACCACATTCATAAATAAATCATGTGTAAATCCATCTTATTAGTGTGTCATTAAAGCCTTTATGCAAATCTTTTTTTTAAATACCATAGTAAACAATTTTTGTCTTAACACAATATAAAATTAAACAAGTAATCTATATGTTTTAGTCCCTAATAAGATTCATCAATCACTTACGATAATACTGGAAAGGTTGCAAGACCTTAATGAATTAAGTGGTGAGCAAAGATGGGTTCTTGGTTGAGGTTAGCAGCTGGTATACCATGACAAACTGGTAGGTTTACTAGTTTCCAATCCAAAAATTGTAAAATTCATAGAAAATAAGATACAACTCTTATTTAGGTTTATGATAGCTCGTTAGAAAGCTTAGGATGTCTACTTTTTACATATGCAAACCAATTTTAAAATTCATTTTAATTTAATCCCAGAATTTCAAGAAATAGCCACTGCCCATAGAGGTATTACAAAGTTTATGGAATATTAAATTTTTCTTTAACCCAAAACATATTATCCTTGTTCAAAATCTTAAAACCATTCCAAAATATGTAGCTTGTATTGTATAATCACAATAAACATATTTTCATGAGTTTTATACCAAAATCATCATCAAATCATATCTCTAGCCTTTTATGCAAATAAGGGTGAAAACATGCTTATGTCAAACTTTCTCATTCAAAACCATAAAATCTAAATTATGCAGCAAAATAAATGAGCAATTTCAATGTAAAGACGGTAGAGAAGACTAGATTAATTTTCTAAAATCTTACCTTAAAATCTCATTGAAAACTTTAAGTCATCAATTCAAGAGATTAAAGCTCAAGTTCAACTTTAGCATTGGGACTTTTGAATGACATGGAGTTGGGTTTCTCAGGCTTAGAGAGCAGAAGAAGGAAGAAGAAGAAGAGAATGAGAGGAAGACATTTCAAGGAGGAAGGGAAAGATAAGTGTTGTATGGAGAAAAGAAAATGAATGTATGATTTTCTTTGTTGGAGGGCCCGATTGAAGGAAAATAATGGGAAGTGGGAGACAAGTAGGTGAAGCATTAAGTGCATTATGTCTCCTTCGGAGACTTTAGTTCATATAATGCCAAATGGCATTTTAATAATTAATTTGATGTTTCAAGAGCGTTTCTATAAATTTACTAAATAGATATAGAAAAATTTTAAAAAATTTTGAAATAGATATAAATAAATAGGATGAAATAGATTTTAGATGAAATAAATTTTAGTTAGCACACTAATAATTAATTTAATTACCATATTACCTATTAAGAAAATAATGGGTGTCACAATTCTGGTCTCTTTGTCAGATCCTCTGTAGCATGGAATAACTAGATGAACTATTGCTCAGTAAGTCCAAAAATAGTCCACAAATAATTTCTATTTTTATGTAGGATCCATTTATGCTTAGTTATGAACTTTAATTGTTAATTTCATATCATTAACTTAAGGGCAACTTAGAAGAATGCCCCTAAAGGAGCATTTTTTTGAGATTGTTCTCCTAAAATGCTCTTTTTAAAATTGCGCCTTTAATTAAAAAAGGTGATTTATTAAAAGTCTAAGTTATCTTTCCTCTTGAAATGGAACTTGCTAAGTTCTGTCCTAGTTGGAATCCACCAAGGTCCGTCTCGAAGAAGCGGGTTGTAACTTGTCAAGTTTCAACTTGAAACCTGTAACGCCCCTATATGGGGGTTAGCAGTTTTTAATGAATTAAAATAAAAATCAGAAATAAAAGTAAAACTTCAAAAATAAAATTATCTAGGACTTAAATGAAAACAATCAAATCAAAAAAAAAACATAAACAATAATTTAACCATAGTTTAATGTAGCACCTTAAATTTAATAATATAAAACTGTCATCATCATTTCAACCCTCAACATATCTTAATACAGTCACAGAAAGTAACAATCGATGCTTATATTATCATAAAGAGCATTCTTAACAATTAATGCAATTACAAAAGTAGTATAACTACTTAGCTTCCTTAACTATTTTCCTCGTAGCCACCTCAAACTTAGTGAGTCCTGAAAAGATGAAACATAAGGGAATAAGCGACACCATGCTCAGTAAGGAAAACATTATTCACCTTTAGGTTTTCGTCCTTGCCACATTAAAAACCTGCATGGTTAGTCAGTTCTCAACATTAATCATCAATATTATCATGTTCAATTCCGGTGGATTTCTTATGATCATTCTTACCAACTTTCATACATATATATATATATATATATTAATTGAGGATTCAATTATGCTCATTTATATCCACCGTGCAATAGAATATCTTATCACTCAACTCAACGAAACCCAAATGGGCACCCTTGATCACCCTCCAAACATTCCAAGGGTGTTTCGGTGAGGGGACATCAAGCCCTGAGTCCTCACTAAGTCGATTCATGTATAATCTGTTCTAGGACTTTCGACCCAAGGGAGCGTCATCACCTCCCCCTATTTTACCTTTTAGGGTATTCGTGCCCAAGGAGGCAACCGTCACCCTCTTCAGGTCTCACCATTTCTCTATATTTATCCGTTATTTATAGAGTTAGTTTTCCTAACCATGCTTCTCAATTTACAACATGTGTTAAATCATTAAGTTCCTCGCTATACAATACAGGACGAGTTCTACATCATCATGTTATAGATATAATCATATACATTCGAAATATCATATACATATCTTGTAACATAAACAACAAATTTTAATTTACCAAAACCTCACAAAAGATGAGTAATAGAATCCCTACCTCTTGGTAAATAACATACTATAACTTCTAGCTCACAATACCAAGCTCACCACGTAAGCTCTAAGTACTTCGTTATCCTACGACGCATAAAATTACCATACTTTGACTCAATTTCTAATCCATAGTCATACTGATAACCATCTATTCTACTGTTCTTATTAATGTGCCATAATCATTTATATAAAATCCTTGGAACATTTTGTAACACAAAACGGTTAAAAACATATGAATTTGGACTATCCGATCAGCTTGCCGATTGGCATAGTCCGGCTTGCTGATTGAGGCAAAATCTAGAAAACTCTAGCTTTCTATTTTTTAAGATTTTGAGCTTCAAAACTCAGTTTGACTTGTTTTAACAAATCTTAAAACATGAAAAATACATAAAAACCATAGATTATCATACCAATAAAACATATAAATCTTTTTCCCCAAATTTTTATGCATAAAACATGTTTAAAATTCTCCAACATTGATTTTTATAAAACATTACAAAAACGTGATCTAAATAGGAAATTGTTCAAACCCAAAACAAACACAATTCAATTTGCATGCATATAAAAGCACAAGCTCAGATCACAAAATGAAGAACAATGACATAATCTGAGCATAATAACTTGGAATAAAAGGAAGATAAAGAAGAATTTGGGTTTTTTGTTGAAACTCTACCTTTGTTCCTTGAGAAATTGTTATTAGGTTTGACTTTTTGCTTGAGGAAAGAGATCCTGAGTTGAGATGGAACTTTTTGATCAGATTGAGAAGGTGAATGAAAGAGACAAAATCAAAAGAGGGAGAGAAAGGGTGAGTGGTGTGAAATATGGCAGAAAATGAGTTGTCTGATATGTTTTAGGAGTTGGTGACTTTAGGTATGTGAATGAATAGTATTATTGAGAGACTCATAAAAAGAAAGAAAAGAAAGAGGATAAGGCATTTGTGGGGAACCAAAGCATGTGACTTGTTTGATTCAAGTCATATCTTTTATTTATTTATTTTCTTTTTAACCATTACACGTGAAAGACAATAAAGGAGGGTCTACCATGACATTTTAGTAAATATACTAAATAAGTATACAAATTTTTTGAAAATTCTAAAACTAAGTAGAAATAAATATTGTGAAATAGATTTTAAATGAAACAAATTTTTTATTGGCACACTAAAAATTAATTTAATTACCTTAATACCTATTAGAAAAAATAACGGATGTCACAAATCCTACTAGATTCCAATATTTTTTTTAGATAAACAGGTGTTGTATTGTAACCTGCCAGGTTCCAACTTGGAACCTAGCAAATTCTCACATTTTTTAAACAAAGAAGCAATAACTGCCTCTAGTCGTAGGCGCAGGTGCTGTTCGACATATATCCCATAAGGAGTAAAACTGTAACATGTTTTTGGAGACATTTTTATCAATAAAGAGTTTATTTATTATTCATTTACCAAGTTATTGTCCTCTTTACATTCATATTTGTTGAATGTATGATAAGCAAACAAAAGTCTAAAATTGTTAGTCTAAGCCTTTAGAATCAGGCATATGATGGATATATTATGTGGAAGACATGATTCTAAAGGTGATGGTCTAAATTATAAGATCTGCAATTGAGGGAATATAGTTGGATACTTTATTTATGCAAAGATTGTTATGTTATTTATATCCTTAACAAGAGATGATTTGTCTTGGCCATCGGAGATGGACTCTACGAATAGAAACATTAGTGTATTGTCATAGATGACAATGTATTAGATCAGAATATAAAGTGTAATTGATTTGAATTAATAATTCTACCTCAGCAAATTGATTCACTTTAGACAATCATATGTGTTGTCTCTTACTCCTAAAATGAATAGTGGGCCCGTTGTCTTGACTTATGTCTTTTGATGTACCAAAGGGTAACATCCATATTTCATGATGGTATGAATATTGGTACGTTGGTGACATGACTATTGATACCGTAGACCTATTATTCATAGATACGAAATCCATAGCTCATTTTTAAGACTCGATAATATCTTTTTATATGCGTTATCTTGTAATTGAAAGATTGGAGCGCTCAACCATTTGCATACATAGGTGTAATCGAATGGTATATCGTCTTTGGATAGTAAGTTTTTCGATGGTGAGATAATGGAACATAAGAAAAACATAATCGGGAAGGTAAAATAGAATTTATCCTTAAGCTAATTATGGATATCCTATGGGGATACGATACATTATGATATGTCATGGATGCTTAGCTATTTGGGTTTTGTAATTTTATATAGTTTGAGAGTGTAGCTCTAAGCTTTTAATGAAGTAGCATTAGAGTTAATAACTATGAAATATATATCTAGGATATTGGGTTTTATAATTATCGGAAGCTTGAACTATATAGGTCCATCAGGTCCCCTTTGTGAGCTCATAATAAATACTGTAATGATACAGCGTGCTTTTCCAATAAATTAATGACTTATGTTAAATTATTAGATTTGTTAAAATTCGAGTTAATTGGATTTAATAATTCATGTTAATTTATCGATTGAATTAATTTTGTAATTAATTCAAGATAAACATGTTGGTTTATCAGTTGAATTAGTTTGGTACATTAATTCAAGATAAATATGTTGAATTATTTTGGAAAATATCTTATTTGTATGAGTTTATCTATATATGACTATTTTGATCAAATAACTTCTTTATTGGATTATTTGAATTAAAATTGAGGCTTTATAAAATATACCCAAACCTAATAAGATAAGATTTATCCAATTAGTTGAGAAGGACCTATTGGATCAACCTGTAAAGTTCGATTTATATTCAAACTCAGGGATCAGCGACAACGCAGTCGACCGCAGTATACTGGGCATGGTCGACCGCAGTGGCTAGAGTTCGAATCTGATTACGTGGATTATACTCTAAAATTGATCCAAACTCGATTTTGAGGTCTTATTTGATAATGATTGACCCTAGGTCCGACCTCTATAAATAAAGAGTGAGTTCTTATAGTTATTTAGATTAGTTGAGAAATTAAGAGTGAGCACTCTAGTCTGAAAGTCTCTAAAAACTCCCTGAGAGCTATTGTTCACAAATCACGAACCTTAGTTTTAGATTTTCTCAATTGGTTAGAAGGAGAGTCATTAGGGAAGAGCTGTACGACGTGCGCCCATACGCACTCTAATCGTGGATAGAGAATAACAAAGAAGACCAGTTGATTGAGGCTCTTCTAGAACGTTCTTCTCTTCACAGATTGCAGGAGTTTTTCGACATACAAGGTTAGTAAGATCTAGTTAATTTATGCATGTAGCGTGCTAAAATTGTGTTTTAGAAAATACTCTAGTATGAAAATTTTAATTTCTGCTGCATACTATTTTTTCAACAATTGGTATCAGAGCTATGGTTTTTATGTAAATTTACGAGTTTGTGATCATGCTATATGAATAAATTATGCGATCTTGATTTCTCCTATACTTGAATTTAGTTTTTTTAAAGATTTGGCACTCTAGGGTTTCTATATATTTTATGTTGCCATGAGATTATATAGTGAATGTTTATTAATTATTATAGTTGATTAAATTATTATTTAATTATTAATTAATTAATTAATTTGTGCCGGTTATGATTCCTAAGAGGCTAGAATGTGTATCTAGGTTTTTCATGTAATTAGATGGCGGTCTATCATCACCATCTAGGAATTATTATTTAATTTTAAATTTGTAAGATTTTTTGTAATTAAACAATCATTTGGAGTAAAGACAGATCTAGAAGATAGATGATAGCGGTTCCAAAGGTATTTCTTGAGTCTCTAATTTTATTTTTTTAAATTGTTAAAAATAAAATTGGAAAACTACCTTAAAATTATTTCTTTGGAACATTCTGGGTGAGGGTGCGGTCGACCGCGGCAGCATGGGCTAGAATGTTGGCTTTGGCAGCAGGCCAAACTGTTCGGTAGGCCAGTAGATGACTTGCAATCAATTGTGATACAAATACCTTGGTAACCCATGGCATCGGTAGGCCGAAGCAATAGTTCAGTAGGCTGGCAAAGAGCTATGTTTTTCAGAAAAAGGTGTGTTTTTTGGTGCAATTTTGATTTTATTTTTGGGATAATTTTGATAAACATTAAATTTGGATATGACTGGAAATATGAAGTATTTGATCCATGCGAGATTAAAGACTTAAAGATGGATAATACATGAAGAAGGATACAATTTGAAGATTCAAGAATAAAGAATCAATAATATTTTTCAATTGATCTCTTGTAATCTTTAATTTCTTTTCCTAGGGTGGAACAGTAATATTACGGCTATTTATTATTATTTTGCTTGTAGTTTTGTACATTGCTTTGCTTGTTTGTATTATAATATGATTTGCCATGTATGTTGATAACATGTTATATAGAATAAGAAGTGCTGCTCATAAAACATTGTTCATGTATATCCTTTTAAAATAAAACCTTGATTTCAAAAGATTGAGTTGAAGAGGGTTTTCGAAGAAAGGACCTACGGCCTCCATCGTTGGTCCATAGGTAGCACATGATGGTTCTGACCCCTAGGAAGGGACTTCATCATGTACCAGGTTGGATCTCCTAAAGTATAAGATATTTTAGCATAATTTATCATTGCACACCCCTAGGTGGTGATCATACATCATGGATGAAATATTAAAATGATGGTTATATACTCAAGTTGATTTTATTATTGACCTCTCCTAGGAGCTATGTTAATAAAATTGATGGCTAAAGAAACAATTATTAATATATGCTGGATCATACGGTCCTGGATAGTAGATATTAATCAGGAGGGGATCTATGTTCTTAATTAAATTTGACAAGTCTCTTTTAGGTAGGTTGTTGAATTCTAAGTTAGGAATTATCTTTGTGACTTTTTCAAGGTTTTGACACATAAACTCATTGTATGTTTTACATGATTGCGTTATCTTGCTAAATAATTATGATATGTTTGCTTATGTATGATATATGATTCATTATTGTAGATGTCTAAAATGCTTTATCTTTGATACTTGATAAAAAGCAATTAATTGGTGAAAATTATAATGATTGGAAATGGAACCTAAACATTGTCTAGTCCTTTGAGAAACTTAAATTTGTGCTGATAACTTCATGTCCTTCCAAGCCTACGGGAGATTCTACTAATGAGCAAATCGAAGCGTATAATCATTGGAAAGATGCTAACAATTAGGCCCTCTGTTATGTTATGGCCAGCATGAATAATATGCTGCAGGCTCAACATGAAGATTATGAGACTGCTAAACAGATCTTAGATAATCTTAAAGACATGTTTGGAGGCCGGGCCCTAACAAAATGGCAAATGACACTTTGGAAACTTTTGAACTGCAAACAAAGGCTGGGGACGTCTGTGAAGGAGCATATGATGTTGGTCATGAGTTACCTTGCTAAGGCTCAAACCAATGGAGCTAACATAGATGCTGAAATATAGACGACTATGGTCTTTGAGACTCTATCAAAGGAGTTTGTCTCATTTAGAGCTTCATTTAATTTAAGCAATAGACGGGATATGACCTTAACTGAGCTTATGAAGCAGTTACAGGAGTTCAAAAATCTGATCAAGGAAACTCTTACTGGTGGTGAGGCCAACTCGGCTGTTGTGTCTAGTTCCAATCCTAACCTTGAGAATGGAAAGAAGAAACAGGCTAAGAACGGAAAGTCTTCTATTCCTACAAATGACAAGAACAAGAAGAAGAAAAAGAAGAACCTGAAGAAGCTCAAGTGCTTTTTCTGTGGGAAGGTCAGGTACATGAAGAAGAATTACAAAGACTTACTTTCCCGAGGAGGTCGGTATGATCTTCTGGTTATTGAAACTTATTTGGTTGGGGAATCTAGTGACACTTGGGTCATAGATTTCGAGGCAACTAATCATGTTTGTATTTCTCTACAAGGGTTCAAAGAAATGAGAAGTCTACTACATGAAGACTTCACGCTTTAGATGGGTGATGGATCCTTAGTGTTGGCTGAAGTATTGGGAGATGTCCATCTTTACTTTGATAATTATAGGAATTTAATTTTGCAAGATTATTTTTATGTTCCTAAACTTAAAAGGAATTTGATATTTATAGATTGTTTATTTAAAGACTCTTATGTAGTTTCTTTTAATAATAAAATGGTGATTAGTAAAAAAAATCTTTTATATGTGACGGATAAATGCAAAATAATCTATATTTTATCAAACCCAAGATGGACTTACTGCTTAACACTGAGGTTAATGATAATAACTCTAAAAGACTTAAAACTTCTCACTCTAATAAGACCTCTCTTTGGCATTTACGATTAGGTCATATTAACCTAAATATGATTCAAAGGTTGGTAAGAGATGGACCTTTAAGTCACTTAAAGATGGAATCTATACCATATGTGAATCTTGTTTGGAGGGTAATATGACCAAAAGACCATTTGGGTCTAGGGGCAATAGGGCCGAAGAGGTTCTAGAACTTGTGCATAGTGATGTTTGCAGTCCTTTGAACATCCGAGCACGAGAAGCGTATAAGTATTCGTCACTTTTATTGACGATTACTCAAGGTATAGGTATGTGTACCTAATGTCACACAAAAGCGAAACTTATGACAAGTTTAGGGAGTTTTGGACTAAAGTAGAAAAGCAATTGGGTAAACCCATAAAGGCACTTTGATCCGATCGAGGAGTGAATACCTTTCTGATGAGTTCTTAGAACACTCATTAGAGAATAGGATTTTATGTCATTTGACTGCGTCGGGCACTCCACAAGAGAATGGCATGGTTGAGAGAAGGAATAAGACTTTATTGGACATGGTTAGGTCTATGATAAGTTATTCATTATTACCTTTATCCTTTTGGGGATATGTACTACCAACCACATGTTATCTTTTGAACAATATGCCTTCAAAATCGGTTCCTAAAACTCCTCACGAGCTGTGGACGGGGAAAAATACATCCTTAAACCATATTCGTATATAGGAATGTCCAGCTCATGTCTTGTTTAAGGAAGCGAATAAGTTGGAAGCACATTCAAAAGTTTGTGTGTTTGTAAGATATCCAAAATGGACTAAAGGGGTTATTCCTATAACCTAAAGGAAAACAAAGTCGTGGTTTCAACTAATACAACATTCCTTGAGGAAAGTTACATGGACGACTTTAAGCCTTAAAGTAAAGTAGTACTCGAGAAATTGATGAGTGATTCGATTACTCTGAGGGTTCCGGTATAAACCACTCCAATCGGTGTAGAAAAACCAACCAAACATAAACAACAAACTAAGGGGCTTTGGCATAACGGGAGGATCAGGCATCAACTCGAGAGGTATATGTTTGATGGTGAAGCCTTTTGGGCTGAATCGGTTGAACGTGATAAGGATCCTTACACTTACGAAGAAGCTATGAAGGATGTTGATTCGAAACTCTAGACAGAAGCTATGAACACTGAGATGAAGTCTATGGAGACTAATTGGGTCTAGAAACTTGTGGATCTTCTTGAAGGGATAAAACCCATAGGCTGCGAGTAGATCTATAAGAGGAAAAGAGGCATGGATGGAAAATTTGAAACCTATAAGGCTAGACTGGTAGCTAAGGGATACACGTAAAAGGAAAGAATCTATTATGAGGCAATATTTTCGCCTATAACCATGCTTAAGTCCATCTGCATTCTCTTGTCCATAGCTGCCGCTCTCAATTAATGAGATTTGGCATATGGATATCAAGACGGCCTTTTTGAATGGTTACCTTGATGAGTCCATATATATGGTACAGTTAGACAGGTTCAAGGCTAAGGGTTAGGAGGATAAGGTTTGTAAGCTGCTAAAGTCAATTTATAGACTAAAGCAAGCTTCTCGTTCTTGGAACATAAGATTTGATTAAGTGATCAAGATTTATGGGTTCGCATAGAATGTGGACGAACCATGTGTTTACAAACACATTAAGGATAGAAAGGTGGTTTTTCTACTACTCTATGTAGATGACATTCTATTAATTGGCAATGACGTTGGGGCTTTGTTATCGGTCAAATTATGGTTGACCAAGTAATTTGATGTGAAAGACTTGAGAGAAGCTAATTATGTTCTTGGTATCTAGAATTTTCGGTTCTTGGTATCTACAATTTTTGGTATAGGAAGAATAGAATGATAGCTTTATCCCAAGCTGGCTACATAGATAAAATTCTCCAAAGGTATGCAATGCAGGATTCTAAGAATGGTGGGTAACCATCTAGGTCTGGAATTACTCTTTCTAAGAAAAACTTGCCAAAGTCTAATGAAGAAACAGAATACATGAAGAAGCTGCCTTATGCTTTGACAGTGTGCAGTCTTATGTATGTCATGCTTTGCACATGGCTGGATATTAGTTATGCAGTTGGGATAGTAAGTCGATTTTAGTCGGATCTAAGACCGAACCATTGGATAGTGGTCAAGCATATTTTCAAGCACATGAGAAGGACTCGAGGGTATATGCTTGTATATTCGGGTGAGGATTTAACACCTCTAGGATATACTAACTCGGATTTCTAATCCTGTCTGGATCCGAGAAGATCAACTTTGGGTTTTGTGTTTACTCTCGGCGCCGGTGCCATTGTTTGGAGAAGTATTAAGCAAGATTGCATTTCGGATTCAATGATGGAGGCTGATATGTGGTAGCTAGTGATGCTTCGAAAGAAGCAGTGTGTCTTTGTAAGTTCTTTGGGGATTTTGAGGTAGTTTTTGGTATGGATAAGGTGGTATTGTTGTATTGTGATAACACTGCAATGATAGCTAATGCTAAGGAATCAAGATTTCACAAGAAGAGTAAGCATATTAATCGGAAGTATTATGTGATAAAAGACTTCGTTGATGGCATGCATGTTACTGTATGCAAAATTGCATATGAGGATAATTTAGCTGATCCATTCACGAAGACACTAACTGTGAGGGTTTTCGAGAGGCATGTGGAAGCTATGGGATGCGAGATGTCATATTTACTTACTTAGTGCAAGTGGGCAATTGTTAGACATGTTTGCCCTAAGGAGTGAAAATGTAATATGTTTTTGGAGACATTTTTATCAATAAAGAATTTATTTATTATTTCATATACTAAATTTTGTTCTTTTTACGTTTATATTTGTTGAATGTATGATAAGCAAACAAAAGTCTGAGCCCATCGATGTAAACCTTTAGAATCAAGCATATGATGGATAGATTATGCAGAAGACATGATTTTAAAGGTGATGGTCTAAATCATAAGATCCACAATCGAGGGAATAAAGTTAGACGCTTTATTCATACAAAGATTGTTATGTTGTCTATATCCCTAACAGTATATGATTTTATCAATTTGTCGTAGCTCTTAAGCTCCGAGTGCTTTTTTTTTTTTTTTGAAATTGATTGGCATCATTGTTTTCTCATTTGATATGGCCTTTTGGTTAGTCCCTTTTTTTGGAGCTTCATGGGCCTTTAAGACATTTATGAAGCATGGCCATGTTTGGGCATGTTTGAATCTCCAAGCCTATTGGACACTTTTAGCTCCATTGCAAGGTTGCAGGGATTGTTTTGATGTTGTTTGGCCTTCTCAAATGCTGAATATCTTGTTCAGTGGCCAAAAAAACAACCGAGTAATCTTGTAGTTGACTGCATCTGCTTGGTCATCTGTAGCTGTTCAACATTTTCTAGACCCATGGATATTGTTGAAACCTTGTGAACTACTTGAAGTCATGTTGTCAAGTCTGAATACGAGAATGTGGAGGGAAAGAACATATTTTTGAAACTTTTTGAAATAAATTGCATATGTTAAAATATTTGAGGTAAACCATACTTACATCGTGAATAAGAGGCTAAATTAATAAACTACTAAGGTGTTTGGTGTGTGATATAACCATTGGTTAGAACTATTTTAACTGTAGCATGTACAAGCTTTATATTGTAGCAACTTTTTATTGTTAGTACAACATGTGAGAACTTTACATTATTCATAACGAATATTATAGTTAGGACCGAGCTAGCCAAATAGGGCATACATTATAAAAAAGATATTTGCTACAAATATATTCAAAATTTTTTATTTACTTACAATTAGTTTTGAAAAGTGTTATTTGATACCATTTTGTTTTGAATGGGAAAGTCTCGTTCTTCCTTCATTAAAGCCCATATCCATTTAAATTTGTTGGAAAATTAATTGCACAAAACATGCCATTTTCCATTTTTAATGGAAGCAAATAGCCTTTTTTTATTTAACATGTTAACAAATTGTATTTTAAACAAATTTGAATTATTTTAGGCATATGATTTTTCAACATTAACCCTATCTTTAATTTAGCTCACTTTTCTTTTGTTCTTGTTTCTCTCTCTATATTTCTCCTCCTTTTTCTTCCCTTTTCCAAAACTGCCACCATGAACATCAAACTCCAAGGTGCATAGAGAAGACTAATGTCGCATCACAACAGAGATCTCGTTCGTTGCTACCAACATAGCAAGCTCGTACTCATGTCCGTCGCCAGCAAAGCCGAATCGCGATTGCAAAGAGAACCGTAGGCGAGGAGATCTAGAGATCAGCCGCTGTCAAAGAAGTCCTTGCTCCGTCGATAGTAATTGTAACTATCCTTCTTGTTGGTGCCTTAACTCACAAGTCACTAGTGGTTAATTTGAGCAAAAAAAAGAGGGAGGAGAGAAGGAGAAAATTAAATACGGGGTTATACTTTCGGTATTGTACTCAAGTGTAAATTCATTTTAACACTTAAATGGCCTAGTATTAATTAATGTTCTCAAAACTTTCGCCTACTAATTGTAATTTCTCTTTTAACATGACCTAAATCCCTCATATTTTCCCTAATTTGTTTTGGACCAAGGCCTGTTGAAGCCTTTTTCATTTCTTCGGTCTCTTCTCATATAATCATGGCGTCTATAGTTTACACATGGTAAAGAATTATTCCTCCTTCAGTTATTTATTCGATAATTGATTTGTTGCTTCTGAATATGTGATAACCATAATTCTCTTGAGGTGAAGAGGGCCAAGAAATGGTGGGTTGTATAGTCCCACATCGCTAGAAATGGTCATAGGTAGTGGTTTATAAGAAATGATACCACCTCCTATAAGCATGAGGCCTTTTGGTGTGAAGCCTAAGAGCAAAACTGTGAAAATTTAGTCCAAAGCGGACAATATCATATCAAACGGATGTGTGAGTTGTTACAGAATAACCCAAGCCATTTCCAATTTGTAAAAATTTGGCAAATCAATATATTGTTATATTTTTGTCTTCGGCCATGGACCTATGTAGATTCTTCATCTTTCTTTTTTTTTTTGGAGAATTTCAGCCATAATAATATGTTAATTCCATTCAAGATTTTTTTTTTTTTGGTATTTTTGGCATAATTTTAATTATATCTTCCACATAAGTGTGTCCATAGGACTTTTCAAATCTTTGGTTTTAATAGATTATTTTTCACAAACTGTGTCAATCCCCCTTCTTAACTACCGGCATGGTCCTTTACGTAAAGGAATCTTGGTAGGTCTCGATCCCACCATCAGCATGCATGGACGTAAAAAAGTTCTGATCATGATAACTGTGGTGCTCTTTTCAATTAATTGGATTTGTCACGCCCTTATTAGTTCTAGCAGAGGGCAATTTTTAAAATTAAAATAATAAGCCCGCTAAAGTCGTTAATTAGCCAAGCTCAGATCAAGAGGGAACTCACCAAAAGAGTTACAAAAATGGCTGCACTTAGCATGATTGTGGGCAGCCACGTTGGAGTCCTCATCAACTTTTGAGATAGACCAACAGGGAATGGAGTTACAAACATTCAAAAAAGTTAGCAATAATATTACTAATCTCCCAAAAACAGAGGGGGTCATCTGACAGAATCGCTTCCACCACTTGTGAGCAACCAGTCTCAAAATAACGCAGTAGTTTTCATCCCATGCTGGACAACAACACGAGCTATTTAAAACCAAACCACACGCTTTTGCCTGAAGGGGAGTGTCTGTTTCGCTGGTGCTCGAGGCAAGCGTAATTACGTTACTGCTCGCGTCTCTGAGGACTGAAGCCGTCACTGCGATGCCGTTAGCAAAGGCAGCGTCCACATTAATTTTTATCCAACCAGTGGGAGGTGGAGACTAACCTTGGGGGCGGGGAGGAGTAGCTTTATGGGAGTAACATCTTAGACATACTGGAGAACGAAGTAGCAATGGCTCAAATTGTTTTGAAGATGTCCTGAGCAATGGCCTGATGCAAAATTTCATTCCTTGTGCTTCCAAACGGGATCAATGGCGGTGGAAGCAAAGAGAAGGAAGCTACCCCTGGTGGGATCATCTTGTTGGGTCACGACCCACCCATCATCATCGTCAATTGCCCAAACAAGTCTAAGCCAAGCTGCTGGGAGAGGCGGAATATTGGCAGATGGAACAGACCAAGTAGAGGAGAACCAAATCCTTTTGGAGAAGTCGCAATCCCAGAAAAGGTGGGAGGCTGTTACCAAGCTGCCCAAATTACAAAGGAGGAAGGTCTGATCCTGCAGAGGGAAGGCTTGCAATAGTCCTGCACATGGAGGTAAAGCATCGCTGAGGAGCTACCAACTTAATATCATGTGGTGAGGAATGATGTTGCATACAAAGTCTATTTCGTTCTTAATTGGTGCGTTTGGCTGCAGCGGTGGAATGATAATAGTAATAGGAATGACAATGATAATAGAATAAAATGGAAAAGAAAGTTGATTCATTTATTTGGTAATAATTTTATAAATACTATGGAAAGGAATATAAATATTTTCATATTGACAAAATTACCCTTACGTTATAACAATAATATTTTATATATTAATATAGTTAATATAGTATATAAAATGTAATATAATATAATAAAATTATAATTACATAACTATGATATAGAATGTAATAATATTATGATAATGGTTAATACATAAAATAGAGTAATTTGCATCGGTGGTCCTTTAACTTTTTAGTATGTGATACTTTGATCCTTCTTTTTTTCTTTTTTTTTAAGTTTGACAAAATATCCCCACACCCTTGGTAATTGATGGACTTCTGTCAAAATTCAATCAAAACCTAATGGAAAGAGTAACATGCCAGTCATGTGGGGGTTTTAAAGGGTATATTGTCTTTTTATTTCAATCGGGTTTTGTCTCTATTTGGCTTCATTAAGGGCCCGTTTGGTTCGAGTATTTGAGTAGAGTATTTGAATAAAGATTTAAATATTTGTGAGAGAAAATACTGTAGCAAAATGATTCAAACCATGATTCAAATATCCAACCAAACAGGCCCTAAGTTTCCAACTACCGCCGTAACCTAAAACAAGTCCATCACTGAAGGTAAAAGCTTGGTCTCCAAATATGTAAGTTTTGAATTAGGTTTCTTCACTCCAAGCAAGAATTCCAAGGATACTATCATGCCTGTGCTAAGCCAAGGATACTTACTTAGGAATCTAGGAAAAGAACAAAATCCCACTTAAAAGTGTCGTTTGGGCGAATCTACAGAACCCCATTAGAAATTCATCTAGGGTCTTGAAGATAAACAACACAAGTAACAATGCAATCCTTATTTGTCAGAACAACTTTGTTATTTGTTCTACAAACTCATCAAAAAAGCAAGCCAAAAACCTAAATTTGCAATCATCAAATTCTGGAAATTTATTTCTAAGAGATGGGGTAGTTGGAGCGTGTCACGCCCCGGGGTACAGGAGGTGACGTGACGGATTATTTAAATTAATTAAAAAGAGATTAGTTAAAATCAAGAGTTTAGGGGTTAAATTACTTAATAAAATGTGAAAGTTTCAAAACATCATGGAATAGAAGAATTCATAAACATTAAGCGAGAAATAAAATATTAAAGAACCGCGAGTATGGGTCCCACTGACCCACAACTTGTGAACACACATAGTACTGACAATATAATAATACAACTACAGTCCAAGCACAAAGAAAATTAAAAACATTACATTCCTTGTCCAAAAAGGTACAAATGATCAACTATTCCTTCTACTGCTCCTGACTCCTGTCCATTGAATCCTCTCTAAACCTAAGTGGGAATCCACCTAGAGGGGGAGATTTAAGAAAAACAAGGAAAATGTGAGCGAAAGGCTTAGTATGACTATATTTTATCAAATCATTTAATTTAAAGAAAAATTTCATTATTCAGTGAATTATTTAAAAGAAACCTTGAATAAGTAAATAAACTTAAATAAAACCATTCTTACCTAAATCAGTTTATTAGGTCTACCAGAAAACATCATCATTTTCTTTTTCCTAGGCAAACCACATGAATATCACCACCGTAGTGGCCCAGTTGGGTTTCAGAACCTGCCCCAAAGGTCGATCGCTACACGACCCGATCTCTGATATGGCATCATGCCCTTATATTTATTCTCATCGTTATTCAAACCCATTTACCGAGTATTGTCATTTACATTCATTATGAAGTTCACTTCAGTTCGCGGTTTATAAAAATAACCGATAAAATCTCATTTTTCAATCAATCGTTGAAAACATTTTTATAGAAACTCTTCTAAAAGCCAAATCATTTTGAAACTGGGTTACCAAAGAAAGGGTAGAAGTCCTACCTCGATACTCCTGCCGGTGCCCCACACCTTAATTCCGGTCTGTTATACGTTAGTTTCGCGAAACCACGAATGATCCTAGATACACACTGAGTCGATCAATATCTAGTTTGAGACATCCATTGTTAACAAACCATTTCATGATGTCCTAGTGTGCCATTTGTATCTTTAGAATCATTTTACAAGGTTGGAATTTAAATCGGGGTTCAAAACAGTAAAAACGGGTGAAAAATCACAAAATTTCCCATGCCTAGGCGGCCTGTCGGATGCCCTGCTTCAGCCGGCCAAACTGTGCAGTTCGGCCTGCAGAAAATCAGGTCCGGTCGGCCGGACATTTCCCAAGTTTGGCTTGCCGAACTGGGAAAACCCAAAAATTTCAGTCACAGGTTTTGGTTCTCATAAAATCCAAATCTTGATTTTAACCTATTTTTCTCAATTCTCAAGCATGGAAAACAATCATAGATGATAGAAAAACATACTAGAACATTTTTGAACTCATTTAAACAAGATTTAAACACAAAAATCCCAAAAATCCAAAAATAGGGAAAAATGAGGAAAAATGAAAAATCTTGAATCTAATCCACTTTTCTTCAATCTAAGCTTAGATTCTAAGTGTTCTAAGTTTATTTAACTCAAACCAAGAGTTTTCTAAGCTAAAACAAACTTAGATTTCAAAAATGCAAAAAATTTGAAAATTTTGAAAAAGTTTAGAAATTTTAAAACTAACCTCAAATCGAAGCTTCAATCTGCGTTCTCGGTTGCTAAATCACGCTCCCAAGCTTCCTCCTTGCTAACCCGAAGCTTAGATTCGAATTTTGATTCAAAACTTTGAGAGAGAAATGAGAGAGAATGAGAGAAACCGAGAGAGAACGAGAGAGAGAGTGACCACGGGTGAGGAAGAGAGAGAGAAATCAAAGAGAGTGAGAGAGGGAATAAATATAGAGAAATGGTGGGCGGTTTTACTGTGCAAAAACCATGTATCGCCCACGGTTTTGTAAAACGAAATATTTTTAACATTTTACAAACGGTTGTGTTTTGAAACTCAAAACAACCTTTTAAAACAATAATAAATCATTTGAATTTATCAAATTAACAAAACAACCAAAAATTCAAAATTTAACCAAATAATCAAATTAATGTTGAAACATTAATTATGGCACACTAATTCATCATTTTATATTACAATAACATTAAATAAATTTTAGGGCATTACAGAGCAATGATTGGAGTTTTGGAAGATGATGAGGGGGATGGGAAATGTGGAGATTTGATGATAATGATGATATGATGAAGGGGATGGGGAAGGGGAAGGTGTGTTGCTGAAGAGGAAGAAAATGGAGTAGGTTTTGCTGGGGAAGGATTGAAGGGTTAGGATATTTGGGTTTTTTCCCTTCAATGATTTAGGTGTTGGCCTTAAGGTTTCAACTAATTATATTAATTTTGTTTTAATGATAACAAACAATTATTGTTTGATTACTAATCATTTTATCTTGAGTTTGTAGCTTCATTATTGACAAAATATTTATAAAAAAAAAAAGATCATTTGAAGTGAATATCAAGAAAAAAACTCGAAAATTATAATGTGAAGATGGATCAATTAAACCAAGCACTTGAAGATTGAAGTAAAGCATCAACAAGCATGAAGAGTAGGTTTATATTTTATTTTTGAGCTTGTATGATGTTAGAGTATGCATAGAATTTTTATCAAATTTTTTGGCTTAAGTTTGTTCATAACTATTTTGGTCAAAAGTATTTCTGATCTGAAAATTTTAAGCACTTATGGACTAAAAATTGAAAAATATTTATAAACAATGTTTCACATTTTTCAAAATGTTTTTCTATAATTTTTAGCGCTTTACATATAATTTTGACACTAAAATTAAATATATTGTGATTTAGAACTGTTTTTAACCTTTTCTATGGCATTTGAGTTTGCTAGAGAGATGTGGTTCACCGTGCGTAGTATATGGCGGTCGACCGCCCAGCCTTCGGGCTCGTTTCTTCTAGCAACTCGGTGGACCACGCCATGTATATGGTGGTCGACCGTGGTGTCTAACGAACATAATTTTAGCTTTTAGAAACAAGTCTCCAACGGCTAGTTTGCAATATATTTGGAATATCTACCTCATTTTCAACCTTGGGGACAACTTTTGACTCCTTGAACATACATTAAATCATATTCCAAGTGTCTAAAAGCATTTGATCATTCTCTTGAGCCTAACTTGTTTAAAAATCATCTTGTGAGCTTATACATCTCCTAGTTGCTTCAAAATTGTAATCCAATCATTCGTAGGAGGTGTGAGATAGTTGTTAAAATCTTCAATCCATGTAAAACCAAGTCTTATAGGTTTCAAAAGCCTTATCAAATTTGAGGAAGTGTTTGGTCAGCCAATCTTCATAAAATTGACTGTTGTAAGAGGTTGCGGTGAACCTCAGGTAGAAGAAGTCACCAATTGTACAAGGAGTGATCGTGCCAAAAAATCGATTAGAATAGTGAAAGAGGTCGTGCTTGCTTAGCTCGGTAACTATGGATGTAAGCATATTACCGAACAACTATAAATCGCATTTGCCTACTTCTTTCCCTTACTTCTTTATATATTTGTAAATTATTATCGGTGATATATTTGATTTGTAAAAATGAGCTTTTTTCATTGCATCCTTGTGACTTATTATTTAATAGCTTGAATTTTGTACTTCTGGATTGTTGATTATTGGATTTAGTCTCATACTTTGTTTGTGATTATTTTTAGTTTTCTAATAATTGTAAAAAGTTTTTAAAACCCAATTTACCCCCCTCTTGGGTAGTCATTCTTGGGCTAACATTGGGATGTCTATTTGAGTTGTTTGTTTTGTTTTTTATTGTTATTATAAAATTTTAAAGTGGGGACATTTTAGTAATTGCATCCTCAAAATAGGTAATGGGTTAGTTTTGATGGAAAGTCCTTGAATTGCTAAGATTTTAAGAGTTCGGGGTTTGTTTTGCTCAAATTAGAAAAAAAATAGACTAAAATTGTCACCTACTAAACAGTTAAGGGACCATCGATGTAAATTATTATATAGACTATTATAAATTTTAATTATAATATTATAATTATATTAATAATTATATTTTTATTATTATAATATATAAAATATTATGACAATAAAAATATGATATCACATGAAAAAAATAATAATATTCAATTATACTCTAATTACAATATTGGAAATAGATTATGTTATATTATTATAATGGTATATTATATTATATTTTAATAATTATAAATAAATTAAATTTAATCATAATTATGTAACACATTATGTAGTTATAGCATATAATACAATATAAAAGATAATAATTTTAAAATTATAATATCATATTAATATTTAATTATATTAATAATTATATTATTGATATAATATATCATAATTATGTTAAGAATATAATATATTATGATCATAATATATGATTTTACATAATAAATTAATATTAAAATATTAATATAATTATGATATTATTAATTATAATATCACAACTATATTATATTATATTATATTATATTATATTATATTATTATAAGATATGATTGCAATATAATATATAATATATTATAATAATATATTAGTTATATTGTAATTATTAATATAACTATAATAGTAATAATTATAATATTCAAGGGTAATAATGGAAAAAAATAGCTTGAAATGACTATTCCTTCCCTGTGAGAAAGGAATGATGATTCACACTCACTTGACGAAAAAGTTATTTTATTTTTTAATAACTATTCATTTTCTAAAGATCAACTAAACATCATAACGGAGTTTCGTTTCTTTTCTTCTTATTCCTTTCCCCTCAACTAAACACAACCTAAGGTAAGTGGCACAGAGAGTCAGAGAGAAATGCGAAGCATATAGGCGGACTTTGTCGAGGATTTCCTATTAGCATTGGAGGTCCAAATCCAGGCATCTTCTTTCGGAGTCTGGCAGAAGAGAGTTTTTTAAGATGGTAGCAGCATCACTAGCTATGAAAATCTGTATGACTTTGGGAAATGTTCCACCTGAAAGAGGTGGTGAAATCTTTTACATTTCCTCCTTTTCTTTTCATTTTTCATTACTTTTAAACAAAAATGACTAATTAAAGACTAAACATGTCATAAATAAGGTTTATGGATTGTTAAAAAAAAAAAAACAAATACGGAGGAGCTACCAATTTTGTATGGTAGGTTACTTTTTTTTTGTGCCTATATTTCCACTCTTTCATCTAGTTTAGTTACCCTTTTTCTTCATATGTTCCAATATGTGTTCCGCAAAAAATTAAAAAGAAAAAAAAAAGGAAAGAAAGAAAGAAGAAAAATTAGCAAAGTGCTCGAGGACGTCTAAGCTAAATGAATGAAAGGAAATAAGTAGAGAATGTTGTAGATTAATAAAGCTACAAAAATAAAGCTTAGATTAATTTATGTCACTAAAAAAAATAATTACAAACAATATCACCATACGTCATCATACTATAATTAATAACGCCAAATATATCTTCAAAATTCAAATTAGATTGTATAAAAAGAAGACAGTTTTTGAGTGTCACTAAGAATGTATTAGACTTTTAAATTTAATTGTCATCTTTATTTGTGATATTTATTAGATAATTTTTTTAGGGGTGACACAAATCAATCTAAACCAAAAAAGTACGGTATAAGACATAAATATCTCTCCTATTAGCTTTTGGAAATTTAAAAATAGCCCACATATATAGAATATCCATATATTACGTCTTAGGTACCCTCACTTATTTTTTTGGTTAAATTTAAATGTGCCTCTGTATTCTTAAACTTTCCAAATGTTATCTTAATTGTTCCATTTAAATTTTCTATTTTAACTTTTTATATTTACTCGTACTAATTTTCATATTTTTCCAACTTAAGATATGCATTTTTTTAATAGAAAGCTTGAATGTTGTGTTTAAATCTTGTATTTTCTTCCTCAAATCCTTATTTATTTTCCTTATTAATTAGTAACATTAGAGTTATTGTGTTTATTAAATTATTATTAATTGTCACTGCCCTACCAACATAAATTTCTCGATCCATCTAAGCCTTTATTTCCAGCATTTCACGGTTTTTTTTTTTTTTTTTTTGAACTTGAGGGTAGAAGTATTCAAATTCACCTTTTCTTTAAAAAAAAAAAAAAAATCGAGTGCACATCTGTTTTTTCTGATTCAACCAAGCCACAAATAACTAGTAAAATGGACCTCACAACCAAAAAAAAATAAAAATAAATAAAAGTCCATGCTCAACCGAAGTATTCAGGGGAAAGAGGACTGATGGCTCAATCTATTCAAGTTCATTAAAGATATGTTTGTTTCATAATTTTTTTAACTTAAATGGACGTAAATTTAAATTTAAATATCAAAAGTCTTTTAAATACGTGTTTATTTTTCTTAAAATATAAATCATTTAAGTATCAAAAAATCCAAGTTTTTAAAATTCTCATCCCTTTAAACTTTTAATACTTGAATATCTTTACTACAGTAAAAACTAAAATTCTCTATTATATTTAAGGGAAAAAAATCATAACTTCTTCGTTTGATATCCAATTAAGATGATTTTTTTCATTATGTTTCTAATAAAGAGAAGAATAAATCAAGAACCATATTGCATATTTTTTAAGATTATTAACATTAAGATTTTATTAGATTTATTAATAAATCAAAAACGATCTTCACTACCTCTCCAAACACAAATTCTAATTTTATTTCATACTCAGACTAAAACTTAAATGCACGTCCAAACATAAATTTGAATAACAATTTAAATCACTAATTCAAATCTTAATTCAAATCACGCTAACTTAAATTAAATCTAATTCGAATCTATTTACCAAACAGACCCTAATTAACTCCATCTCCAACAAAACACTTAAAAAGGCTTTGCCTAATATCACATGCAAGCTGAGTTGTAACTCGCATAAAGTCCATTTCTAAGGATTCCAAAATACATTTAACAAGAAAACGACACAAATTCAAGACTGCTCTTTGGAGCATTCTAGACTTGTCTCTACACCAAGACATACAATACCACAAAAAAGAAAACAAAAATCACATCATAATCAGCAAAAACAAAACACAAGTTCTTAACCACAAAAAAAAAAAAAAAAGAGCTTAAAAAGATTTCACCGAATACATTCTTGGTTTGCATTCGGTTCTTCAAAGCTGATTTTGAGACGAAGGGTGGTAGAAAAATATTGGGCCGAGTTGGTCCAATTAGTGTCCGACCTTGTCTTTCTCCCACCGAGGAGGGGGGCCCATCTCAGACCGCATTGGCATTCAACTGCTTATTAGTTTGATTGGGCTTTGAAGGGCCCATTTCTACTGATTCTTCTGGAGTGGGCTTCTTGGTACCCCTGTCACGGTAAATGAAGTACAAAATAAGCTGTGTTGTTCCAAGACCACACCCGAAACCGTTCGGCACCTGCAAAACCACACCAATATTTTGCCGCTGTAAAAATTATAACATCCCAATCACCAAAAAATTACTCAAATATAAATGTGTGTGTGTCTATGAATATACGTGCTAAGGGGCATCGTGGTGTTGAACTCCACAGCTAATTATCGTAAGTCATATTAGAAAGCCTCATGTTTGTATTTAGTTCTTTGTGTTACGTGTGTGTAAGTTTGATCAGACGTAAAGTTGGGAATAAAAAGCTCCTACCACTTTTTGGAATGTGCACTGGTGCCCGATAAAAATGAAAAAAGAATAAGAAAAGATGGGAAATTTATGAAACTAGCTATAACCTTCGATATTAACGAAAGAAAGAGCACAAAAAACTTTTTTTTTTTTTGTTTTTTAAAAGATTGCCACTTGTTTGGCTAATGATGGGTCTTTATTATAAGAACCTTTTTATGATAATATATGAAAACTTTATATTATAATAATTTTATTTTTTTATTATATCATATAAAAACTTTATACTGTTTATCACAAGTTTATAATTTCCACCACCCTCAGCTAAAGACACTGTTAAAAACCGTGGAGGAGCGAGAGAGAAACTTACTGCAACAAAAGGGTCACCGCCAAGTAGGCCATAGATGAACCAGGAAGTACCACACAAGAAGACAAATAATGACAAGAAAAACGGCATGAATTCCACGCATTTCGTCTTAATCACCGTTCTCTGCACAATTTTTTTTTTAAGACATAAACTCCAATTAAATACACAAATCCAAATTAACCCAAAACCAACCCTTTTCATCAGTTTGGAAGAACGAATAAATATCCCATTTTAGGCCATTTCTTTTATAGAAACTGAAAAAGATGCCACATGTAGATCTGCATCTCCAACCAACAGATGAAAAAATGAAAAATAAAAAATAAAAAAATTGACCATATTTATCCCACTAAAGAAATCTCCTTTTATATATATATATGATATATATATAAATATTATTTAAAGAAAAAAAAAAAAGAAAAGGAAAAAAAAAGGCTTACCATGATTGAAAGAGGGGATGCATACATGACAATAGAGAAAATGGTGGCGGCGAGGCCACAGAAGAGCTTTCTGGGTTTGCCATGCAAGGCCAAGAGTGAGACCAAAGCCACAATTGCGAAAACAGTAAGAACAAAAGCAAAGAGTCCAAAAATCTTGGCCTTTTCTCTCTTTGGAGCAAATATTATGAACAGCAACACGTATGTCGACTCTATCGCTGCTCCTGTGCCGTTGATTGTTGATACCAATATGTTGTTTGGTGATACAAACGGCAGACCATACCTGTTTATTTTAAATTATTACATCATTTTCAGTTTTTTCTTTTCAACACATAATATCAATTAGAAAAAAAAAAAAAAGAAAACAAAAAAGTAAGAAAAAATATTTCTTCTTTTTTTTTTTTTTTCTTTTTTCTCATCGTATATCTCAGAATTCACTTGAAGTTTGGAGAAAAAGAAAAATACCGAATTTTAAGCACCAAACATGAAACTAGTATATATACTCCCTTGATTTAACAAAGGGAAAAGGCGATAATATTCTAAAACTTTTATTTATTTACCAAAAAGTCTGCAAAATAATTATGTTTCTGGGTATTAGAGACTCCACTAGAAATTTGAAGGAGGAAAAAAAATAAAAAAATCAAGAAGTTAGACAACTACCAAATGTTAAAAAGAAAAGCTATCTTAAAATGGAAAACAAAAAAAAAGGGGGAAATAAAAAGTGTTACCACGCGGAGAGGAGGCAATTGAGTAAAGTCATGACGTACGGAATGCCTGAAAATTGCTCCGTGGACTTCTTCGTTATGATTCTCTTAAACGTTATCCTACACCAAAAAGGGAAAATATAAAAAAAAAAAGAAAAAAAGAAAAAGAAAGGCACTTTTAGCATTAAATATAAAGAAACGTTGAAAAAAAAAATGGTTCTTGTTATTCATTATCGGATTATTATATCCAAAACAAGATTGATGGAGTAATCATAAATCTCCAGTTGCTTTTATGTCATGTATATATATAAGTAACAAAAAACGCTTTTTCGGGGGATCATGAGAAACCCATCTCCAAAATCTACTAAACAAAGAAAAATTTCAATTTCGTCCCCAAGAAAAGAAAAGGAAAACAATCTCGTGATTCAGGAGAGAGAGATCTTTTTACATTGGAGCCAAGAAGAGAAACAGAGCAAAAACATTTCCTGCATCACAAAAGAGAAGAAAAAAAAGAGTACGTAAAAGCCCTTATAACAAAGATTGAAAATTATCTAGGAACAAAAAAATTGCACAATAAATATAAAAAAGATTACACAAAACCAAGAACTAGAGATTGAAAGAAAAACCCACCAAAGACACCAAAGATGAAATGCAGAACATCCATTGAGTACAAACTCTTTCGATTTCAACAAGAAAGAAGAGAAAGAGAGAGAAGAAACCCAGATGAGGAAAACAAAAACACAAAATCCACAGAAAAACAAAAAAAGAAAACAAAAGTGTTTCTCAAGAGCTTGGGAGGTTTGTTCTTTAAAACGACAAAATGGTGTTTGGTAGAGGAAGCAACTGAGAAGAAGGCAATTAGATACGGGTTTATATGGAGAAAAACAAAACGAGAAGAGTTGAAAATCTGAGGGTAAATAATTTTTTTCCTTTTTTAAATCTTCTAAATAAAAACTATGTGAATATTAAAAATGGAACTTATCCTCATGCTTGGATAAGGAGAAGTGTCTGCTTCTCTACTGAATCTGAAGTCTGAGCTCTGTCAGCTTTTCATACAAATGTGCAACGTACTTTTTGAGTGTTAAAACCGATAACTACGTCCGTGAGCCCTTGGAAAACTTCAAATTGCATGGTGGTCCCAACGAATATTATTATTATTATTTCTTCTTTTTTCCAAAATATGGAAACAAAAAAAATTAAATTTTTACGAGAATTTGCTTCGGGGAACAAAGAAAATGCGAAAAATTTTGGGGACGTCATCAAGATGATAAAAAGATGCCCTACTGGCAGTAAGTTCTTGGTCAAATAATTCGGTTATGTTATTTTTTAACTTCTCTTAGAAAAAGTTGGTTGAATTACATTTTTTAGTTTTAAATGCATTTATCAACACCCTACATATGATTCAGATGGAGGTGGCAAAATTTATGTTTATATCAACATATTTATAACACAACACGTTTAGATCGAACATAAATATAATATAATTAATAATTGTATAAAAAATACAAATATAAACACGACTCATTTATAACACATGTATCATAGCATGATACGATTAACACAATTACTAAGCGAGCTATGACGGGTTGATACGATAACAACACGCATATGACACGTTTATGACCCAATTAACTAAATATTAAAAAAAAATAAAAAATAAAAAAAGCCAATAAAAAAATTAACAAAAACACAATATCTAATTAATACTAACCTACTACAAATATTTCAAATATTTTAATTTTTAAGTTTAAATGTGTTATAAACAGACGGGTCGTGTTGTGTCATATCGACATATTTATGGCCTATTTAATTAAACTTGTTAAGGCGTATTAGACGTGTTAGCATGAATCTAACCCGTTTATTTTTGTGTTATTCGTGCCATTCAATTTATGGTCCAATTAATAAACATACAATCAAAACCTATTTATCTTGTGTCATTTTTATATCATGTCATCGTGTCATATCTAAAATTATCGACTCTAGATGCAGAATTATACACTACATGGTTATAAAAAAAAAATAGGAGGGATTTAAATGGTATGTATTCCTCGTTAAGTTTGCTTAAATTTTAGGGGAAATATATTTATTTTTCTTCTTTAAAATATTAAAGAAAGCAAACTTTGTTTGGATAGAAGTCACCATAAATTTGAGAATCTAATTTACAAGGCACTAACTCAATGCCAAGAAAATGTCATCTGTCACCGACAATATTTACTGTAGTTTCTTTCTATGCAGCCATAACAAGGACAATACGACAGCATTTACCATAATTTAAAATTAAAAAAATCTTGTAACTGTTAAAAAATACTGCAAAACAGTTGATTAGAAGTGTTTCCCGACACCAAGTTGGTAGTTTAAGGTTCGTTTAGTTCGAGTATTTGAGTAGATATTTCAATAAAGATTTAAATTTTTGTAAAAAAAAATACTGTAATAAAATAATTTAAACTGTGATTTGAATATTCAACCAAACGGACCCTTAATCATTTATCTATTCTTATCAACTTACTGTCTGGAAAATTGGGTAAACATAACGGAAAAGGAAAAGATTAAAAAAAAAATATAGAAACGTTTGGCAGTTTATTTAGTAAGAAATTACACTAAATATAACAACTTCATTTCTTAACATAAAAAAATAATATATTTTTAAAAAATATTAAAATATGTAGTATTTTAAAAATTATATGCTTTTTTAAATATTTAAATATTTAATTTTATTTTCTCTTTTTTCTTTTTTTTCTTCTTTTTATTTTTTGTTTTAGTTTTTTATTAACTCGATGTTGTTTTATGTTTTTCTTTACATCATTTTATACCAAAATAAATTTCATTTTAATCTAAAAAGGCCACTTACTTAATATTGTTATATTTTGATCTATTTATTTTAAATGCCAATAAAATTTTCTCATTCTCTTTTATTTATTTTGGATGAAGGATGATATTTTTAGTGTCTTTAGAAAATCAATTAGAATAATATAGTTGGAACCAATTTATTATAGTATATAAAAGCTTTACATTATGACATATTTTTACTTTACACTATAGCAGTTTAAACTATATAATTGAAATGACGTTGCCAAATAAAACATTAAACAAACACGTAAAATATAATATTTTAGGGATATAAAATAAAGGAAAAAAAGTTGTTTTTGTAGACTGCACAAATTTTTTGTCATAAACACTATCTGTAAATTATACATCATGCATAAATAGATCAAAGAAAAGAAACGGCCATGTAATGGAAGAAATATCTTTAACATATATATAAAGAGAGAATGGGTTTCGTATGGTGTTTTCAGGACGCTCAAAATTTGAAATGTTTTGGCTTTTGTTTTTCAAAACAGTCTTTTTAGTCAAAATAGTTTTTTTAGTCCAAACGTTTTTTTTATAGGTTTTTGATAATTTTTTTTTCCTTTTAGGTTTTCAAAATTTTTTTTCCTTTTTATTTTTTTTTTTGTTAACATGCTTAATACACACATGCGAAACATATGTTTTTTAGCTAGTATCAACTAAAAAGGATTATTATTGTTGTACATACAATTTCGACATTCATGTTGCCTTTATAGTTAAATTAGTCCAATTTTATTTAAATTTAGTTAAAATTCTAAAGATCCAATTGGTAGTTTAATTATTCATATTAAAATCACATTCAGTTTTGGCCTTTCATTAGTTAGGTTAGGGTTCATTTGATATGTAAGTTTAAAACAGTATGGTTTTAAATTTTGTAGTTTGAACTTGTATTTTTGAATTTATATTGTTTAAACAGCAGTTTTGAACTAGTATTTGAAATATTAAAGTTTAAAATGAAAATAAAACATCACATTAAAATTTGATGTTTGCAAAATTATGGCTTAAAAAGGTAAACAAAAATGAGAAGGTTTTCTATTGTAGAGAATGGTTCAAAATGGTAAGAATTCAATTGGGCCAAGTTGTTGAAATTGACAGTTTAGCCCATTTTAAATGATTTTCAATGTTTTGAACGATTTATTTATTGTGTCTACTAGATGCCCATTCTTGTAGGCCCCTTGGTTCAATATCGTTTAAAACGTCTTAAACATACGAACCAAATAGCACATTAAAGGAATATTATTAAAATATTCTACTTTGATCCTTAAACTATTACTTTATTTCACTTTTGGTTTCTAACCTAGTACTTTACGGTCCGTTTAATAGTGTTTTTAAAATAAGTGAAAATGGTTTTATTTTCAAAAATGAGAATTTTTTAGGAATTACGTTAAAAGTGTTTTTGAAATTTTTGCCTTAAAAAGCATATAAAAACATTTTTAAAAACTCTCAAAACGTTACCAAATGGGGCCTTAGTTTTTTACTTTAGATTTTTCAAATTTTAGGCCTTACTAACCCTTATAGCCTGTTTAGCAAAATTGGTTCTAACCTGCTTTTCTATTAAGAATAGTATAAAGCTCTCACATGCTAAAGTAAAAAGAAAAAAGATTACTACAGTATAAAGTTCTAACATGTTCTAACTACTGGTTCTAACTACTGGTTCTAACTACCATGCTAAACACTTAGTTATAACAGAGAGATTAAAAGTAAAACAAAATAATAATTTAGGGACTAAAATGAGACATTTTTAAAGTTTTTTGTTAAATATTTAACAGGGTTAATTTCATTAACACCTCCTATGTTTTGACAAAAAAACTAAAACACCCATTTGACCAAAAATGATTACATTTGCACCTCTTGACTTTTCAAAAAAATTATAGAGACATCTCCTCTGCTAGCTGACTATCAATATTGACCAAAAATATCATTAAATTTTTAAAAATACTTAACTCCCCTACGCATGAAAAACATTTTTAGTCTATGTTACTAAAAAAATAACTTTTTAACCTTATTTTATATCAAAAAATGAATTTGATTGATTTTCACACACTTTTTACCTATAAATTTTACTCTCATAGAAAAAGTTCTTTTTCTTCTTGATCTTTTCTCCTCAAATTTTCAAGAAAATAAATTATGTTTTTTTCCTTGTTTATTTTGAGGAGCATCAAACTAAATTAATATTAGACAACTATCATTGTAATTTTTGATTTTTTGCATCAAAATTTAAAAGTATAAAATTATTAAAGTTAAAAATTCAATCAAAATTTTAAAATAAAAATTTTTAAAAAAAGAAAATCTCTCTCTTTCTCTCTCAACCTATAACTTAATGTAGAGGGGGCGAAGGTCGTGGAGGGTGACAAGGTTGGGGTGGTGTTAGCATGAGGGAAACATGGAAGGGTGGGCAACAACGTGTGAAGGGGAGGTTGCAATGGCAAGGGCCACTGGGGAGGGCGGGTTGCAACAGGCGAAGGAGAGGCTATGACAGAGTAAGGGCCATGAGGGTGAGGCCACAACAGCCGAAGGCAATCTTCAACGGGCAATGGCTTGGTGGGCGATGACATTGCAGGTGAGGGAGCGATGATTTTAGGATGCTGGATGACTGGAGGAGGGTGGGCGATCAATGGGTGGGTGGGCATGGTTGGCGTGGGAGAGGGTGCTAGAGGGGAAGAATATGTTAGGGGATTTGTTTTTTTCAATTGAGTGAGATCCAATGATTGAGATTTAACGTTGTTAGATCAAGTGTTATAGGGTATGTTTGTCATCTTGTATCTAAAGTTAACATAGTTAAGTCCAAGTCATGTTGATGTAATTAGTTTTGTTCAAAGGAGGTATCTTTGTTATTTTGGTAAAACACAAAGGGTAAAACCTAACCAACAGATGAACTAAAACTGAAACAAAGTAATAGATTAAGGATCAAAGTGAGACTTTTTAAATATTACAGACTAAAATGGGACTAAGGTTAAACCTCAGGATCATTTGTTAAATTAATCCTTTTATTTTACCAATCCAAACCTTTGCTTTTAGATGGAAAAGAATGATTTAAACTGACAAACATTAAAATCTCCCTTCATGTGATCCAAGTTGTTGGCATCATGCATGTTTTTGTCGAAATTGTTGGGTTGTGATAGAGCTGGGCTTGTAATGGGGATGTCATGATTGTAATGACGACTCAGCCCTGGCCTCACACTGGCGAGATTTCCCCTTTCATTCTTCTCAGATCTGAGATGATCTTATGAATTTCATTTTTTCTTTTTTGTTTTAAAGTAAATATTGTTGGTTTATTCACGGGTATTTTAGTCTTTTTTGTGCAATTTTAAGTCATGTACAACTCAAATGAGGGAGATTTTAACATTCATTAGTTAAAATGGTCCTTTTACATCTAAAAACAAAGATTTAGGCTGGTTAAATAAAATAAAAAATAAAAAATAAAAAGTAGGCATCAAATTCTCACTTTCGCTAAAGGTTAGGGAACTACCCGAGCTATTAACCCATGACAGTATTAATTTTTGAATAAGATACAACAATGGTTTGGCATTAAGGTAATGGATAAAATACTTGCTGCTGTGTTTCGTGAGGTTGCAAAATGCTGGTGGAATTGGAAGAATGACCTCCGCAAGAAATTCAAAAGATACGGAGGAGTGAACAACCCAAACCGTGCCAGGGCCAAAGTCTCTATGAACATTATGAATTCCGCACATTGGCCGTTATATTGTGATCAGTTCGTGTTTGTGCTATTCCAGGTTTCTAGTTGCTCTATATTTCTTTACTCTATATAACGCCGTAAAATATACCACTACAAATTTCCTCTTTTTTACAAGCCAAATCCAAAACAAACTAAAAAAAAACCGCAGCCACTCCAAGCAGGCCAACTAGCAGGGACAGACATCCTTTGCACAACATAGATTTAGCAAGGCGAGTAACTTTACACATTATTATGAAATATTAAATATTAAAAAATAATAAGAAAAATAATAAATTCTAACACCAATTCAAAGTTGCAAATGAATCCTGAGACACTGACGCAACAATTGTTGAACCGTAATTGGCATGGTAAGAGATAGGCTAACAATGTTGCGGAGGCAACACATGTATGCATGTTTTTTCATCTCCTTCAATACTTCTATTGATTTTCTAACTTATTCATTTGTCAATGAATTTCCTTGCTCTTAGTTATAATCTCAAATAGCTGAGGACAGGCAAGCTTGACTTATGCAATCCGCTTCAAGCTCGTTTGTCCCTGCGGTGAATGAGGAAGGCATTATGGGGAAAACATGCTTGGGTCTAATAGAGGAGCATGCAAGGGAGAGTGGACCCTTGATAATTTTATTAAATAGAGTTATTTTAGTACTTTTATGCATGGAAATAGACTATGTTCTTGAGATTTTTATTTTATTTTATTTTTCTTATTTGTGTAAGTAAAATAGGCAAAGTGGGAAAGTATGGCTGGAGCTTTAATTAGGGGATAAAGGTTAAAAGAAACTCTCATCATAATAAAATTCAAATTCTAGAAGTGCCTACAAGAACCATCATGTTCAGACCTCTGCAGTGCACGAAACTCGTGACCAACATTATTAGATCAATGCCAAATAAGCTCCATGGCACACATGTGATGTACGCCCAGCAAGATTGCATCTCTAGCAAAACCTAGCCTTGTCAAATCTTGGAGCAGGCACAGAGATATAGGGATGGGAAATCATTTCCCACCCCAGCCCATTGCCTGTCTAGCATGCAAAACGTGCGACTAGCATCGTGCAATCCATGCTAGATGAGCTTCATCGCGTACGTGTGATGTACGCCTAACAAGATTGTGACTCCAGCAAAACCATAACGTAGCCTTGCCAAATCTCAGGGCAGGGACGTGGACGGGTACGGGGATAGGGAATCGTTTCCTGCTTAACCTGTTGCCATTCCTAAGTACATATTGCTATATATCTCAAACGACAAAAAATCTATGTAATAGATTGCATTGTGTAACTTAACTTAAAAGACCATATTAAAAAATTCAAATATTTCAAAAATCAGGTCTGGGCTAGGGCTAGGTTATAGGACTACACTCATATCAATATTGGGGTTAAGATCTAGGGACAGGGTTAGAGCCAAGATTGGGGTAGAGATCATGGTTGAACATTGACAATAGAGTCTAGGACCAGTTTAAGTTCAAGACTCGAGGTCACGTATAAGATCATGGATCAGTTTTTCAAAAAGGGGCAGGTTTCATGAATATGGCTAGGTGTGAGGGTTGAGTCCTATGATTGGGGTATAGATTTTGGATGAGGATCTCATATTGGAGCTAGAGACACTCATGCTAGGGTTAGATGGGGCTGTAGAATCAAAGTTAACTTGAGATCCAATCCTAACCCTACATTGGACCTATGTAGATGGGAGGGACAAATAAAAAATGTGGCTTGAAACTGAAGTCGGGTATATATTGTCTAGTGAGGGTTCAATCAACAATTTCACCTCAACGAGTTACATAAAGTTACCCTTTAAAATAACAAATTTAAGAAATTCATTAATTCTTCTCCTAAAAGCAAAAGCAAAAGCAAATTATCTTAATCTCTATTTGCACAAACACTCTAAGATAATGATAGTGTCCGGCAAGGGAGTCAAGATTTGATACGTTCCTAGAGAGTACTAAATTAAACGTTGGTGATGTTATGATCGTTATTGAGTATAAGTGTGAGCAAAGGTTATTCCCTATAGTATTAGTTCTAATTAATTAGTTATTGACTCTAAAAACTTAAAATACACTAAAATTAAATACAAAAAGTGGGTTGAAGGGTGCACAGGGGGTGTTTTGATTATGAACTAAATTATTGAATAAAAAAAAAAGGAAGAAAATAAAACAATAAAAAGCAATAAAAATAACATTAATTAAAGGATCATTCTCCATCACTAGACACTAATTATTAAATCAATCATAAAAATTATGTCCAATCCTCTATCGAAACTTCCAGCCATAGATAACAATAAGCTCTGTTATCCTAATTTGTCATTACTGTGTCGTTCAACAAAACAAGCCCCATGTTAAATCTCTATCCATTAAATAACTTAGAATAAGCTCTGTAGATTCAATTTAACTGAAGCAGTACGATAAGCAAGATAGGTTGATTTAAGCAATAAACACACAAGTTCAGTTCATTCAACCTAAGTTGTATTTCACATCACAATCAAACCAAAGCCTCTCGTAATTATTGATCACAATTTGCTACTTATGATTAGAATAACAAGACAGTTACGGATCAAGAATTATAACCTAGCAATAGATAATTCTCAAATCCTATTTAGTTGTGTACCTAAATAAAACAAGAAAATAATCATAAACAATAACTATGAAGTACTTAAACAATCTCATTGGGAAAATTGGAAAATAAATATAAAAATCAATCACATAGCTATGCGAGGGTTTTGAAATTAGCCTCAACCAAAAATAAAACTAAACTAAAAACATAAAAAAAAAAAGAAATAAGAAGAAGAAGAAAGATAATAGTATTGAAGAGTCTTTCATGCAGATGATACTTCTTAAGCCATCACTAAAGCTTCTCTCTCACCTCGCCACTCTTAAAATTAAGAAAAAAAAAATGATAAAAAGGCTTCCTTCTTGTGTTCTAAAGTGATGTATTTATAGGTTTGTCAGGTTAGGATGAAAAGGGAAAATCTTGAAATCTTTTTGGACCAAAATTCAGAGTAAAAGTTGCAAGAAATTAGCGTTGGGGCATGATTTTTGGCTTCGCTATACAGACTGTTGACTTCTAGGCGTTGGGATGCCACCATTCAGACCCATGACGTTAGGTCTCCGTTAAATTGGCACTCGGGCACCACTCCTCTACCCCATTCGCCTAGTCTCACCCACACGTAAGCTATGGAGTTTGAAACGCACGTAAATCATGGTTTTTTACTCCAAAACACTCCTCAGCATTTAAATCACCTACAAAACCTAAAAATACAAATAAAAAAAAAGAAAACCAAGAAAAACAACCCAAAAAAAAAGAAGCGTGATAGAAAAAAATGGAAAATTAAACACGTATCAAATAATATGTTATTAATCACATTATTAGTTTGAGCAGTTCTAAATAGCCCTGTTGGGCTATGGCCCGAGCCCCTCACATAGGATGGGCCCCAATATGTGAGACCACATGTGGGACCCGAGCCCGGGCTGTAGCCCGAAGGGGTTGAAAAGAGTTTTTCTATTAGTTTCCACTATCTACAAATAAAAAAAAGCCTATATTTGAGATAACTGATTATTTGCTTTTACAAAATCAACAACTATTTATCTCTCTCACTTAAAAAAAAAAAAAAAAAAAAAAACCTTCTATTGCCTTAGAAAACGGCGGAAATAAAAACTTCAAATATTGTTTTGGCTCTTGAAGTAGACGTGGTATAGAAGCATTTACATTAATATATACAACAGTTTCTCAATCTCCTTTCATCAGGAAAGACTTTTACAATAGGTAAGAACTTTGTAAAATGCGTATTCTATATTGTTTGAAATAATCCTGTGGCTTCTTTTACATTTTTTAGATTTGTGTTTTTGTTCACTACCAGTGCTATCTTTGACACGATCGAACGTATTCTTGAAAGATGAACATTCAATAAACAATTAGTTATCGCGGGAGTTCTTCCAATTTTCCGGCAGAATCTTGGAAGAAATATTTCAATACAACTAGTAATTGTTCCACCCTGGTGTAGTATTTTATATTTAGTAGGATTCAAAAGAGGATTCAAAATCTTCCGATTCAAAACGTTATGAGCAGTGCTATGTAGCCCGCTCGGGCCAAAAATTGTTTTTCAAATGTTATTAGGTTGGCACTGTAATTTGTTCCGATTACATCAAAGTCAAATCATGATAGAAAAATATGTAAAAAATAAAAGTAACTCAACAAAAATTTGACCAGAATTGGGTGTATTTTTCTATGTCATGGGAAGAGATTCTCCGCCTGTTGTATGTACAAATATACACATAAATGTGATTTTTATTCTCTAATTTGTAAAATAAAATCCCCTCACAAACCAATGTTTATTCAAATCCTAATTTTTGACAATGATATAGATTACTATTATCTTTTTATAATATGTGTGTCTATATTTTGTTCCTCTAAAATAATATACAATCACACAAATGTTATAGAAAAGAGTCCGTTTGAAAACGTAGTTTACCAATAGTTTGAATTTAAAACACTATAACAATTTGAATTCTATGAGAAAAATACTATAACAAATTTAGTGTAAACTAATTTGTTTTAATTCGAACCGTGTTCTTAAATAAGCTCGTAATGTAAAATATAGGACCGGCTTCTTCTAGCCTCTTTTGAAAGTGTAGACTCCACAAACATTGCATGCAAGCCATGAATTTGACGTGCCATACCTAACTTATTGTGAACGTTATTAGCAAGCATAATGTGAATGACCAACAATCAACATGTCTTTTTTTTCCATTAATTATTATTTTATGTTTTTGGATCAACTTATTGTACCATAACAGCGTGAACATGTACTGATAATTGTGCGGTACGTCACTGAAATCTTGTAAGAAATTTTGTCTTAATAAAATGGGAAAGCCCAGGCATGGTTCTTGTTTTCGTCCAGAAAACATGTTCTTTGTATAAAAGAAAGCCAAAGAACAAGGAAAACTTTTTAATACTAATTGCCATCTCACATTTTCTTTTTGAAATGCAGAATGCTAGAATTAAAAAAAAAAAATATTATATTCAAATTCTGAATATAATGTACTTTGAATTTAAGTAAGAAAAACAAAAATTATACTACAATTATCAAATCGACCAACAACATGACATAAAAATAACAAAACCAGAGTAATATAAATGAAAATTTTAAAAGGTGCACGTCAATTTAAATCATTCATAATTCCTATAGAAGGATGTAATCGGGACAAGACACCTCCAATTGTACAGTTTTTCCCCCTCATCTACACACGTTAAAAGAGATAAGGACTCTATTACCTTAATTATGCGATTACAAAAGGAGGATTATAAGTAAACAACGAGTGCATTTAGCAACCCAAATGCAGTTACAACAAAAAATTAGAACGAATATAGCATAGCATGTAAGAGTTTTATACTATAATAGTTGAAACTATATAGTTAAAATAATGTATGAAACCAAACATGTTTTTAATATCCATTTTATTTGAAGAACATAACATAGTTAGTACCAAAAAAAGAAAATCGTAATGCCCGAGATGCACCCGGAGGCATCGTCTATCCCGCCCGTTGCACTAATGTCTCGGAGATTCTTGCAACCGGAGCTTTGTTAAGGGGCCCGTTGTGATCGAAGCTTCTTGAATGTCCATCAATGAAGCCTCACAAGCCTCAGGAGACAAGTTGCGACCCCAAATGTCACACCTGTCTCAACAAAGCACGGTCCTTGAAGATAGTTGGTGGTATGGTGGTGACGTAGGCTAAGTGAAGGATGCTGCCATTGTGATACAAAATTGAGGGGATTGATTTGAGGGTTTGTTTTTATTTTAGGTTATTAGGATTGGGTTAAAATTGGGCCTTTTTACCATGTTCGTCAAATATGTTGAAAAATTGTGGTCAAAAAATGAAAAGGCCAATATATATAGCACATAATAATCATGCGTTTCTTTTGTTTTGCTTAAAACCATTTGGTATAATGGCAAAAAAAGGGTGGTTGAGAAACGCTTTGGATTGGGTCGTGGGTTCAATCTCATTTGTATTCTTACTTTCTTAATTAAAAAAAAAAAGAACATGCTATAATATGTGTGAATTTTTTTTAAAGAAAAAGATTAAAAGGCCCTGTGATTCCATATACAAAATTAAAAAGAAAAGGCGCTATGCCGCAAATTTAGGATGCATATGACAGTGGAATTTTTTTTTGTTTTGAGGAAAGGAATAATTACATTTGGTAAAATGTTTTTGATTTCTAAAGGCAACAAATAATGAAGATTGACTTGTAGTGGAAGCAAAATTCTCAACTTAATTCTCTTCTGCATCATTATATTTCAAATTAATTGCAAGAGACATGATTATATAAATAGTCAATAGGATTAAACTAAGGAAATTTTTTTTTTATCTACAAGCAATGCCACTTGTCCTCTTTTGCTTTCTTTGTGGGTAATCAATGCACATTAATCCTATGAAAGATGCCAAATTAATTTGACTAAAAACAGGGTACAACCTCCACCGCATCAGTTGCAATCAATTATCAAACAACTTACATTTCAGCCAATAATAATAATAATAATAATAAACACTACATGTTCCTTAACTTGGCAGCTGGATTCAATTAATATGTTATGTCAATATTGCATTCCCTAGGATTGTAGAAGGTTTTAACGCGGAGTGTTAGCAACACTCTTTTTTACACTCTCATTGATCACTATCTACACTTCTATAGACAAGACATTAGATCACAATCTTAAGACTACACTCTCTTTTAACCATCGTGTAAAGATTAGATGATGGTCACAGAAACCGTCGTCTGATCGAGAGATATAATATGTATTCACATAAAACCATTGTCAAATGTTGACTTGGACTAAATAAGGTGATAATTCTTTGACATTAGACAACAGGTTTTTTAATTAAACTATCATTTAATATATACTTTAGACGACAGTTTCATTCAAAAACCATCATCTAATACAGACCTAGTCATTTTTTGACTAGGCTTTAGTTTCTTTGCCCACGAGTAGCCTTTTCATATTCATTTTGTTTTTATTGGCCTTACAATTCACTAATAACAAAAATTAGCCATAATTTATTAAAAATTTAAATATAACAAACTATAACACCTTGCATATATAAGAAAACATACTTGTACAAGAAAAGATTTCATTTAGTTTCCAATGAATTGTTATACAAACCCTGCCCATTCATCCATCACCTAACTCAAATGCTCATTGATATAAAAATCTAGGCTTATCAAGACTTGTGGCCTCCATTGATTATAATATCTCTCATGTACCTTAGTACAAAATAGCCGCATTCTTTGTCTCCTTGTTGTAGGGGTATATTTAAGAATTTATTAGTTTAAGTAACAATAACTGCATTTTCAATTACAACTATATTTGTACTTAAATGCTTACCTTTTGTTGTTGTAGAAGTCTAGTGTTTCCATTCTGTTTATTGAAGACAACTTTAGTTTTTCTTTTTAATTTGGACACACGAAAGCCTTAAATACAATTCATTAAAAATGCAGTCAATGAAAAGATAGATGATATATTTTAGCTAGCAATAATATAGTTAGTAATAATACACTTACAATGTAACCATTTAGCTGAACATACTGATTAGCTAAGTACATCAAACTATAAAAATATAACCTTTTTGGGGGTGAACTAGGGCCAATATTCAATGACCTCCACTGTTATATACCATGAAGTAATACTTGTTGGCTTCTACTTCATCCAAAAAGTCACAGAGCAAATTTGCTCATTCTTGCATAGAAAGCTTAGCAGCACCTAGCACATAAGTGGTGATATAGGGTTGACGAAGCCATACGAGTTGAGCAAATTGAATCTTTGACAATTTTCCCATAAGAAATTGCATACAAAAAATGAATATAAAAAGCGTAGACATAGTTAAATACTTTATATATGCCATGATACATCAAACCTTGATTTGAGTGAAGTTGGCGAGCTAACTAATGTCCTCGATAGTGATTTATGGGGGTTCATCTTCGCTTTGGGTGATGTCAGAAAGGCAAAATAAATGTAATTATGCTGCAGGGGTCCATGGAATTCTTCTAATAACTATACAAGCATGCTATGCTTGGATGTAATCCTTCCAAATCATCCATTAGTTGTGCCACCTCTATTAGGTCATTTATTTGTTGCTTCTTTTCGCCCCAACGACGGGAATGGACAATTAGAGCGGCTTATTTGACTTAATGACCCCATCTGAATATATGTTTTAGGCCAAGCAACAAATCCTCCAAGAGCATTGCCGACAAACTTATTTTCCTCAGTCTAGAAAGGTTCCCTCATATAACAAATTGAGATTGAAAAGTGCATGTTATCATCCCCAATTGTCCTACAATGAATCATTTACGTGTAGAAAGTATCCATCAATGCCCTTCCCACTGCAATAATATTAAAATGAAAGTCGTGACCGAGACTTGATGGTGTTAGAAGAAGGCAAGTTCCACCCTCACCGAGACTTGATAAGGGTGGTTCCATAGGTGGTGTTGGCGTGGTATGAGCTGTGCAACTTGCTTTTGCACTTTTACGTTGTTTTATTGTAGGCGCTGCATTTCTTTTGCATAGGAAGTGGAATTTTTGTGAGCTTGACTTCTCATAATCACTTCCTACTTGACAAGCTTAGACTCTATCATATCCACGTTCTCACGCAATTCGATCAACTCTATGTTGGACTTTAAGCTTCGGGTGGAATAAAAATATTGGGGCTACTTCACAAATTGAGATTGACTACGTACTTATCTAGAATGTTCAAGATTGCCTAATGTGGCGGTCAATACGTCATTTGTCCCCTGTAATTGGAAGTGCCTTAGGAGGCTTGCTCCTCATACTTATCCTATTAATCAGAAAATTAATATCACAGTTAATATAAAGTTTGAAATACTAAAAGTTAAAAAGATTAAGTGACTTACAATTCTTTGGCTACTCTCTCTTGCATCTTAGATCTTTAAAAGTTCCATCCTTCTTTTGTCGAATAAACTTCCAAATAACGTGATAAGGAAGAGACATAGTGGTGTTGTGTATTCCCATCTCTATTAAAGGGTAAGATTGTTCAAATTTTTATATAAATTTAAACAAATTTTACTTACCCATTCACGCTCTACTTTCAAGTATCCCAGACGAGTCGTCAAGTGCTCGAGATCGTATTTGCATCTTTTCTCTTTCGCTTGTTTCGACAACTCTCTTTTCACCTCACTAAGTTTGTATTTCACAAAGTCTCTCTATTGGTCCGAACAAATAGAAGGATAATTTTTAACTACTTTTGCGGGGAGCTTCAAAACATCAAGTCATCTTCGTGGCCTTCAATGAAAGCCTTCTTTAGGTTGTACCTAAAGTCTTTAGTCATCTTAGTTGCACTTGTCGTCTACTTCTTCCTCATGGCATCGAAGGATGCAACAACACCTTGTTAAACACATTCCACACTATTGTTATGGCTCTTTTCTCTCCAATTCTTTTGTAACACCTGAGCATTTTTACTACATTAAAAATGCAATAAGTTAAGGATTATGTTAAGATAAAAATACAATGAAAGAAAAAATATTATATTTAACATGGAAAATTATACAGTAATAGAATAATACAGTGTAAGAAAGTACATTGATAAAGTTATGTAGTATGAAAATTACATTGCAAAAGCAATACAGTGTAGGAATTAAACTGTGTAAGGTTGAGCAGTACAAAAATTAGACTGTTTAAGTTAAAGTAGTATAGAAATAATACTGTTTGGAGAATATGGATGAAGAAGGAATGTTGTAACAGTATAAAAAATATACCGACAGTATAAGAAAAATACTATCAGTATAAATTTAGACTGTACAAAGTTAAATAATATTGGAATTATATTATGTGATGGATGTGGATAAGTATTGGAGGTTATGGGACCGCATTAATTATATGAAAAATAATGCCGATGGTATAATAAAAATACTATCAGTATAAAATTATACTATGTAAAAGAAAAGGGGGACACCTTGCTTAATTTGATTGGGCCACCACATATCTTGATGTGGCCCAATCCCACAATGCCAAATTGCCTAACTTTTTTTATCACAAATGTTGATAAGTGATGACTCATGGTGATGAGTCATCAAATTTAGTTCAAAAAATCAAGTTTATATATATATATATATATATATATATCATTTGTTTTATGAGGAAAGAGACTAAATGTTGGTCTCCACTGTGGGGAAAAAAAGAAGAAAGAAGCGTGAAAAAGGAAAGAAAAGGAAAGGAAAGAAAGAAAGAAAGAAAGGAAGGAAGGAAGGAAAAAAAATGCTCCATTTCTTCCCTAGCCCAAAACCATTCCCCCATGCTCTTTCCTCTCAAAGTTTTGATGAATCCCAAGCTCCAAATCATGTAAGGAAATACGAACAAGTGAAAGAGATGAGGATTTAAGAGTTTTCAAGGTAAAACCTAAGCTTTTCCTATTATGTTTAAGGGTTTTATTCATGATTTGGATGGAATTTTCATAAGTTGTATTGTGGATGGTTTTTAAGGGGTTTTGAGATGCTTACAAGTGATCAAGAAAGGACAAGCCCTTTGCATCAATTAAGTAAAATCCTAGTCTTTTTATTTAAGATAAAGTTTGTATTTTTTATGCATACCAAGTGTTTGATAAATGTTTTGGACTATGGTATGTAAGATGAATGTTATGGCATGGTTATTTTATGTTTTATGTTGATGGTGATGATGATGGAAGGAAGAAAGTAAGGGTTTTGGTGAAATTCCAAAAATGGACTAAATTGTAAAGAAAAAATGAATTCTCGGCAGATTTAAAAATTAGCCAAAAAGTCCCCCTAAATGTTAGAATTTTAAGAAAGTTAAAACACAAAAGTTGTAGAACTCATCGAAACTGTTAGGACAAATATGGACAGTTTTCCAAAATTCTGCCCGGTCTAGGAGCTATGAATTTTATGAAATTTTGAGTACAAAATTTCAAGAAATGGAAACGATATGAAAAGTTTAGAATTCAACCAAGTAGCTTTTGTAAGTTTTGTTCCTTGTGAAAAATTGAACATTATGGTATAAATTGGTCATTTTTGGTTCCGAGGGCAAAAATGTAAATATTTTTATATTTCAAGCCAAAACTGTAAAATCGTGTGAAAACTGGGTTTTTCACCAAGAAATATAAAATTCTTACACTGCTGTAGGCAGTGAGTAATTGAGGATGCTGAGTTTTAAAAGATTTAGTCAAAGAAAAGAATGAAAGAAAAACGTTAGCAGCAAAATGGTCATTTTTTAAAAATGGCTAAAACGGACCTAAAACGCTTAATGTCGGGAAACATTCCTTAGTGGGAATTTTTTCATAATATGTAGGTAATAGAATGGTAAAATTAAGCAATGAATTTTATAAAGTTACGAAATAGACGAAAAACCCGTTAATAGTAAAAACTTCATTTTTAAGGAAACAACTAAAACGGAGTCGAACACTCCAAATTAGTATAACGCTCTTAGATAGAAAATGTCCATAATATGTTAAGTAATGAAACCATCACATGAGATAGGGAATTTAACTAAGGAATGCTCAAGAATAAAGGTAACCTTGTAGGTTGCAAAATAAAAAAAAGAAGAAGAAAGAAATGGTAACTCAGTGGGTTATATAATTAAAAGGAAAAGTAACCCCGGTGGGTTGCAAAGCTAAGTGAACAAAAGGTAAATCGATGGTTTATAAAGTTAAGTAAAGAAAGTAAACCAATGGTATACAAGTTATGTAAAGGGAATGAAGTTTAGTGATTAAGTTCTATTATCAATCGAATAGATTGATAATATGAAAAGTTAGCTAATAAGTCGGGTGTCGCATGATCAGGACACAGAAGCCGACTAATGGAAGGAAAAGGAATGAGACAGGAACAAAATAGAGAATGCTAGAGCGTAGTCCAGGTAAGTTCAAACCTCACCTACAGCATGAAGTAAATGGTTTCCAAATGCTTATATTTATGTTTGCAAATGTGTTTGCCATTTTTATGCAAATTGTATTTAAATAATGTTTGCCTTTGTTATGCAAGAGGTTTTAAAGTTTAAATCAAGATTTGCAATGTATTTGCAACTATTATGTTAAAGCATGATTGCATTTGATATGCATAAAGTTTTAAAAGATCAAATAAAAGTTTGCAATGTATTTGCAATAATTATGTTTAGAGTATGTTTGTATTTTTTTAAATGCATAATGTTTTATAGTTTAAGTCATAAGTTTTATGCTGCATTTGTTATGCAATAAGTTTTACAGTAGAAGTTATAATTTCCAAATATGTTTGCATATAATGTGTTAGCATTTGATATGCTCACTAACATTAAAAAGAAGGTAAAGTAAAGATAATAAAAAGAAAGTATTGTACCAGCCTTCTTGTTGCAAGGTACTGAAAGTAAAGTTATAGTTGTGACCTCCTAGATGTAAGGTACACAAATAAAGTTAAAATTTGACCTCCTAGATGTGAGGTACATGACTTCGATGCTCGATGGTCTCAAGTCTTCTACAAGAGAAGCATCATGTTTATGATCTCATGACTAAAGATGTTGGTACGAACACTAAAGGTTATAAGATAAAGAAAGTTAAAGAACAAGGATAAAGGTTAAGAAAGAAAGGAATGTTTAAGTTTATAAAATATTCATAAATTGCTCATAATTGAAGTTCATAATTGAGCATAATTGGAATCATGCATTATGAATTTGCTTGTATTCCTTATTATAAAATATTTACATTAAATACTTATGAAAAACATTCTGAGGAATGTTTTATGTTAAGTGTTTATGAAAACATTTTCATGGTTACAAGAAAAGGTTTATAAATGACGTTTTATGGTAAGCATTTTGAGGATTGCTGCATGTTAAATGTTTTATGAAAAACGTTTATGAAAAATGTTTTAGAAATGTTTTATGAAAAATGTTTATGACAAACATTTTTAGAAAATGTTTATGAAGAACATTTATAAAAAAATGTTATAAGAGAAAGGTTTTTATGAGAAAAGTTTTTAAAGCATGTTTAAATGATTTGTGAGATTACGTTTGAACTTACTGAGCATAATCTCATAAAAAGTTTCCTCATGCTGTAGGTAGTTTTATTGGTGACCAGTAGGACCCGTTAGAAGAGCGGGGCTATGGAGGACAGTATCGAGGATTTAGGTATAGACACCATCACAGTTTGCTTTCGCTACACAAAGGAAATATTTTCCACTATTTTATACAATGTTTTCAAAGTTCAAAAAAAAGTCAAAGTTTTGACAAAGTCAAAGTATTAAGAAATGTTTTCAAAGTTTTAAGATACAATTTGCAAACTGTTTATATAATTATAAAGTAAAGTTTTAAGCTATGATTTAATAGATGTTTCTTATAAAGCTTTAAGAAACAATTTGAAATGGTTTTAAAGACAAGTGTTGAGCGAGGTCTAAACTTAATTTGTGACAGAAGTCACAATAGCGTTTAAGTATGTTTTACAAGTATGTTTAAAGGATGTTTAAAAGAAAAAAAAATTATTTCAGTATTTTTTTTACTAAGTAAGTAAGATTACTGTTTAAGTAAATAAAGTGACTACTGAAAAAGGCGGGTGTCATATCTTTGTTCTTATGAGAACATGCTCTCGAGCAAAAACTCTAATACAACTTCAGAGCTCATTCTCCCTCTTTTTCAAGAGCTTGATTTTTTCATCGATGTGAACTTTTATTTTTATACCTTTCGATCTCAACCTTGATACTTTCTTTATCAATGTTGCTCTTCTTTTTCCATCCGCGTTCGGATTAAATGTCTCCCTTTTCTGGAGCTCATAACCATCATCTTAATCAGTCATTTCCTCCTCCATCTTAATGAATTTGTTATCCAACATGTTCAAATATTCTTAAGCAATAACATTTATTAAAAACATTAAATTAATAATAACACGAAAACTAATATATAGCTAAAATTAAAACAAACATATAATTAAAACGAATATATTGTGACGACTCACCTTTTCAGGCAGTCACTTTACTTACTTAAACATCATTATTTAAACAGTAAGCTTACTTACTTAGTAAGAAAAATACTAGAATAATTTTTTTTCTTTTCCTTTTAACATCCTTGAAAAGCATACCTAAAAACTGTTACGACCTCTGTCGCCATTCAAGTTGAGACCTCACTCAACACTTGACTTTAAAACTATTTTAAATTTTTAAATCGTTTCCTAAAACTTAATAAGAAACATTTACTAAAACATAACTTAAAACTTAACTTTATAATTATATTAAATAGTTCGTAAACTGTATCTTAAAACTTGAAAATATTTCTTCAAACTTTGTTTTTTTTTTTTTTTTAACTTTGAGAACATTAAATCAAATTGTGGAAGAACATTTTCTTTGTACAACGAAAACTTACTATGGTGGTATCCATACCCAAATCTTCGCATCTGCCCTCCGCAACACCCAACTCTTCTAACAGGTCCTACTGGTCGCCCATAAAACCACCTACAACATGAAGAAACTTTTAATGAGCTTTCGCTTAGTAAGTTCAAACATATTCTCATAAATCATTTAAAACATGCTTTAAAAACTTTTCTCATAAAAATCTTTTTCTTAAAACGCTTTTCGTAAATGTTTTTCATAAACATTTCTAAAAATGTTTTTCATAAACATTTCTAAAAATGTTTTTCATAAAACATTTTTGAAACGTTTTGCATAAATGTTTTTCGTAAAACATTCCTTGAACGTTTTTCTTAAAACGTCATTTATAAACCTTTTCTTGTAAACATAAAAATATTTCTTATAAACAGTTAACATAAAACATTTTTAAAAATATTTTTCATAAGCATTTAACGTTAATACTTTATAATAAGGAATAAAAGCAAATTCATAATACATGATTCTAATTATGCTCAATTATGAACTTCAATTATGAGCATTTTATGAACATTGTATAAACTTAAAGATTCCTTTCTTTCTTAACCTTTATTCTTGCTCCTTAACTTTCTTTATATTACTTTAACTTTTTATCCTTGTTCCTTATCTTTCCTCATCTTACTTTAACTTTCCTTATTTTGCTTTAGTGTTCGTACTAACATCATTAATCATGAGATCATAAACAGGTTGCTTCTATTGCGAAAGACTTAAGACCATCGAACATCGAGGTCATATACCTTACATCTAGGAGGTCAAACTTTAACTTTACTTTCATTACCTCACAACAAAGAAGCTGGTGTGACACTTTCTTTTTATCTTTACGTTACCTTCTTATTAAATTTAGTGAGCATATTAAATGCAATCACATCATATGCAAACACACTTGCAAGTCATAGCTTGTACTATAAAATCTATTGCATAACAAATGCAACTTATTGCATAACAAATGCAAAATAAAACGCAAACACATTTTGCAAATCATAATTTGTACTCTGAAACTTATTACATAACAAAATGCAACTTATTGCATAACAAATACAACATAAAACTTATAACTTATACTGTAAAACGTTATGCATTAATAAAATACAAAACATACTTTAAACATAATTATTGCAATTACATTGCAAACTTTTACTTGATCTTCAAAACTTTATACATATCAATATGCAAATAGGCTTTAAACATAATAGTTGTAAATTCATTGCAAATCTTGCATTGAATCTTTAAAACTTTTTGCATAATAAATGCAAACATACTTTAAAAGAAACTTGCATAATAATTGCAAACTCATTTATAAACGTATACATAAATATTTAAAAATCATTTACTTCATGCTATAGGTGAAGTTTGTGTTGGAAAAATAATACGCAGCAGAATTTTAAAAATTTTATGTCAGAGCATTTTCCAAAACATAAATTTGACATGCTATATGCATAAATTAACCAGATCTTACTAACCTTTGAATGCTGAAGAACTCGCACAATCTGTGAAGAAAAGTAACGTTCCAGAAGAGCTTCAACCAACTGGTCTTCTTTGCTATTGTCTATCCACGATCGAAGTGAGTATGGGCTCACACGTACAGCTCTTCCTAGGAGACTCTCCTTCCAACCAATTGAGAAAACCCAAAGCCAGTGTTTGTGATTTGTGAACAAGAGCTCTCAGGGAGTTTTAGATTCTCACCAGCAGAGTATCTCTCTTAATCTCTCAATTGAACTAAATAACTTATGTGACTTACTCCTTATTTATAGAGATTGGGTTTAGGGTCAGTCCTTATCAGGTTAGGTCTCAAAAATTTGAATCAGAATCAAACTCAGATCAATATATGATAAAATTCACGTGAAAACGTGTAATCTTATCCTTCGCACATCGGCAGGCTGAACTGCCTAATCGGCAGGCCGAACTTGCCCATCGGTAGGCTGAACTTGAGGATCGGCATGCTGAACTGCCAAAAAATATCTCAGCGAATCTTTTATTTTCTACCCAAGATTCTATAGGATAAAGTCTCAGTTTTAATTTAAATAACCCAATAGAGAAGTTATCTAGTTAAAACAACTTTATCTAGATAATCTCTAGGAAAATAAATGAATTCTTAATAATTCTACAAGTTTATCTTAATCTAATTTATTCAAAAATTAAATCAACCAATAAACAGACAAGAATTATCCGATCTCAATAATTCAATAAGTTTATCTTGAATTAATTTTATCATAAAATTAATACAACCGATAAACAGACTTGAATTATTTGATTCTTCTAAATTTCAACCAATTTAATAAATCTAACATAAGTCACCAATTATTGGAAAAGCACGCCGTATAGTTACAGGATGTTGTGAGCTAGCAAAAGGGACCAAATGGACCTATATAGTTCAAGCTTTCGATAATTACGAAACCCAATATCCCAAATATACATTTCATAATTATCAACTCCAACGCTACTCCACTAAAAACTTGGAGCTACACTCTTAAACTACATAGAATTACGAAGCCCGTATAGCTAAGTCTCCATGACATATCATAGTGTATCATATCCCCATAGAATTATCCATAATCGGCTTAAGGATAAGTTTTGTCTTACTTTCCCAATTATTTTTATCATACGTTCCATTATCTCACAATCGGAAAACTTACTATCCAAGAACAGTATACCATTCGGTTACACCTATGTATCCAAATGGTTGAGCGCTCTAGTTTTTCAATTACAGGATAACGTATATAAGAGGATATCACTACTCTTGAAGAGGAGCTATGGATTCCATATCTATGAATAATAGGTCTACGCTACCAAAAGTCATGCCTCCAACGTACCGGTATGCATACCACTATTAAGATGTGGGTATCACCCTTTGATACATCAAAAGACACAAGTCAAGAGAAAGGGCCACTATTCATCTCAGGATTAAGATACAATACAAATGATTGTCTAAAGTGAATCGATTTGCCGAGACAGAATTATTAATCCAAATCAATTCATTTTATGTCCCAATCCAACACATCGTCACCTTTGACAACGTGCCAACGTTTCTATTCACGAAGTCCACCTCTGATGGTCAAGACAAACCATATCCCAATAGGGATATAGACAACATAACAATCTTTACATGAATAAAGTGCCCAACTTTATTCCCTCGATTGCGGATCTTATAATTTAAACCGTCACCTTAAGAATCATGTCTTCCGCATAATATGTCCATCATATGCCCAATTCTTAAAGATTTAGACAGACAGTCTCAGACTTTTGTTTGCTTAACATACATTCAACAAGTATGAATGTAAAGAGGACAAGATTTGGTATATAAAATAATGAATAAATTCTTTATTGATAAAAATGTCTCCAAAAACTTATTACATTTTTACTCCTTAGGGCATACATGTCTAACAATCTCTCACTTGCACTAAGTGAGTAAATATAACAAATCTCGCATCCCTATAGCTTCCACATGCCTCTCGAAGACTGTCCCAGTAAGTGTTTTCGTAAATGGATAAGCTAAATTATCCTCTGACGCAATCTTGTACACTATGACATGCCCGCCCTCAATGAAGTCCTTTATCACATGATACTTTCGATCAATATGCTTACTCTTCTTGTGAAATCTTAGTTACTTAGCATTAGCTACCACCGCACTGTTGTCATAGTACAGTGATACTGCCTTATCCATACCAGGAACTACCTCAAGATCCCTAAGGAACTTGCAGAGCCACATTGCTTCTTTCGAAGCATCACTAGCTGCCACATACTCGGCCTCCATCGTTGAATCTGAAGTGCAATCTTGCTTCACACTTCTTCAACTGATGGCACTGCTGCCCAGAATAAACACAAAACTCGAAGTTGATTTCCTAGAATCCAGACATGATTGAAAATCCGAGTCAGTATATCCTAGAAGAGTTAAGTTCTCACCCAAATATACAAGCATATACCCTCGAGTCCTTCTCAGGTACTTGAAAATATGCTTTATCATAACCCAATGGTTCGGTCCTAGATCCGCCTGAAATCGACTTACAATCCCAACCGCATAACAAATATCCGGGCTTGTGCAAAGCATGACACACATGAGACTACCCACTGCCAAAGCATAAGGCACATTCTTTATGTATTCTCTTTCTTCCTCAGACTTTGGAGAGTCTTTCTTATAAAGAGTAATTCCAGACCTAGATGGTTGCCCACCTTTCTTGGAATCCTGCATTGCAAACCTCTTGAGAATTTTATCTATGTAGCCGGTCTAGGACAAAGCTATCATTTTGTTCTTCCTATCCTGAAAGATCTAGATACCGAGAAAAAAATTAGCCTCACCTAAGTCCTTTATGTCAAACTGCTTGGTCAACCATAATTTGATCGATGACAATGCCCCAATGTCATTGCCAATTAGCAGAATGCCATCTACATAGAGTAGTAGAAAAACCATCTTCCCATCCTTTATGTGTTTGTAAACACATGGCTCATCCACATTTTGTGAGAACCCATAAGTCTTGATCACCTGATCAAATCTTATGTTCCAAGAATGAGAAGCCAGCTTAAGTCCATAAATTGACTTTAACAGTTTACAAACCTTACCCTCTTGACCTTGAACTCGTCGAGTTGTTCCATATAAATGGACTCATCAAGATAGCCATTTAGAAAAGTTGTCTTGACATCCATCTGTCAAATCTCGTAGTCGATAGCGGCAGCTATGGACAAGAGAATCCGGATGGACTTAAGCATGGCTACAGGTGAAAAGGTTTCCTAATAATCGATTCCTTTCTTTTGCGTATAACCTTTAGCTACCAATCTACCCTTAAAGGTTTCGAGCTTTCCATCCACTCTTCTTTGCCTCTTGTAGATCCACTTACACCCTATGGGTTTTACCCCTTCGGGAAGATCCACAAGCTCCCAGACCTGATTAGTCTCCATAGACTTCATCTCTATGTTCATGGCCTCTATCTAGAGTTTTGAATCAACATCCTCCATAGCCTCTGCTTAAGTATAAGGATCCCTATCATGTTCATCCAGTTCAGCCAAAAAGACCTCTCCATTGAACATATACCTCTCAGGTTGACCCCCGATCCTCCCACTACGCCGAAGCCCCTCAAGTTGTTGTTCAAGTTTGTTTGGTTTTTCTACACTGATCGGAACGGTTTTATTAGGAACCTCTGGAGTGATCGGATCACTCTTTAACTCCTCAAGCACCACTTTGCTTCGACGTTTAAAGTCGTCCATGTAACTCTCCTCAAGGAAAGTTGCATTAGTTGAAACCACGACTTTATTTTCCTTTGGGTTATAGAAATAACCCCCTTTAGTCTCTTTTGGATATCCTACAAACATGCAAACTTTTGAACGTGCTTCCAACTTATTCGGATCCTTAAACAAGACATGAACCAGATATCCCCATATACGAATATGGTTTAAGGATGTCTTCTTGCCTGTCCACAACTCGTGGAGTTTTAGGGACCGATTTTGAAGGCACATTGCTCAAAAGATAACATGCGGTTTGTAGTGCATATCCCCAAAAGGACAAATGCAATGATGAATAACTCATCATGGACCTGACCATGTCCAATAAAGTGTTATTCCTTCTCTCTGCTATGCCATTCTGCTGCGGAGTGCACAGCGTAGTCAAATGGGATAAAATCCCATGGTCTAATAAGTGTCCTAAGAACTCATTTGAAAGGTATTCTCCACCTCGATCGGATCAAAGTGCCTTTATGGGTCTACCCAATTGCTTTTCCACTTCAACCCGAAACTCTCTGAACTTGTCAAAAGTTTCACTTTTGTGGTGCATCAGGTACACATACCCATATCTTGAGTAATCGTCAATAAAAGTAACGAAGTACTCATACCCTCCTCGTGCCTAGATGTTCATCGGTCCGCAAACATCACTATGCACAAGTTCTAGATCCCTGTTAGCCCTATTGCCTTTAGACCCGAATGGTCTTTTGGTCATTTTACCCTCCAAACAAGATTCATATTGAGGTATAAATTCCACCTTTAAGTGACTTAAAGGTCCATCCTTTACCAACCTTTGAATCCTATTTAGGTTAATATGACCAAGGCACAAGTGCCAAAGATAAGTTTTATTAAAGTGAGAAGTTTTAAGTCTTTTAGAGCTATTATCATTCATCTCAGCATTAAGCAGCAAGTCCATCTTAAGTTTAATAAAATATAGATTATTTTACATCCATCCAGAACAGATAAAAGATTTGTTTTTACGAATCACCACTTTATTATTAAAAGAAACCAAATAGAAGTCTTTAAATAAACAAGCTATAGAAATTAAATTCCTTTTAAATTTAGGAACATAAAAACAATCTTACAAAATTAAATTCCTATAATTATCAAAATAAAGATGGACGTCTCCCACTGCTTCTGCTTAGACCAAGGATCCATCGCCCATCCGAAGCGTGAAGTCTTCATGTAGCAGACTTCTCATTTCTTTGAACCCCTACAGAGAAACACAAACATGATTAGTTGCATCAGAATCTATGACCCAAATGTCACTGGATTCCTCAACCAAACAAGTTTCTAAATACAGAAGATCACACCTACCTCCTTTGGAAAGGAAGTCCTTGCAATGCTTCTTTATGTACCCGACCTTCCCGCAAAAGAAGCACTTAAGCTTCTTCAGGTTCTTCTTCTTCTTTTTCTTTCTTTTGGTGCTAGTAGGAATAGAAGACTTCCTGTTCTTGGCCCGTTGCTTCTTTCATTCCCAGAGTTGGGATTGGAACCAGAAGCAGCTACCATGTTGGCCTCTCCACCTGCATGAGACTCCCTGATCAACAGTTCAAACTACTATAACTGTTTCATCAATTCTGTTAAGGTCATATCCTGCCTATTGCTCAAATTAAAAGTAGCTTTAAACAGAATAAATTCCTTTGATAGAGTCTCAAAGACCATAGTCATCTGAGTTTCAGCATCGATGTTGGCTCCATTGGTTTGAGCCTCAGCAAGGTAACCCATGACCAACATCATGTGCTCCTTTACAGATG